>OY757908.1:68832582-69072582 GCA_963585895.1 Sepioteuthis lessoniana
GTCCTTCCAATCAACTGGTCATGTTTAACCCTAGCAACTGTATAATTAAATCCTGACCATATTCTACAAATTGCTTTCATGACAAACAAACACCCAACACTTTTTATCTTATAAATGCTAAAAAGTGGTGGATGAAGGTCAATTCCATCAAGAAAAACAGTTAATGAAAATTATTTCCAGTTCATTAATATACATGAAATTAATTAAAGTTATTCTACCAATATATTAATACTCATTAAAACACATATACAAAAACACTCCAGTGGACCCCTTCACATGGACAAGCAAAAGTAGAATGACCAGCTAGAACCTAAATACAACAGCTCTGTGCCAATATAGGATGTAGCCTTGAAGACCTCCTGGAAGTGATGGATGATAGAGACAGATGGCAAGAGAGAGTCGGCAAGAGAGAGTCAGGGAGATCCATGCTAGAAGCACGACATGATGACAACGATGTTGAAATAACCAATCAACAACCAAAAAAGATAATCCTTGCAAAAGTAATTCAATTTTTTTTTTTTTGCTAATCATCATCACACTGACAACATGAAATTACCTGACTCTCCCTCACCATCCATCCTTATCATCCATTACTGGCCAATCTTTTAGGCTGCATCTTGTGTCTGCACAGCACTGATGTAAGTAACTTTTTGTTGGTCAGCCAACACTGGCATGTTTATCTGCAGGAATCTATAAGAGAACATCACTTATGACTTTGTCTTTGCTTCTCCAGTAATGCCCAGCATATCTTGTTCATCTTAGTTGAATAGTTTGTGTGATAGAATGTAAGTGGCTGTACAGCTGCTGTTTTATGGGGTGTTGCTTCCAGGATTTGTTTAAGACAGCATGCTGCATTCTTGTGTAGTTCTCATCTAGATTTTTTCTCTATGTGTTTTATTAACATCCATGTGATGCAGTGATATAGTTTTATGGACACTGTTATAGCCTGGAAGAAATCTTGTTTTATTTTATTAGATTGATCAGACTTCCATATGATTGATAACCTGTCAGTTGCATACCATATCTTCACCAGGCATATGTTGACATCACTTCCAGTCAATAAGATGTTGCTACTGAGTTATGTAAACTGGTCCACTAATTTAGAGGCTTACCTCTTAGAATGAAGATGGTTCCTTTTTGTTTAAAACTCATATAATGTTTTGTTTTGTTTTTGCTAGAAGTGCTAGGTTATCTGTGTAGTCTGCATCTGTCATAGTTTCTGAGTGATATCATCTGTTTCTTGCCTTTTTTAATATAAAACCATTTTCTTTTTTTAGATCTATGGATGTTCAAAGTATATCCTCTTGGCAGAGTATAAACAAATATAGTGCTAATTCCAGTGACTATGTTGAAGAAGTCAGTGTCTCCATCAGGTGAGGGAACCATTGCTTTGTGTTTTTATAAAGCATCATTATAGCAGTAAAAGTTTCTTTGGGAAGACTATATGCTAGTAGTATTTGCTCCATCTCTGTATGGAATTGAATACCTTGGAGAAATCTATAAACAATACTGTTTCCACAAGATTCTCTGCCCATACTCCCTTAATGATTTAACAGATTGTCAGAATTGGTGAATTTGAGTAGCGAGTTTTTTCAAAAGCCAGTTTGATTTTTCCTTAGAATTTTCTCAATTTCAGGTTAGATATGATTGAGAAGCAGAACATTATAAGCCTTAGCAGCTATAGCAGTAAGCATTATACCTTTGTAGTTCTTAGTGATTCTCAGGTTGCCTTTTGAGGGAAAGGAAAGATACAACTTTTCATCTGTTTCTCTATTGTGTTTTGTTTATAGACTGTGTTGCATAATTAGAGAAGTATGTCATCAAATTTTCTTGTCTGAGCAATGTATTTTGGGAACAAATCACCTAATCAGATTGAAAATATCAATGGTGTAAAAATATTTTCAGTTTATATTGGATAGTTTAAAAAAAAAACGGTAAGAAAAAGAATTTAAGAGGGTATTTTTAAGAACTATCAGATAAATTACTTAACTGAATTTGATCTGTGTATAGATATTGTATTAATAGTGTAAATGTTCAGCAAAAAAATCTTTTTTTTAAGTTGATACAACAAGATAGTAAAAAGCAGAGATGCCTAAAGAAACATAACAAACAAACAAATAATAAGTTACATAGTTCTGACTTAAACTTAACATTGAATATAATTCATGACTTATTTTTTCTTTTTAGTTAGGCATTCAAGTTATCATGAACACATTCAGAACAATTAGGAACACAATCAATAAACCAGACAAGAAAGCTACATCAGATGCAGGTATTTATATCATTCACTGTAAGAATTTTTAACTGTTTATATCGGGGAAATTTCTATATGAATTAGGTACTTATAGTTTTGCTTGAAAAGGGGGAAATGTTTTAAATGCACTCTTCACACATCAGTTTGAAATTTGAATTAAAAAAAATCATTTGTTATAAGATAACAAATGAGCTTTTACCAAAAACTTCAAGAATCTGTGGGTGTGTCCTCGTGGTGAAATAGTTAAAACATTGGACTACAGAATCGAAGTAAGCAAGTTCAAACTCCAGTTGTGCTATTACGTTTACTTTCAGACAAATACCCTTGGGAAAAGTATGAACCCTCTTATCCTCCCAGATATGTGTTAAGTAGCATCACTGCTGTTCTTTTGGAAGGATAGCTTTGGCATTAGATAACCCACAAAGGTTGATATGCCATTAAACAAAGAAAGAAAGAATCTGCTGTAATTTCTTTGTATCAATCAAACCACAACAAGATTTTTAACACAACACTTTTCTGGCAAGATTAATATTAGGTTAATTCATAGTTGGTACCCACTATGGCTGGTAGTATTGTGGTAGCTGGTGTGCTGACACATGCATTGCTACTATCCATGTGTGATTTGAAAGTAATGTAGTTTACTCTGGAAACTTATGCTTTTTGAATTCAAACTGGGTGGAAGCAACCAAAAACATTTATTGAGTGAAAGGTAAAATTGCAGTTGACTCCAGTACAAAATCCAGATGGTTCAACAAATTTTACTCAAGTTACAAGAACTTTGATGATCAGAAAAGGTCAGGTAGGCTTTAATCCATGAATTCCAAAGTTGTGCTCTAAGACATATGGGTGAGCTAGGCATCACACAGTCCAATGTGGTTTGTCACTTTCACAACCTCAGCAAAAGCATCCTGGGCTACTGAATTGTACCTCACATTAGTAGAATATTGCAAAACTTTTTATTTATCCTAGTATTAAAATAAAACCATATTTCACTTAAGTTGACATCAGTTTAAACAGAATAACAAAAAATATCCCCAATATTCACTGATTTTAATCTAATATCTATTCATAGTTCATTATTCACATAATGTCACTTCACACACATTGTTTTTAAATTTCTATCTTCAATTTTAAATATTTTTTCCTACTTTTTAAAGTTTCATAATAATCAGCATTTCTAATTACTTTGCTATGATAACCCCCTAAAATTTGTAATGTTCCCCAATATTTTTCCTAAAAGTTAGAAATGTTTCCAAATCATTATCTGAAAAATCTTATGGAGCAAAACACCATAATAAATTTATAAACACTCCACCAAATTGGTTTTCATGTCTTATTTCTTTTCCATCCTGTGAGATATGGGTTCCCTATCTTTATTCATATCTGTGCATGTACTTATCATAGATGAGTGTATGGATGCACACATAGAAGTAGTCTATCAGGCTAGAGCTGATGAAATTTTTGTTAAAGTGGTTGAGTAAATTTAATTCAGTTCAACAAACATCTATATTTATATACATATACTCATATAATTTTTGTATAAATTGCCTTAACCATTTATTTATCAGTATTATTATTACTATGATGATACTATTCCTTGATATATAACTTCATTATTATTCAACTCTAGCATTTGGTGCTTAACATTCCAAAGATTGACATTCATATAGTTCCATTCCTTTCATATCTGTACAAAATCTTTAAGTTCTATCTATCAATCTTCATCTACCTATTTCTTTATCTATTGCAATCTGTTTATGTGTCTATTTACTTCTCTACACATATTTAGTTGTCTATAAAACACACTTTCTCTGTTTCAGTCTGTCTCTATACATATATCTGGCTCTCTGTCTTCCTCTTTCTTTTTATCTATCTCAGTACTACAGCAATTTTTTTATCAGTCTGTCTATCTATTCATTTCTACACATATATCTAGTTATCTATAAAAGACATTTTATCTATGTCTGTTGTTACATCTATTTCAATCTATCTCCATACCTATATCTAACTGTCTGTCTCTTTTTCCCTCCCTCCATCTATTTCTCTTGACTTGTTTATTTTTCTATCTGTCTGTATGCATATATATAGCTGTCTATCCATCCATCTATTTGCTATTTTATCCGTCAAAATATTGCAGGCCTATCGCTTTTGACCAGAACATTTCTTATTTGTATTTCTTATATTTCTGTCTGTATGACAGCTTTGAAACTGAGGGGCCATCAAAGTTTGTAATGCCTCAAATGTGTCTGCTACTTATATTTTTTCTCTCCGATTAAGTGCTTACTTTTACTTTTTTTTTTCTTCAGCACACTCACAAACACACACACACTATTAAGTATGCATACCACAATATAAAACTTTTCTATATACATATAAGCACTGATATAGATCTATTATATACACACTCACATATATATGTAAGAGATGTTTGAAATGCACCTATATATAGGCACAAAAATTAAATATATTCATACAATACAAATATATTTAATCTTGTTTATATATATATATATATATATATATATATATATATATATATATATATATATATATATATATATATATATATATATCTTTAGAAAAATCCAGCCCGGTAAAGACAGAAAAACAGGTAGATAAATAGATCAATATATATTTCATGTGTATGTATATTCTATACACACAAACATAGGTACATATACATAAGATGCAACCCAAAAATTCAGGGAATTAAAGGCACAAAATATCCTCACACAGAAAGAAAAAATTGCTAGAAAACCAGGTTATTTACTTTATGATGGAATCATTTTTAGAAATGTGTAAAAAATTGGGTTAGACATGAGAAATGTTTGGAGACTTGACACATTGATTATTTTGTTGAAACTCTCTGAAATTTTTTAATGGTGTATAACAATATACATATGAACAAAGGCTATATAACTTTTGCACACTGCTAATATTGTATAAGTATTCTTTCTTTTTATGATCCTTAAAAACTACACATTATTTATGCCTAACATCTTTGTTTCTCTCTATATGTATGTGTACATATTAATGGAATCATTTATATATATATATATAAAACAGTAACAAATCCTAGTGATTATCAATCTAAATAAAGTGTTAGTTTGGATATTTGATTTCTATCTTTTGCTCTGACTGTTAATGTTATCATAAGCTTCAAATAAAATCTATTTGCGAAGTGATGATAAAAAAAAAACGCCCATCCATCTATAAAACTTTTATTAATATTATATAGTATAATCTATCAATTAGCAGTTTTTAGTTAGATTCATTCTTTCAATCTTGGCTACTTTTTTGCTTTTGCTTTTTATTTAATATCAAAGATTGGCCTTCTTTCAATTAATCTCAGTCTGTTTTCTTTTTTATTTGCTTATTTTGTTCCTTTCTTACAAGCTGAAATATATGTCCATGAAACAGTTCTGAATTCAAAATTAAACAAAATAAACTAAAGGCATTCAAAGATAAAGAGGTTCTGTAGATTTTTGTTTCTTATCTTCTAAAGATGTTATGCCTTGTAATGAATATCTTGGGTATGACTCTAATCTGCATTCAATGGAAATTATTCTGATTTGAAGCTCAAGA
This sequence comes from Sepioteuthis lessoniana, assembly GCA_963585895.1. NCBI lineage: Eukaryota > Metazoa > Mollusca > Cephalopoda > Myopsida > Loliginidae > Sepioteuthis > Sepioteuthis lessoniana. The sequence continues at coordinate 68,838,422 of OY757908.1, forward strand.
GAGTGGACCTGGGTATTATCCTTTCATTACTATGGCTCACAGCTTGACTATAACCTGGAGTGGTTGTACCTGTTAAGGTCTCATTTATGAGTCAAATAAATCTGTTTAAAAATCATTATCTAAGAATTCTTGAAACCATATAATTCTGTGCAAGTTGTTTGTATTAGATAGGAATACTTTAAACCATATAATTATGCGTAAATTATTTGTATTTAATAGGAATACTTGAAACCATATGATTGTATGCATATTATTTGTATTTAGGATGGTTACTTTAAGCTATCATTGTCAATAGATGATTATAATCATTAGTTACTCAAAATCATATAATTGCTTGCAAAAAAATTCAGCATCAGAAACCTTCCAACCAACAAACCAACCTTGTAGTGAGTGACCTGATCATATTTGTGATTGAAACTGAAGAATATGTAAAGCAACCAAAAAATTCAGTGAAAAATATTCTATTTAGTTCATTAACTACTTTTTTATTTTCTTGAAATAAGCCATATTTTTGGCAGCAACCTCTCTTGTAAACAAGTTTTTATTAAAGATCACAAGTAATGTTTGTTTTAATATTTTTTCACTGATTTACTCTTGTCTTCACATAAGACTTTGCGTTAGGTTCAGTCTTATACAGAAATTGTTAAAAATTTTCTTCCTAAAAACTTCCAACCATCATTAGTCATTTTCAAGAGTAAAGGCTTTTGTAAGGCTCTTAAACCAAGAAAATTGCACACCTTTTTATTTTTTAAAGAACAAGTTGCTCAGTGGAAAACGGCTTTATTTCTTATGCATTCAAGAATCATACTGAATGTTTGATATTTTCTAAGTTTATTTCCACACACTTTAACTCTTGCTTGGGTTCTTGTAATATCAATAAAATATTGGTATTTTAACAATAAATTAAATTACTTTATATTTATAGCATAAATCAAATTACTTTATATTTATAGCATAAATAGATGGATTGTTATATACTTATATACTTTTGTACTGTTAGCGGTTAGAGTGTTCGCCAATGGCCCGGGAGACCTAGGTTCAATCCCAGGTCGAGTCATACCAAAGACTTTAAAAATGGAACTTGATACCACCTTGCTTAACACTCAGCATTATAAGGTACGGTTCAAGGGTAAAGTGGAGCAATCCTGGGAATGGAGTAGCGCCCTCCCCTACACCTTGGTGTAGTAGCTATCGAAAAGGGAGCCTTCGGGTCACCCTCGACTATGGTCGCTAACTTTATTGTCATAATGTTTCAGCTGCTGCTCTCTCCTGCCTTGTTCGGGTGTCTGTCTTAGTTATTAATCTTCTAGGAATTTTGAAGAGAACCTTTTATTCAATACTTAGGAGTGAATTGCTCTCATTCCATTGTCCATTCTAAAAGATATCTTGTATCAATTAATAGTGACATTGCTTGTCTTTATCTTCCTGTGAAACAAAGTATATAACATTTTTCAATACCCCACTCGAAAATTGACTGCTAAGTGAATAGACACATTTAACTGATACTTTTATCAGTATATAAAAATGATACAAATTACATAAATTAAAAAAGTAGAAATTATTTAACTCTAAGAATATTCTTGACTCACACTTACAGGTTAGTATAGAGAGGATCACAAAGCAGCTCTACTTCTGGTTTGCTTCTCTAGAAGGTGTACTGACTGCCTATTTCATCAACAGCCTTCTTTAGCAAGTCTTATCTTGCTTGTTTAATGATAGCCAAAGGCTTTTCAATACTCATTTTCAGAAAACATTTCAATGTTTGTTATTGTAACAGTTGATTTGATTAGTTGGTTGGTTTTATGACATGGCAACACTTGTTGAGTTATTCAATGCCAAAGTCAGTGATTTTGCCAGCAATTATACAGTTTCAAGTAACTAACTGTGATAATCAGCTGTAAACATTTATAGCCATACCACTTGGTGCAGTTTAGTGTCATACCCAAGGACACCCCTCTTTGATGAGATCTTACTCCTCCGTAGGAGATACAGTTAGCCTATTCTAAGATCCATTGACAGGATGTTGTTGCACAAGAATTTCTATTTGCTAGTTCATAATCTTGTTAGGTATAATGGATCTCTTTCAAACTTTTCTTCAGCTGCTGATGGGACATAAAATAAGTATGAAATATTTCCAAAAAACAGAATAATTATTCTTATTTTGCCCAGTAATTAAGTGATGTTGTCTTAAACTAAGGCCTAATTTTGTTTTAAAATGTTTCTTCTTCTTCTATAGTGCAAGTATTTTTTTTCTTATCTTAGACTCTGGTTACTCATGTGCTTATCTAAAAAAATATTCTTGATTTTTGTTCAATCTTCCCTGGATTCTCCAAATATAATTTCCTCTGCTCTCTAAGAAAACTTTTGTATGAATATATTTGTATGCATTCTGTGTATATGCATGCAGAAAGAGAAAAAAATGCACACAATCAAAAGTTGATAGTGATGAAAAAGAAAGATTATGCTTTTGCAAGATTAATATAGATTGCTAATATTATTGCCTGCTTGATAACAGGGTATAAAATTATTAACCTGTGATACGAAAATGATCTGTGGTCATCTTGAAATGAGTAGGGATTACTCTTGTTTGTGCATTAATAAAATGAAAGTATTTAAAAACCATGTCCCAAGGACTAAATCTAAAATAATCATTAGAGTTAGCCATAAGAAATGTTAATTGTGTTGCAATCACTTTTTCTTATTTCATACCCAAAAATCTTATGGGCAGGATTTTTTTTTTTACTTAACATAGAACTAAGTTAATTGACTTTTAAGATAGTTCCAGATGTGTCTCTATTTTTTCTTTTTAGCTTTTGTAAACATCTTAATGAAGCTGGAGATTAAACACTACCTTTAGAGTTAAGTTCAGTATTCAAGTTTGTCTCAAACAGGCTATTATTTCAGGCATAAACTTCAAAATTCTTCTTTACTTTTTTAAAATCATTTCAGATACAAATGTCTGAATTCTCTTCATTTTTGCAGTGCCATATGTTCTTCTTAGACTAATCAGGTTCTGAAGTTATTTGCCTAATGAAATGTAACTCCACTTTTCCAATATGAATAAAATAAATAATAACACACACACACACACACACACACACACACACACACACACACACACACACACACACACACACACACAGGCATGTACAAAAAAAGAAAAAGAACTCAATCCTGTAGGCTTTTCCAAATAACATGCCTTTCAATACATGTTAAGATTTATTAGCACGAGAGGCAAATGTCATATTGAAATTTCTTCTTCCAAAAAAACTTGCTTTCTTTTTATTTTAAAAAAAAAATTAACCCTACATCTTCTCTTTATGTAAAAAATAAATAAAAGAAAGTTTGATTCATATTGCTGCTGCTACTATTTTATTCTTTCTTTCTCTTTCACCTACCTTGTGTCTGTTGGGGAGGGGGGTATGAACAATTTAAAGTACAACTTGAAGGAAAGGTTGTTCTTTAAAGGTCAAAGGTAGCCTCTCCAAAAATCAATACTTTCTCTGCTCACTCTTGAATGTCAACTTCTAAGTACTATTTCTTAGAGATATAAAAATAAAAGATCAAAATCAAGAAGAAAAAATAAATAATAAAAAAAAATCACAAAATAAACCACCTTAACAAATTAATGGATATCATGTTGAAAAATCAATACTTTGCAAAGAAAATCGCTAAAAATTATTTTTTACTCATTTTCTTAAATTATTATTATTATTATTATTATTATTATTATTATTATTATTATTATTATTGCTGTTGTGAAATAGAAAAATTATCTTTGAGAAAGTTTTCCACAGTTTTGTCAGATGACATCGAAAAATATTTCAAGTGAAAAAGAGAGTGGAGAAAAAAAAAGAAAACACTTATTTGAAAGTCGTGTGAGTGTTATATTCTCTCATTGCTTTGATAAACTATCATCATTTAATTACACCAAACAAATAAGATTAATTTTTATGAGAAAAGCATGCTGTATGTGAGCTGAAACAAGAATAACTGAAAAAAGACTTAAAATTTATCAAAATAGTTATTTTAGTATCTAGTTTGTGTCCTTTTATTTATAATTTTTAATAATTTAATTCATATTTCATTTTCTGCAAAATGGCAGATGCTGTGACTGTATTATCATAAATAGCAAAGGGAGATTCTGCTTCTTTTTCTCTTTTTTTTTTTTTTTTGATAAAATTTGAGCTAGGAAAATGTACATTTTTGTTTCTTCATGTAATGCTTATCACTTTATTGTGATAATTAGTATTTCTACCATATTTCTGGTGTGACATGGTCTAATGGATAGGTCATCACATAAAAGAACTACAGAAAGCATGAACACAAAACCTCCTGCATTCTCTTCTATTGTTGATCCTTTTTTAGTTTCTCATATGACTGATATATTACAATTTAATGAAATCACATGTAGCCTCATAGGAAATAAAGTCAATGAATCAAATTCAAATCCTGGAAGAAGCTGTTTTCTTTTCCCTTCACACTAATACCTTGAAGAAAGGCATGAATTTATTTTGGAGATACGCTTAATGTTATGGTTATCCTCATGGGAAATGGAATCTCCAACCAAAGTTAAGATTCTGGACAAGGCTGTTACTATATGTCTAGTTAACTTCTTCATCTGTAGCTACTGATGTGGATATGTATCTTATTTCATTATTAATTGTAACAACAAAATATCACTAATCCATTCCTGGGAAGGAGTGACTGTGAGACAAAACTGATACAAACCAAAACAATTTTTCCTATTTGAATTGATGTAATTAAAATTAATTTTTTTCTTGGACCATACAATAAAGATAATTTAAAATAATTTATAACAAATAAAATTGCTTCAAACTGTCATTGAAAACAAAGATAGCCAGAAGCAATAAAAGTCAAGGCACTGCTGTACTAGTAAACATTCAGTCACAATACGCATCTACTAAAAATGATTCAATGTTTCTAAAATTGTAATGACTTCTGATTTCATTCAGATAAAATGGACCATCTAACTATCCAGTTATTACTTTACTCTGTCTTAGTTGATCAGTTTGATCTGAACTCAGGCATCAGTCATTATTCATGTCTCAATTACAAAGAAGAGTGACAGAAATAATAAAAAAGTAAAAGATTAGTTATTGGGAGAAATTAGAGAAATTAAGATTAACTACTTTATTATAAAGAAGAATGAGAGGTGATCTAAATGAAACTTTTAAAATAATTAATGGAATTTTTAATTATGGTAGACGTTTTTTCAATATTTTTCCTCAAAGTGGAAATTAACTCTCAAGACAGATTTCCAAAACTAAGTCTACAAACCAGTTAGATTTTTTTTGCCGATAGAGTAATATATTTTTGCAACAAATTGCCTAATCAGATTAAAGACAGCAATAGTGTAGAAAAAATTTTAAGATTAATTTGGATGATTTCAGAAAAAATGGTAAGATAGAAAATTTTGGGGAACTATCAGATGAATTAGTAAATAGAATTTGATCTGTATATAGATATTGTTTTAATAGTGTATATGTTTTATGCAAAGATTCTTCTTTCTTTCTTTTAAGTTAATGTGAGAAGATAGTTAAAAACAGAAATGTCCAAGAAGGCATAACAAATAATGATAATAATAATAAGTTTTAGCATAACTGGAAGTTTTGGGGGCTTATGTCTTTATTGTGCAAAATAACACAGCTTTCTAATCTCCAATACAAGAGATCTTTTCAAATCCCCTCATGTTATAAATTTACCTTCAAGACAACAATGACTTTCATAATGCCAATAATGAGAATGTGACTGCTTTCCTATTAAAGATACTGGTTCTTTAAATATTTTAAGTGGTTTGTTTTCACAAGATATACATTTTTGGTAATTGTAACTATTCTTGTAAAAGCAGTTTTGTTTTTAACAAGCTTTGAAGATTCAAATCTTACAATGGGTATCAAACTTACAGACTAATATTCTGTACCACTATAGTCAATCCATTTATATGATTGTACAATCTTTAATACTTATCAATACTGATAAGACCAGCAACTGCTTGTTTGATTGTATGCATCTTATAGGCCATCAAACGATTGAACTTTTAGTGCTGAAAATTAGTCTGTAAAGTTAATTTGAATTGAGGATGAAAATGAGATATGTGGTGCTGATCTCTATTTTCACCAGAGGTTACCACAGGTCAATTTAGTGTCATAACTACTGTTTTTTAATAAATAGAAGAAAGATAATCTGTTTATATGTAACACAAAAAGGTTCCTTTACTTTACAAATTTTATCCTTTGTTTTATTTTTTCAATTTGTTAGAATTTTCTCAATAATCTTTAAATATTGATTAGTTTATTCCTGAGCAATGTCAGGTACACAAATTAGTAGCTAATATAAATATGCCATAAAATTTTGGGGATTCTCATTAGAGTTTTACTCATCTAATTACTTGATCTTTTTTATCTCTTAAGTTTGCAGTGGCCTGTTGCTTTGGGTGCTTCAACATCCATAATAGTTCTCAAGCAGTAAGAGTAATATTACATTTAGTACTTTTGATAGATATTAACTATACAGTTTCATTATGCTGATTAGTTTGGTGTTAAAAATGCTCTAAATTACTACAACTATGGAAGACTGACTGGAGCCACTTTTAATGTCAAAGGACTAAGTCATCTTAAATAAAAATAAGTATAAAGAAAAAAAAATTGTTTTATTAGATAGAAGCTGGGAAAGAGAGATTACATTTGGAAATATTGGTTTTAATTGGCTCCTTTTGAAAATAATCTTTGGCCTATGGTTGTAAAAGTGGAGCTCCTAATGAGTTAGACTTTTTTACACCATTACAGTTCTTCATTAAAAGAAAAGTTGCTAGTCTCTAGACAGAGAATAAAAACAAAATTTAAAAACACAAGAAATTATATTTGTTAACCTACATATAGAACAGTATAGATCATGATTGTCTTGTAAGCTACTGATTGTGAATTTGTTAATAAATATATATTTTATAAATATGGGCTAGGGTTCAAGACAATTTCAGTCGGTATGAATAAAGAAGAGATGCAAACTCAACTTCTGTTAGGTTAATTATGTTATATAAGGTAACTGTAAGAAACAAGTTTGACACTCTTCAAGAGACATATGAAAGACATACTCTAGATAATAGATATGAAAACTTTGTTACTGGCCATAAAGAAGCAGCTGCCAAATGCATACCAACCACACCAACTGGTAAACATAGAGTTGCCTAGGAGTCAGTAGCAATTAGAGAACACTGAGATAACAGGAAAAAAGCATCCTTTATTAAAAAAAATGACAATTCACAGAAACTTTAGAAAGCCAAGAGAGAAATAACACATAAAAAAGAACAACTTGAATACATTCAAGGCCTAACCAATAAAATCAAAATTTCAGTAGAAGATAATGATAATTTGAATGGCAAACAGTAAAGAAAGAAAAAGCACCTTGAGAGCCAAACTTAAAGCTGTCTGTCAAGAAGAAAGACTGCAGAAGTGGAAAGAATCCTTCAATAATCTGGGGAAACTCAGCTGAAATCACTGCTAAACTGACCAAAAAATTAACAGCAAACAAGAACAATTCATGGAGGAAAAAAATTGATGCAGTTCTGAAAAAAATTAAAAGCAGAAAAGCTGCAGGCTTTGACAAAGTACCCGCTGAAGTATGAAAGACAAGAAAATTTGATGATATACTTATTCAATCATACGACAGTTAGGCAAAACACAAGAGAGAAATTGATGAAAGGCTGTGTCCTCCATTTCCCCAAAAAAGGCAACCTTGAAATCAGTAAGAACTACAGGCATAACCCTTGCTACTATAGCATCTAATGTATATGATCAATTGTATTCACCTGGAAGTCAAAAAAAATTCTTTGGCAAAATCAGAACAACTTTCAGTGAAATCGATCCACAACATTACAGATTCATACTATGTCAAATCATCAAAGGTGTACAAGCAAAAAATCTTGAGGTAACACTATAGTTCATAGATTTCTCCAAAGCATAAAATTCCATACACAGATGTAAGATGAAGCAAATACAACAAGCATATGGTCTTCCCAAAGAAACTGTCACTGCTATAATGATGTTTTACAAAAACACAATAGTAGTGGTTCACTCACCTGATGGTGACACTGACTTTTTCAATATTGTTACTGGATTAATAATCTGCCAAGATTACATATTGTGATTGTCAAGGGATCAAAGCGAATAAATGGTTTCTTATTTAAAAAGAGAAGAAGAAGACAATATGCCACAGAAATTATGACAAATGTAAACGACAGAAGATCTAGCACTTCTTGCAAATACACCTATCCAAGCTAAATCCTGACTACATAGACTAGAGCAAGCAGCAAGAAGCATTGATCTTTACAAAGACATAAATAAAAGTGAGTTAGTACATTTTAATTAAAAAGGAGCCATTTCCACTTTAAGTGGTGAGACTCTGAAATTAATAAACCAGTTAACATACCTCAGCAATGATATATATATATATATATATATATATATATATGTATACTGCTATCAATCTATATATTTAAATATATGAATATCTATGCATTTGTATAAATACTATATATATATATATATATATACTGTTGAATATATAAACATATATATCGATGTATATATATATATATATATTGTTATATATATATATATATATATACATATATATGTTATGTCTATATAAGCAAATTCAATACTTTTCAGGAAATATCTGAAAGATATACTCCAAATGATGAATATGAAAACATCATAGAAGCATCAGAGTGCAAACCAACCATAGCGACATCCCAATGTAGAGTTCAATGGGATTCATTAAAAATATATGAGAATTTACTCAATAAAAGAAACTCAACAAATGCCAATGCACAGAAAAGTAGGAAACCCTGGAAAGAATTAACCATCACAAACCAAAAAGAGAAAATTAGATTACACTCAAAGTGAAATGAATAAGATTAGAAATTTGGTTGAAGGGAAAAAGTCACAAATAGCAGGGCAGACAGTGAATAAAACTGTGTATAAGTGTGTACACATTGAGTGAAGATTAAAAGCTGCCTACCAAGAAGAAAGACTTCTGAAGTGGAAAGAACATTTCAAGAACCTCCTTGGAAAACTTCTTGATATCACTGAAAAATCTTTTATATATATTGTTATATTTATATGTAGAGAAAGAGAGATAGAGATTAATAAATAAATATATATATATATATATATATATTGTAATATGGAAATAAAAAATGAAAATAAATCTGACAGTATGAAGAAAATAGAAAAACAAAGTAATCCAAAAGTGATGAATTTATTCTAATGGAAAGTTAATGTTAAAATGTTTTGGTTTTACTAAACCTTCATCAGGACTTAAAGATCCATCGCTGTTCAAGCAATATTTTTCACCATCTTAAAGTCCTGATGAAGATTTATTAAAACCAAAATGTTTTAACATTAACTTTCCATTACAATAAATTCATCACTTTTGGATTACTTTGTTTTTCTATTTTCTTCATATTGTAATATGTATATATATTGTAATATATATATATATATATATATATATATATCAACATCATCATGTGGCACTGCTAGCACTGATTTCCCTGACTCTCTCTCCCCATTCGTCCCTATCATTCATCACTTCTAGCATGTCTTCTAGACTACATCCTGTGTCTGTACAGAACTGTTGTAAATAACTTCTTGTTGGTCAGCCAACAATGGCACGTCCATGTGAAGGGGTTCATAGGAGAACATCACAACCTTGCTTCTCATCATCAACCTTGCTTCTCCAGCAGTATCCCACATGCCTTATTCATCTTATTTGGATGGTATTAAAGATGAGAGGTAGGTGGACATACAACTGCTGTTTCATGGAATGTTGCTTCTAGGATGTGTTCAGTATTGCTTATGGTATTACATATATATATATATATATATATATAAAAGGAAGAAAAACTCAGCAGACTGTAATTTGGCTATGATAGATTTATTTCAGCTGGTCACTCTATAAGAACAACTAACCTCTTCAGATAGTCATCACATAATGAAGGGAAAAGGTTATAAAAATATTCTTTCAATGGATTCTTATTCGTAAAAATAACAAATGAATGCATAATTAAAGAGTGAAGGACAAAAAGATATGGGCTAGAAGTTGATATCAAAACCATATGTAATGTCAATGTTCGGTGTCATGTATCCTTATGTATCTAAAAAACGTTTTTTAAATGACTCACAGAGCCTATAGCAACAGGAATCTTTTAAATAAGTTAACCTGTTTTATATTTTGAAAAATTTGACTATTCATTTATTAAGGAAAAAGTGGCAATGAATACTATTGCTTATATCAAACTTATCTTTTGTTAAAAATTTCTTTAGACTTTTATCTGATTTCTATAAAAGATTGAAATTTAGTCTTTATTTAATGTTTTAATATTTATATATATATATTTTTCTGAATACAACCATACTGATTAGTATTAAAATCATTAATATCTTTATAAAAATTAATGATTAGTAATTGCATCAATAATAATGAAAAATTAACTATTATTACAATTATTGCTAATTTATCATTATTATTAATATTATTGTTGTTATTAGTTTTATCACATCACCAACTATACCAATAGTAATACTGATATCATTAATTTTATCCTACTGTTGTTATCACAGTACTGGGCCATTGGCCTAATGAGTAGAGTGTTCACCAATGCTCCAGTAGACCAGGGTTTAATTCCAGGTTGAGTCATATCAAAGACTCAAAAAATGGTACATGATGCCGCCTTGCTTAACACTCAGGTAGGAATCAAGGGTAAAGTGGAGCAATTCAGGGAATGGAGTAGTGCCCTTCTCTACACCTCAGTGTAGTAGCTATTGAAAAGGGACTCTTTGGTCACCCTTGTCTAAGGTCATTGTTATCACAATCAATTTTTCTATTATGAACCTTTATCATATGAGTTTTAAACTATTTGATGACAGCATTTAAAAATTAGTTCATTACATTTATTTAATAGTTGACTTGTAAATCTATATCTAATGTTGCTTAATTTTTGCTTCAGCCAAAGGTTACATCTACTGTTGAAACTTCCAGAAGTAGAAGATTTTAATTAATCTCCACTTAATTTGTGAAGTTAGGCCCTTATCTCTCAAACTCCAAACCACTTTGATGGGGCTGTTTGGTTTCTAAGTAAAGGGTTTGAAAAAGAGTGTCTATGTAGACCCTCTGTTTCCAATTCCCAGCTGATATTCCACTATAAGCCTTCTCCTCTTTACTATTTTCCATGAGAAAAGTATTTGCTTGGTTGACTACTTTCTCAGAATTACACATTCCTCTCATGGGACAATCTTCTTTATTTCTACAATTACAACATAATTTGTTTGTTTACTGATTATCTATTAGTGATTTGTCTATTAAATTCTTGTTATGACTATAAATTATTTTAGATATGTTATTTATGCAAGAGTAACTAATTCTTGTTATGACTATAAATTATTTTAGATATGTTATTTATGCAAGAGTAACTAATTTTTATAAAAGTTTTATTTAATGGGTTTTCCTTATTGAAATGTCTATCTATTAACTTAAGGAAGTACTTGCCTATATCAATATTAGAAAGTTTGCAGAAACCAGTGTTAAACCAGATTACCTTTTTTCTTCCTATGCTTAGTTTTTTTTTATTTGAACTAATATTATTGTCATTATCAAGTTTATAATTACAACTATCATTACAACCATTGTTGTTGGTGGTGTTGCATTGTTCAGTAACTTTATTATTTATCATTTGTTCCTGGTATTCTAACCTCTGATGGAATCCACTTTTTTTCTTAGGCCTCATTATATATTCTCTTATTTTGATCAAATTTTTTTTTGTTAGAGGATATTCACTTAATTCTTATGTTAACCGCATTTAGTATATGTTTGATCATTAATCTTAGGTGGTTGGAGTTGACATTAATATGAAGTGTTTGGTTATCTTTGCTAAATGGTTTGAAAATATTGTTTGTTAAATTAAAGGTAATGTCAAGGAAATAATTTAAAGTTAGATGATATTTCAATTTTAAATCCTCGTAACTTGAAGACTCTTATAATTTTTTTATGTGATTCATCTGTATTATATGAATTCACTCTGTATGAAATTTATAAATTTATATATTAATTGTTATACATTGAGAACTTCTGAAGATTTATAAGAATCCTCTTATATATTCTCAAATTGAATTATTCCCAACTCATTTTGTTTGGATTATATATATATATATATATATATATATATATATGTATATATTGTTCATAGGGTAATAGTTATCATAGTACAAAATGGACATGATAAGCCTAGTTTAAACCCTTGGATGAAGCTGTTTGCTCTGACCCAGAGTATTAGTACCAATTAGTGTCCCATTTATATGTCAAGAATACCTGTTTAAATATTTAACTGTGTGCAGACAAATGAGTAATGTAGAATTATTTGTTTTTAATTGCAAAACTTGAAACATTTTCACTGTACATAAAAAAAGAACTGTTATTAAATAGAATTATTTTCTGTTAGATCTCAATGCTTGAAACCATTTAACTGTGAATGAATAAATGAGCTTTGGCTTGTTTAAAGTGTAACCTACAAACTATTCAGGTAGAAATAATATACATTTGATATACATATGTATAAACTACATTTGGTTTTAAATAACCTACATGGATTGATTCGCAAAAATCCAACCAACCAACCAAACTATATATATATATATATATATATATATATATATATATATAATCCCATTGACCTAGTGGGTTGAGTGTTCACCAATGGCTCAAGAAACTAGGGTTTAATCCTTGGTCAAGTCATACCAAATACTCAAAAAATGGTACATAATGCTGCTTTGCTTAACACTCAGCATTATAAGGTACAGATCAAGGGTAAAGTGGAGCAATCCAGGGAAAGGAATAGTGCCCTCCCCTACACCTTAATGTAGTAACTATTAAAAAGGGAGCCTTCAGGTCACCAACTTTACTTATATATTTATATATATATATATATATATGTTTATATAAAATATCATATATATATATATATATATATATATATATCCTAATATATTATTTATATATATATATATATATATATATATATATATATATAGGTTGTTTTATATATATGAATATGATTGTATTGTTTTATATATCATTTTATATATATATAGTTACATATCAATATAATATGTACTGGGTCTGACTAGCTAGTTGTCTAACTAGCTAGTTGTCTAAATTTCTGAGACGAAGCTTGTTGATTTTTATCATTAAGGGTTTTCGGACTATTGTCTTCATCTTTATTGTTATTTCCGTGGTGGAAATAACAATAAAGATAAAGACAATAGTCCGAAAACCCTTAATGATAAAAAATTCATCTTGCTACTCTCATACCTTTTTTTCAGTTATGATCATGGCTTTGACTGGTGCGCACCAAGCATTTTTAGTTGAAGTATTTTTAAGGTTAATCTAGTATTGCAGCTCAGAGAGCTCTCCATGCTCAGCTCATCTTATACTGGAATGATTCTCTTCTGAAAAGAAAATTCATCTCTGCTATGGGTTAAATATTCTGTTTTTCTCCTCCCAGCTATGATTGGAATTAGGGAGTAGACTAGGCTCTATCTAGCCTTGATAGACCAACCAGTTAAAAAGAAAGAAAACTGCTGAGTTCATATCCTATACCAGTTCTGAAGTGGCAAAAACAGGAACTAGAGTCTTTAAGGCAGTCCTATGTGTTCATCTTTATTCTGGCAATTCCTGCAGCTACAGTAATTTATATAGCATCTTGCCAGTCTTTTGGATAACATCGGTGCCATGAAGAAGGGAGAACTGCAACTGCCTTTCTTTCATACAACTCTGTCCACTTGTGTTCTAAAATCCAGGTACAGATCCACAGCCTTGCAAGTCTAACAGATTCTATAACAATAGCATAGTTTGTCTTGTATATTTTACAAACATCTAAATATGCTTATTGGATGCTAGGCTCAGAAGCAAGTTTGAGCACAATAGTAAAAGATATGTAGCTGAGGAAATTACTAGAGAGGAATGAAAAATGTTAATATTAAAAACCCAACAAATGATATTTAGCAAAAATATCTATATACATTTTCAAAAGGAGTTATTAGGATCAGTTTAGAAAATAAATTGTAAATGATGAACTTATCTAATAGAGACAGGAAGCATGTTTAAGGGTGTCAGTATTTGCTGGCCAGAGTTTTATATGTGAGAAATATAAGTTTGATTTATATCTATACAATAATAGTTCTTACTCTTAACATATTTCTTCATCAGTTTTTCTATTAAGCTTGTTTATAAATTTCTTGTGATTTTTAACACATTTGATCATGGTCATTAGTTTAATTTTCATGTCTCTTGTGATGGTCTTTCTTACATCTACATTTGGCTGGATCAAAATAAATCAGTGTGAATTGTTTTCATTTTTTTTAAAATTACCATAACTTAATAATCTAATTTCCAAAGGAAACAATTTACCTTTTTTATAAACTTTGGCAGCAGAAGATTTTTTCAAGGACAGATAATCTAAATAAATACCTAAACAGGCTCATGAAAGGATAAAAGAGACCATATAGTTCCAATTTCTCAGTGAACAACTTTACTATCAGTTATAAATTTCAAAAATTAACTCTATAATCACTGATTTGTATTATAGCAGCCAGAAAGGTAATTGATTATTTGCTGAAAACAATTTTGACTTGTAGAAGTGATTAAAAAATGGAGATTTTTAGAAAAGGAATTTTTTATTTAATTTAGTATTAGATATTCAAAATGATAGATTTTATGAATTGGGACTGTCAGTTAATGGAACATGAAATTATCATTTGAAAATACCTTTTGCCTTTCTTGGATAAGCAAATTCTTTAATTTTTCTAATTCACTTATTATTAATAATCTAATATATAATATTTATGTGTTATATTTGGGTCTCCTAAATTCCCTGCTCTCAGAACTGATACCAGTTATATCTGTGTATGGTAATGCTAGGAAAAAGAAAAAGAGAGAGCTGAAGAGAATACTGTCTGATATGGATAACAGTGTATTATTCAGCAAAGTGGTATAGAAAAATGATGACAAACAAATTGGTTAATAAACAAATAATGTTATATCTATAAAGAAAATACAAGTACTTTTGTTGTCAAGATATACATTTAGTGAAAAAATTCTATTTCAGAGGTCCTTAAGAGTACATAGAAAGATAGTAGGAGTAAGAAGGGAAATTTGGTATTCAGAGGATAGACTCACTTGTATTCTTGTTTGTTGTGGTCGTGGAAACTGAATGTTGGTTTTGGAGCATGATTTGTAGTAGTTGTTATTAGTAATGTTGTATTTGTATCCAACATCACCAATGACAACTTCTACAAATCATACCCCAAAGCCAATATTCTAGCCAAGTATATTTCATTGGGCTGGTCACAAAGAGAGCCCTAATGGGGCTCACTATGTTGTATAAAAGAGTGTAGATATGGCTGTATAAGAGTATCTTATACTTCATGTATTTACACTAGAAGAAGACCATATGTGAGTCCTCAGTATGAATTATGAATGTTGGCACAGAGAGAGCCATGCTGGAATATGGCAATTGCTGGAGTTGGTAAGATGACTGTGGATTTGCTAAGTGGCATGTATTTGTATGAATAGGATTATCAAATGGAATTCTATATGCAATTAAACCACAAAAGTGAGAATGGCTGTGTGTGCTAGTTAGTGGTGCTACATGAGGGATTTTGTAAGTGGCTAAATCATAGTTCTGCCATGTGTGCATGTGGTCCATCAGATGTGCTAGTTGATGATGCTACAAGAAGAGGGAATTATATTGTGTGACCATGCTTGGGGCCTAGTCACTTGTTGGTGATGGCCTTGTCTACTGAGAAAAAAAAAAGTAGGAAATTTTGGCATATTCATGTTCTTTGGGGCACTGTTTGTGGTACCTTTGAGTTGACTAAAAGTGTTCATATGACCTGCTCACCAATATACTCTGCCAAATAAGCAAAAATCTGGTGTTTGGTGTTGTTGCATACCATTCTAATTTTTTACCTTGACAAAAGAGTCATGAATTATTGCAATTATTGACTTATTGTGACATATGCAGGTGCAGGTGCAGGTGGTAAAATTATTATTAGTACAGGAAATGTAAATGGCAAGTGAAGTTCAAATTACAACCAAAGCTGTTTGCATTTAATAAAAAAGAAAGAATTAAATTTTTTGAATAAAATAAAAAGATAGCTTGTAAATCTTTTCAAAATTTGAAACTAAAAGTCTTTTGTCTGAGAATTAATTTTTTTATTTATTGCGGACTTTTTGTCCTCATCTTGGTAGTTTTTGTGTTGTTTCTTCTTTCACTATGTTTCGGCCAAATTTCACCTCTGGCCTTCTTCAACAACTATAGAAGGCAGTAATTACTGGGGATACGGTTACAAGACTCAGCATTCCTATCCGAGGTCATGGTTAATCACCTGTCATTAATGAGTCTGGAGGAGTCCCTATGGCATAATGGCTAATCTTGGATTGTGACATCATAGTAAGCAAGTTTGAACTCCAGTCACATTATTACATTCACTTGTGGACAAATACCCTTGGAATAGGTACAAGTTACCTTATCCTCCAAGCTATAGGTTAAATAGTACCACTTCTATTCTTTTACAAGAATAGCTTTTGCATTAGATAACCCATGAAAGTTGATATGTCATTAAACAAAGAAACCCTACCAAACCAAAAACTAATGAGTCCTGACTGATGGACACAACTATGAAGATGTGTCAACAAGACTGAGTTAAAAAAAAACGAGTTGTGAATCAAATTTATTTGAGAATTTCAACCAGTGTTCTTTGATTTTTCACAATTTTGGTTATCTTCAAAAAATACAATTGGAAGACTTTTGTGATAAGGCCCTGAAAGTAAAAATAAATAAAACTGAATAGTAAGTGAATTACAAAAGTTGGGTTTTATCTTTCATCAGTTAATATTTCAATTCCTGTTAGTGGTATTATTGCTTGTACTTTGTAATTTTAGAAACTTTGGCTTGTATGGATTTTGCTCAAAGTTTGGTTGAAATCAATTCACACAGCTCAGTAAAATGGAAAGGCAATACAAATATTGATTCTTAGACAGGCATTTTTTCAGGTTTCACTCAAACCTTATATTATAGAACCTTGAAATAAAGTGATTTCACTTCACCTCAATTTTACAGGATGTTCAAAAAGTCATTAATAACTGCTCTTACCTCACCATCCACAGGAAGTTTCATTTATCTGTAATTGGTCCATTCAACAAAATTTTCATACTCAAAAGTTTCATTAAACTAAAATTACTTACTGTGTTAAAAAAGTATTGAGACTGAAGTTATATTTATCCAGACAGAAATGAACAATGAATCCAACATGAATTTTTTTCCGAAACTGTCCCCTGGTCATTCAACATTCTTATTCCATTGAGTTTTCCATTGATCAAAGAACCTTTAAAATGTCTTTTTTTTATTTGATGGGAAGCTATGCCATTGTATTTCTTTTAGTGCCCTCCATGTCCTCAAATCTCTTAGCCTTGGGCTGGATATTCAGTTGAGGAAATATGAGAAAGTCACATGGAGCGGTGTCTGGTGGATATGGAGAGTGCTACACTTACATTTCTTAGTATGCATGTCATATATTCCTTAGTATGTCATAAGATACTATTTACCAACCCCTCCACTCGGGCAGGATATGACACAAGGTCAATTTTTAAGTGGAGTTTAACAGGTTTCAATTCAGAGTTTTCCTTCTCCTAGACTAGTTGCCTAACCAAGGCTGAAGAACCTAGTCTGTCCTACTATTTACCCATAGCTGGAGGGAGAATAATTGGATTCATACCTTTCCCAAGGGTATTAGTGCGATGTGAAATGCAATCAGTCTCGTCCAGGATTTGAACTCGTGTTGCCGTGTCCATTTCCTACGACGATAACGACTACACCACGGGCACCTCCGCAAATAACGACTACACCACGGGCACCTCCGCATATGTATGTCATAAGATAGCACTCAATTTTCAGGTCAAAGTGCTGATACTCATTTAAATTTGAACTTCATAACAGAAGATATATTCATTAATAATAGCACCAATATAAAAGAGTAATGCCAAAGAGAGGGCATATAGTGCTAACTTTAATTGAAAAATTAGAACTTCTAGACTTAATAAGAAAAGAAAATTTCTGTACACAAAAGTTGCAATTGTTTATAACAAAAAGGAATTATTTAGAATGAAGCAAAAATACAGTCCACTATTCAGATTTCTCTATCTGCAGGGTTTCTAGAAACCAATCAACTATGGATAATAAGGTATCTTTGGAGCTTCCTAAAATGTATATAGGAATCAAAAATTTTGCAGTATTCTGGTACATGTTAGTTTGCAGCATGTATATCATGTGACCAAAGTAGTTCAAGCCATGGAAGGTACCTGTTGTGATTAGTAGTCTCATGGTAGCTGGTGCACTGACATGTTGTGCATTGCTTCACTTTGTGTATGAGTCGAAAGCTGCACTAGACACATTGTTTACTAGACCCTGTTGGAAAACACTGCTGTAGTGTCATTATTTATAGATGGATCAACTTCACTTTATTTGTTAGAAGTTAATTGTTAATGGTTATTGCTACACTTTTCTTAAATCTGGTTTGGTTTTATTCCTTTGTTTAATGACATATCAACTCTTGTGTATTATTTAATATCAGAACCATCCTTATAGAAGAACATTAGTGGTAATATTTAACCTATATCTGGTGAGGATAAGGGAGCTCAAACCTTTCCCAAGGGTATTGGTTCAAAAGTGAATGTAATAGCACAACTGAAGTTTGAACTCACTAATTAGGATGTTGTAGTCCAGCACATTAGCCACTATGCCACTAGGACTCCCCTTTAGATATTCAACATTTGTAACTGAGAGGAATTCATTATTATTATAAACTGATGATACAGGATTTTTAAAAAATTTTATCTAAAGACTCTCCTGGGAAATAATTTTAATCACCAACCCTATATAACTCCTAAGGACCCACACCTAGGAGGTGGTATAGACTCTATTTAGAAACATTGTTTTAACCCTTTCAAAACGAAAATTATATTTTAATATTTTGCCACTTTTAAGGTAATTGAAATTTAAATTAAATCTGTGAGCTATCTAGACTACACATATTCTGATAAGATTATGCTCAGGTTATAATAGAGGAACTTTCACTTATGAATATCTGGTTTTGGTCATTTATGTGGAAACTAAAAGCAAAAGAAAAATGAAGAATCTATAAATTTAGCCAGTTCTGCTGGAAGGATTAAACCTAAAATTATTATTATCTAATTCTGCAGTTAGTTTTCACCTGAAAAACAGACATCACTGTTATTGTAATATAAAGGACATTAAACTCATCATTGCATTACCTGGCTGCACTCAATGTTGATGTTTGAAATTTGAAAATTTAGATATGTCTCTGATGACAAGAGACAGTTCAAGGAAGTTCATAATATATAAATGAAGAGTATAGTTGAATAGAGAAAGTTAGAAAGTTTTTTTTGAGTTTGAAGTTAGTTTGAACCTGGAGGCACTGATGAAGAAGATGGAGAAAGAGGTGAACTCTAACACAGTTTCAAGAAAAATAATTCAGGCTAAAATCATACCATCTACAAAAATTTGAGAGAAATCAAGTTTCCCTTCTAACTTTCCCTCCACGCAGACAACCCTACCACAAGAGAAAATAGCCCTTCTCTGAGATGGATGTGGATTATCTCTTCACCAAACAGTTATATAACCTGATAATCTGTCTCATGGTTATTTTGCCAAGTCCCAAGTTAAGTCAAGTTCCACTTGCAATGTTACAGCACTTTTTGCCAACATATAACAAAATATGTTAATGTGTTTTGCTTTTGTTTTAAAATTAGGAGAATTTAAAAAGCTAGAAAAAAATTTGAATGAGTTATTACTCAAGATTTCATAGCAATATGTGGAACTTTGGACATTAAAAATTGTAGCATATGATAATACATCTGCAATGCTATTATCTTTCAAGATCCATACTAAATTAAGGAATACAGTTCAAGTGCCCAATTTTCAAGGTGTGTATTTGTTAATAGGTGCTTTTAAGACATAGGTCAGTGATTTGTGATTGGTATGTATAGTAAAGTTCTTACTTTAAAGGAAGTATTTTCTATATTTGTTCACTAGAAAAGAGACTAACAATTATCACAAGAATTTGCAGAAATTACAGTACAAATATTATGATTTGTATATATAGGCAATTTCTAAAAGAAAGACTGTAATAGTTCCAAATGAAATATGGTAAGTTATCACATTGCTTTTTCAGTGGGGCTCAGAATACACTGACTGCATCTCTTTCAGAAGTGTAAGACCCTCACCAAAAAAGGGGGGAGATTCCTTGTGGCATATGGCTAATGTGCTAGACTGTGACATCAGAGTAAGAAAGTTTGAACTCCAATCATGCTATTACATTTACTTTCAAACTAATATTCTTGGAAAAGATATGAACTTTTTCGTTCCACCTATAAGTTAAATATTTCCACTACTGTCCTTCTACAAGGATGGCTTTTGCATTAAATAGCCCACCAAGGTTGATAAAGCATTAAATAAAAAACCAAACCAAAAAAGGGATGTCCTTAATCCAGTGGTGAGGCTCCAATTCTGGAGCTGTGTGGAGTATGAAATCATGACTTTATTCTATTATTCCCACATACACTTTGATTCTGAGAGTAGTAGTACCTGTTAGGGTCCCATCTATGGGTCAAACAGATATGTTTAAAAATCATTAGTTTTAGAGGGAAATACTTGAAACCACATAACTGTGTGCAAATTATTTGTATTGAGAATAGTTATTTGGAGCTATAATCATTTACAAATGATAATAACTAGGTACTTAAAACCATATAATTGCTTGCAAAAATTGCTTCAGCTTTAAATACCCTAACAAGAGCTAACATGCCATAAAATCAACCAAATCAAACCTAACAAAGTTATCTCAATGGCAAGCTGTTGCAAAGTTGATGAATCACTTAGGTATCAGGTTATCACACTAAAAACTTGAGAGATGATGATTTCTGCTATTGCAAAAGAAATTAATAGATCAAAAGTATAATTTCTAGAATATAAAAGCTTTATAATGATACTGTCAAGTTTGAGTCATTTCAAACATCGGGGTAGTCATGTAAAATGACTTTTCAACAGAATCATGCAATTCAAAAAGAATTAATTTTGGACCATTCTGACACAGCAGTGGGCATTGCATGTCAGGCAACTGAAGAATTTGACATGAAAGTGTCTTCACAGACAGTGCCATGTTGTTTATATGAAGCATAGCTTCATGGACATTTTCCTGCCTTTCATCATCAAAATGCTAGTATTTGCAAGTGAGCTCATTGTCTGGACAAAAAAAACTGGGTAAGAATGATAAAAATTTAAGCAGGTTAGTTCTGATGGCAAGAAGTATGTCAGACAGCATGTAGGAGAGAATGAATCTATGTAGGAATAACTTGTCTTTTTATTTATTTATTTTTTTGCTGGAAAACTATTGCTTGATTTAGCAGCCTTCTTCATCGATATACAAGAACATTTAAGAGCCCAGTCTGCCCTACAATTTATTCATAGGTGGAGAGGGAATGGATGCATACTTTTTCCAAGAGTATTTGCACTATGTGAAATACAGACTCATCCAAGAATTTGAACTCAATTCACTATTCCTATTTTCTATGTTAATAACTGTTACAGCATGAGCATGTGCAGAGAAATAAGACTCCCCACAAAAAAAAGGATATCTTGAGTATGACATTAAACTGCATCTAATAGAGAGGAATACTTTAAACCACATAACTTTGTATAAATTGAATTAAAGGATTATGTTCTGGAATTCTGAATAGTGTTGAGTCACTGCTCCATTGCCCTTACTCCCATGTTTGCTCTGACCTAGAGTGATAGTACGTGTTAGGGTCCCATCTCTAGGTAAAATAGATCTTTTAGAATTAATGGAGTATTTACCTATTTAAAATGATTGTGAAGGTACATTTTTCTTCCTTATATGATTCGAGACCATAGTTGTTAAAATCACTTTGGCATAAAATAATCTAACAAGGGTTGATATGCCATAAAAACAATCAACCTTTTGTTCTGATTCTCAGATAATATTTTTATTAAAATTAGATTAAAAGATTACAAGATGAAAATCAGATTTATATTCATATTTTAATCTTTGAAAATTTTCTGTTGTGAATTTTTGAGTAAACAATTTATGAAACTTATCAAAACACATTGAACTTAAAAATAAAGGTATTTTGGTTATAAAACAGATTCAATATTAAAAAAAAAAACATGGAAAAATGTTGAATAATTTTGACTGTTTTTTTTTTCCCCTATCTTACTTTCAATCACTTTTCATTGCAACTAATCAGACCATCATTTTATGGTCATTAGTAAATAGTATGGATCAAGAATATTTTTTTTCATTCCATACTGTCAATTAATGACAGTTTGAGTGGTTGCATAGAAACCAATTAAGATGAAAAGAAAAAACTAGTCAAAAATTAATAATGTTTGACAATGCTTTATCTATTAATGATAAAATTCAAGATAATGAGAAAATCTGTTTAAATAAAATAATATGATGATAATAAAAATAATAATGATGATGTATTTTTCCCTAATTTCCTTCTAACTTGTTGAGCTTAAATTTCACAATAACATGATTTGTAACTGCTAAGTGAAGCAGTTAATAAATTCAGTTTTGACAGAGTTGCTTCCCTTAGAACGTTTGTCATCTTTACATTAGAAAAACTCAGAAAATAAGTTAGAAACTTAAAATTGGATGTATATCTGATATAATTTGATTATATTGTTGAAATATTTTTAACATGTAGGATATAATGACATTTTCCCTCAAAAATAAAGTATGATATATTATTTGAACAAAAATCTTCAAACTTTTTGACTGATGTTAAACACAAATTATCAACATATTATGAAAGAAAAATATATGAAACTTCTTTGTTAATTATATATATATATATATATATATATATATTTTTTTTTTTTTTCTTTTTTTTTTTTTTTTTTCATGATTTAGCTTTCATTTGTGTTAATTATTGTTTTAGTTTGTTTGGGTCAAACACTTTTGTGAAGTAACAACTATTGGCATACCTGAGTTTAGAACCTGGTTAAGGCTGTATTAAGTTAATACCCACATAAAATGCATTAATTCATCTTTTCTCTCCACTAGCTATACAGCCCATTCAACTGATGAGGCTCCAGTCTTGTCACCCTGGAAAATGTGATGTACCCCTTCATTGTTATTAATTCCAGGTCAACTCTGATTTAGAATGATAGTACTTGTTAGGGTCCCATTTGTGGGTCAAATAGAACTAGTGTCCTGGGTATGACACTAAACTGCATCTTACGGTGAAGTTCCTGTCCAGAAACTTTTACTCTGACCCAGAGAGGTAATACCTGTTGGAGTCTCATCTATGGGTCAAATAGAACTGTTTAATCATTTAACTGTATGTAAACAAGTGACTGATGTTGAATCGTTAGTGTTACGTAGCGATACTGGAAACTATTTAACTGTGTGGAAACAAAGGAGTAAAGTTGAATAGAATTATTACTGTTAAATAACAATACTCGAAACCATGTTACTGTGTGCAAATAAGACTATTAATGTTAGATAACAATACCTCAAACCATTTAACCATGTGCAAACAAATGATTAATACTAAATATAATTATTTGTGTTAGATAGGAATATCTGAAATCATTTAATTGTATGCAAACAAATGAACAATTTTGAATAGAATTATTAGTGTCTGCTAACAATACTTGAAATCATTTAACTGCATTCAAATCAATGAGCTCTGGCTTATTTTAAATGTTATCTACAAACTATTCATTTACAAATCATAGATGCATGAACAGGATTTGGGACTAAACAACTTACAAGGGTTGATATACCATAAAACCCAACCAACTCACCAATCACTGGCTATAGGTAAATAGTAAGGTAAGGCAACCATTGAGGGTGAAAGAAAGAAACTGAATTCAAAACCTGGGGAGTGTGATTCAAAGAACCTGTGGCACTCTGGTGTTATCAGCTTGCCGCGACCGGCCTACGAACATCAACAGATCGGATTACATTTCGCAGCCGGAAATGATGAAGCCCTTTTTCAATTTTAACCGGCCATTACAGCTAAGAAAGGGATAAATTAATATTTATCAACATTTGCAAAACACTTCTGCCAAAAATAATTCTATAAAAATGGAAGTAATACTTTTTGCTAGCCTATACTGGGCTAAAGAAATACTTATTTTCTGCGTCCATTTTTTGTAGAAGAACTTTCTATCCACGTGGCGCGACAGAAGTGGAGTTCCCTTTCTTCCATATAAAAAGGCTGCAGGCGACGAAAATTCAGAGGTCTACACGGACGCTCTCAGGGGCCACTCGGCTCCACGAGGCTCAGGTCCTACGTTATCATGGTTGCACCCACCTCACCGCCACTTCTAGTGGTGGATTCAACAACCTTTTTTTACGGTCCTTTTTAAGGGCTATGAGAGGTCACCTTCTGCAGGTCGGTGCATCTCTGGCGGTCAGTAATGACCAGTCGAAATAGATGGCCTGGAGGCAAACACGAAGACAGATTCTAAGACCAGCCGGTCTTAACCCTCGCTCGGTTCCGATAGTCCGATAAGCTGCGCAGCGCTAATGGCACAGTCCAGCCTTTAGCTACCACTTCGATATCTGTGCAGCGCTAAGATAACGCCCATCTTAGCCTCGGCCTCCTGGCCTGTCAGCTCGTCCGCACGGCTTTGGCACGACCCAGCCATAGTCATCGTCCACACGGTTTTGGCATGACCCCACCATAGCCATCGTCCGCACGGCTTTGACACGGCAAAGCCTTCGCTCCCGTCCGATATGTCCGCACGGCTAGGGGGCACGACAAAGCCCTAGCCTTTCCTTGACTCGTTCGCTCGATCTCGTCTGTACTAAGGCCCGGCAAACTTTAACCTCGGTCTCAGACCTTTCACTTGGTCCATAACACTAAGACACGGCTCAGTCTTAGTCACCAGCTCACCCGACACTACATGACTAAGCTGTCATAACCGAACTCGACCTCGACACTCTTGCAAGGTATCACGCAGTCCACGTAACGACTCGCTGTTACGGACTGTCCTACCACTGCAACAACTGGCTCACGTACGACCCGCTGTACGAGCCAGAAACCAGATCGACACACCCCCAGTTAACCCAACGTACTGTCAAAACTGGAATATCGACCTACCGACCACGACGCTCCTGCAATGCAGTCCACGTAACGACTCGCTGTTACTGACTGCCCCAGCAACACAATACCTAGTCCACGTAACGACTCACTGTTACGGACTACCCTAGCAATGCAGCATCTAGTCCACGTAATGACTCGCTGTTATGGACTACACTAGCATTGCAACAACTAGCTCACGTAACGACCCGCTGTTACGAGCTAACAACCACAACTCGACCATACCAACGAAATGTCAAAACCGGGACATTGATTTACCAGCAACCAACTTCGGCTTTCCGCCACAACTCAACCGATCTCAGCTGCCCGCGACAACTGTCCAACGGTATCCAACGACCCGACCAAATCTCAGCTTACCAGCATCAAACATCCAGCTGTATCTCCACGACTCGACCTACGCCAGCTACCCTCGTCGAACTTCCAGCTGCGAACATCTACAACACGACTATACCAGCTAACGACGTAACCCATCCTAGCTGAAGACTACATACAACCGCCACGGACATTTACATACACGTTTGTAATTCCGGCAATAAAATCATCACTTTTGTTGTATCTATTATCCTGCCTTTTGTTTCCTTTATTGTCTCTGGCTGACACTACACTCGCACGCATTTAACTTAATTTATTTGCGGAGTCGACACGCTTATCGGCTCCGCAACAAGCTCATCCCAGAAGTATGACTGACTCTACTCAAGCCTTCCCTTGTATAAACAATTTAGTCATTCATGTTTCAAACTGAACTGTTGGGTTCTCATACATCATGCCTGACAGAAGAGCTTTATATGTTTGAGGTGTAGATAAGTTGTTTTAAAAATGAGATGTAAGCTCCTATGACAACAAGAATTAAAACATAACAATATCACCTATTTGAGTTTTTTTCAAAGAAATATTTTGCTTTTATATTTTTATATCCCTGTGATGTACCAAAGGAGAAAGGGGAGAGCCCCTGTGGTGTAGTAGCTAACGTGTTGGACTGTGACATTGTAATAAGCAAGTTCAAACTCCGGTCATTCTATAATGTTCACTTTCAAACTAATACCTTTGGAAAAGGTATGAGCTCCCTTATCCCCCAGCAATGGATTAGATAGTATGACTACTATCCTTCTGCAAGGATGGTATTCAATAACCCCCAAAGGTTGATATGCCATTAAACAAAGGAACCAAATTGAACTAAAGGAAAAAATTCTCTATTTTCTTACAACATGAAACTTATTAACTATTTTTTGTAGAAATTGTATTACATATATTGAAGTAATGTTCTGAAATAAATAAAATTGACTTATATAAACCATAGTATGACTTTATATATTTCTATTTATCAGTCATGCGGCTTGGTCTCTCTACAGAATAATGACAAATTTCATTGTGAGGGTAACAACTAGACATTACTTGACATTGTAACTAGCATACATCATGTTACCATATCAATCGATTGGAGTAGTGCCCGTGGTGTAATGATTAATGTGCTGGACTGTGTCATCATCATAAAAGAGTTTGAACTCCAATCATGACATTACATTCTCTTTTAGACTAATACCCTTGGGAGAAGTATGAACCCCTTATCCCACCAGCTATGGGTCAAATAGTACCATTATTGTTCTTCTACAATGATGGTTTTGATATTAAATAACCCATGAAGGTTGATATTACATTAAACAAAGAAAATCAAAATCATGACAAAGGAATTTCTTGTTATTTAGTAGTAAGAGTAGATTGTTAATGAATTGCTTAAAGCTTCATGTACAGCTCCCAAATTTACTGAATTTGGATGAAGTACAATAACTACACAAACCAGAGAAATAGCATTTCAATATTTATTTGATTTTTTTTGTATTTGTTGTATCATTAATCTGTGCTTTAAATTTTATCAGTTTTAATCTTTGAAAGTGTATTACAAAATTATCTTAATTTTTACAAATTTTATGTATTTTTGCTTTTAAAAAATTTGGTCCAAATTTTATCAATTTTAATCTGTATGTGTGTTAAAAAATTATTTTAGTAATTTATAATTTTTGAAAATTTTACTTTTTTTGCTTTTAGAATATCTCAATTTTATAATCATACTGGCAAGGAGAAACAGATACTACACTCAGATCCCAGTTGGTGAAGCTACTCTCTGATCTTTAACAGAAGAGCTAATCTAATTTTAATAATAATCCTGTCATTCTTGTTATAACAATGTTACAAATAATGTACTGACAGTATAATTCTGAGACTGCCACAGAACAAACTGCCTTTTCTAGGATATATGTGGTGAATTCAATAAATTTCCGGACTTTTTTGTACAGGCATTTAAAATTGTCGTAGACTCTTGAAAATTCAGTATCTTATTGCTATACATCTTATGAGATGACTGACCAATTTTTATGATTTCAGGGTCAAATGTACAGCTACAGCAGGAATTGGAATACATCCTACTAAAGCCTGATTGTCACAGATGGTGAATTTCAAAAATGCAATGTGGACATGAGGACACTTTAGAAGAACAATATGCAATAAAATTGTGTTTTAAACTTGGAAAAAATGCCACAGAAATGTATGGAATACTTCAGACTCCTTTTGGAGCATCTGGTATGAATCGAGCATCAGTTTTTGAATGGCATAAGAGATTCAAGGAAGGCAGGGATTCTGTGAAGGATGATGAGAGGTGTGGGAGGAGCAAGGAAGTCAATACACCATAGTTGATAGGCCAAAGGTTTAGGGTTAGGGTTACTATGAGGACGTTTTAAGGGAGTTCAGGAAGAGATTCCTAGGGAAGAGGCTAGCACTCTTCAAATCAGGTCAGTGGCATTTCCAGCAGGACAATACACCAGTCCACAACTCCATCCTTGTTACAGACTATTTGACCAAGATTGGCATCAAGACAGTTCCTCACACTCCCTATAGTCCAGACCTTGCTCCCTGTGACTTTTGGTTATTTCCTATGCTCAGAGGCTGTCGTTATGAGACAATTGAGGAGATGAAAGAGGCTGTGATGAAGGTCATTGACACTCTCACACAAGAGGACGTTCATGGGGCCTTCCAGAAGTTGTTAGAACGGTACAACAAGTGCATTGCAGCTGGAGGAGATTACTTCAATGGGGACTAGAGTTTCATGTGTGTACTATCAATAAAAGTAAAGTAAGTTAGCGACCATAGTCGAGGGTGACCCGAAGGCTCCCTTTTCGATAGCTACTACACCAAGGTGTAGGGGAGGGCGCTACTCCATTCCCAGGATTGCTCCACTTTACCCTTGAACCGTACCTTATAATGCTGAGTGTTAAGCAAGGTGGTATCAAGTTCCATTTTTAAAGTCTTTGGTATGACTCGACCTGGGATTGAACCCAGGTCTCCCGGGCCATTGACGAACACTCTAACCGCTGGGCCAATGTCCCGGTATCAATAAAAGTACCCATACAATAAAAGTCTGGAAACTTATTTAATGATCCTTGTACTATATTCTAGTTTAATAAATGTTAACTAAACAAAAAATATATTACATTATCAGGATTTTAAAAAACTTTTTTAAAACTTTCAATTTAAAACTTTTTTTTTTTCTATATTTCAAATATACTATATACTTCTATAGAAAATATACTTTTTTGTCTTTTCATGAATTTTGTGACAAAGTAATAATATGGAAAATAACACCCTGAGATATCTCATTCATGATTCTTTGATAAAGTTCTAATTTCTAATGAAAAAAAAAGCAACAATTCTCTTTGTGATATGTCTTTCCAATCTGTAATACCAGTTTGAAAAGCAAATTTGTTGGTTTATTTATCAAAATAGATACTGAAAAATATAAAGGTGTCATTTCATCTCTGATATTGGTTTTCATATTTGATCACAGTTCAAGGAAAGCTTGGAAAGGCAAGATCATAGTGATCAGGTTTACAGTTCATTTTGCATCATAGTATCAAGCATGGAAAAATAGTCACATTCATGCTCTAAAGAAGGATCATCATTATTTTAGACAATTAATTATGAAATAAAACTTCTTATTCATTTTCTAAAAAAATAGAAAAAGCATTACAAGTCAGCAGTATTTTACTAACAATGAATTTCAGTGAATGAAAAACTATTCTTACAATGGATAATCAACTCCAATAAATGAAAAAAGTAGAGATCATCTATAAGTGCCCTAAATCATCCTGTAGTTGTTAATTATCTAACAACAAAAAAGAAAATTCTTTGATCTAGAATTCTCAACATGATTGCTATACACTAAGAAAATTCTGGTGATGATAATCTTATTGTAATTCATCAAATGTCTATCTTTCAGTACAGCTAGAGCTCCACTCTTTTTGGCCTGATTTCAACCAAACTTTCAAGGATTCTTAGAGTCATGTCTGGAAAGGTTTGAACTATACTAGAAAATCTGACTGTCACTCACCCTCTATATCTTACTGTCTACCTTGCTGTGAAAGGGTATCCAAATCACAGCCCTTACCCACTATCTTGGTAATCATTATGTGAGGCAGATGACTCATTCCCTCCTAATATGCATTAAGTCTTTCGCAGCCAAGTGTTGAGCCAATAAAAGAGAATTCATTTCATTTCCTCTTTCACCCAGCCTAAAAAAGAAAGGATGAGAAACCAAATTTTAAAAAAAATTCATTTAATGCACCTCCTCCAAGTCTGGAAAATTTTGAAATTGAATATCTATTTGAAATATTTATTAATTTTTAGGGTTATTTCAGAGTATTTGAGATTTCTGACTTCACCAAAGTAATCTTCTGCATAACACACTCAATATAAACAAAGCAGTAACATATCGATGGTAAAACAAATGAAACTTCCTTTGATGGTTTGGTTTGGTTTCTTTGTTTAATGGCATATCAACCTTTGTAGATTATTTAATGCCAAAGCTATTCTCCTCGAACAGTAGTGGTACTATTTAACCCATAGCTGGGAAGATAAGGGCGTCCATACCTTTCTCAAGGGTATTTGCCCGAAAGTGAACGTAATAGCGCGACTGGAGTACGAACTCGCTTACTACAATTCCGCAATCCATCACTTTAACCATTACACCACGAGGACACCCCCAAAACTTCCTTTGAATATGAATAATCCCATAAACTTTAATAAAAGTACTCTTCGGTCTTTATTTTTGATAATGACCATCTTTTAACCCATATGCAATATGGGTAAATACTGCTAGTCAGTAGCATTCATTAAAGAGTTAAAATCTGAAATAGAAAAAAGTTTTATTTTTGATTGCTGCTTTTCCTTCCTTTGAGTGTTTAAGACTGAATAGTATCAATATTGCTTGCTTAGTGGTTTGATCTTTTCTATTAACCATTGCAGTAAAAACCAGTCAATATCTATATACTGAGTCAATCTTTTACGCATTGTGCCTATTTTTTTATGCAGGTAATGTAGCTCTTCTTGCAAATACACTGCTCAAGCCAAATCTCTGCTGCATAGCCTGGAGCAAGCAGCAAGAGACATTGGCTTGCATGTAAACTCAGATAAAACAGAGTTCATATGTTTTTATCAAGATGGTGTCATCTCTTCATTAAAAAGCAAGCCACTAAAATTAGTAAACTAGCTCACATACCTTAGTAGCAATATCTCTAAAACTGATATCAACATAGGCATAGGTAACATATGGACTGCTATTGACAGGTTATCAGTCATATGGAAATCTCCTCTTTCTGATTAAATAAAATGGGAATTCTTCCAAGTTGTAGCTATGTCAATACTACTGTATGCAGCATATAAACTCTAATAAAAAGCTTTGAGAAAAAGCTAGATGGGAACTACACAAGGATGCTGCATGTTGTTTTGAACAAATTTTGGAAGTAGCACCATACAGAACAGCAGTTATATGACCAGTTACCTCCCATCTCACCGACCATCCAATTAAGACAAGAAAGACTTACTGGTCTCTTTTGGAGAAGTAAAGATGAAACCAGAAGTGACATTCTCTTATGTACTTTTACACATGGACAACTAGTGTTAGCTGACCAAGAGAAATGTGCAGTCATCAGTTCTGTGAAGACACTGGATGCCATCTAAAGGACATACTAAGAGTGATGGATAATTGGGATGGATGGTGTGAGAGAGTCAAAAGAATCTGTGATGTTAGCATGCCTTGATGATATTATTGGAAAACTTTGAATGAATATGACATACAAATATGTAAAAAGATTTAATAACTTTCTTTACTGACTTACTCCTGTTTTTAAATAGAGGAAGAGTGATTAGCAAGTATCAAAACTAAATCTTTAGATTTATTAGATTTTAAAATTCAAATGAAGATGTGAGTATAGCATTGCAACTTATATCATAAAGTGATAATATCTACATTTCATTTAGACAAATCAATACCAATTTAAAATAAAATTATGAACCTGATCCTGATACCTTTTAAAGATATTTTTGGTAAAACATAGGATTGTGCAAGTGAAATACCAAATATGCTAATCAGATTTAGTTTGATACAAATTCTTGATTCCTAAATCTATCTTGATTGTAAGATTTGAGGATGTGCTGGATATTTAAAGAAATGACAGTACAGCTTCACACCATATCAAAAGAGGAGTTTAAGAGGTTCTTTGACCAGTGGAAACTTACTGGAATAAGTGTTCCAAGTAACAAGGGGACTATTTATAAGAAAATTCATTCTTTATTCATTTCTATCTTGGTAAATATAGATTGAGTCTCAAAAGTTTTTAACACATCTTGTGTGTGTGTGTGTGTGTGTGTGTGGAGAATATATATATATATATATATATATATATATATATATATATATATATATTTTAGGGGTACAAAACTTGATCATAGTAATAAATATACCCAAAGTTTTATTCATCAGGAGAATAAAAGCATAAAAAGCAAAATTTAAAAAACGATAAGCTTGCTAACCAGTTTCAATCCTCGCTCAACAGAATGAAATCGAGGATAATATCGTATAAAATTAAAAAAAAACTTATGGAAAATATGTAGGTTCTTCCTTATGATAATTTGGTTCAAAAGTATACCTGTTTTTAAGCTAGTTATTGTCTTTTTACAATCCATTTGGCATGTTTAATGATATACACAGTAGACTTCCAATTTGTTTTTGATGCCTTTTTCCAACCAACTTTTCCATTTTTATACTCTTTAAAATAGATTTTTTTGCCGGGCTTGAAAAATTTTGTTGTATCAGCATTATTAAACCTTTTGTTTTTGTTAGGTATTAGTTTATCAAATACCAATCTCATCTTCCAAGCAAACATAAGCTTAGCTGGTGACAATCCTGAAGTTGTACTCGGGTTTGGAGTTATCTGATACACTCTGAGAAATTATTGTAATAACTCATCTTCAGTTTCACCTCCATCTGCTTTTCTTAATGCTTGCTTTAACATATCTATGAAGCGTTTCATTTGGCTATTAGATCTTGGATGGAACAGAGCGGTTGTTACATAACTAACTGAAAATTCTTTGCAGAAATCTCCAAATTCTTTAGCCATAAATTGCGTTCCATTATCAGATACAATGATATCAGGGATACCAAACCTTATGAAAATTTTGTATAAAAAGTTTATAAGGTAATAAATCCCATTCATTGGTCCTACATAGTCAATCTAACCTTTACCATGGTCAGTCCATTTTTGGTCATGGATTAATTTTTACTGGTGGTGCTTTCACTGCCATTGCATCGTATCTACAACTTTTCACAATGTCTTTGATTTCTTTGTCCATGCCAGGCTAGTAAACCTAACTTCTTATAAGAGAATTCATCCTACTGATTCCTGGATGTCCCGTATAAAATTCCTTGAATATTTTTTCGTCACTGAGGATGGTATCACCAGACGCTCACCGTATAACAAAATACCATCACAAGAAGATAAGATATTTTCGTGATTTAACTTTTTCTTTTGACAGCTCATGATTTTCTTTTTTTCAGTGATAAATTTGTCAAATTTGGCTTTAAATCTGATCTCCTCGAGAGTTACTAGTCATTCATTCACAGTATTGCAGAGTGCATTTTAATCTCCATATCTGTACTTAAAGCAGCAATTAGGGTTTCCTCTAACGGTTCCCTTACTTGTGGAATTAGCCTTGACAATCCGTCTGCGTGTCATATTTCCTTAGATGGAAGGAATTCCATTTTAAATGTATACTTTCAAAGAATGGTTTCCCGTTTTTGCAGGCGATTCGCAGTACGCTTTTCTTTGACCCAAATATTGATAGTAGTGGACGGTGGTCCGTTTGGAAGCTGAAGCTTCTTCCATGTAAAAATTTGTGGAACTTTTTTACTGCTAATATTATACTTTGTGTTTCTTCTATTTGGCTGTATTTTTTTTCTGCCGGCAATAACGTTCTTGATGCGTGAGCTACAACATACAACTGTCCGTTATCTTCCTTGTTTAATAAAATCGCCTCTAATCCCAAGTTACTAGCATCAGTCGCAACGTATTTCTCCTTATTAGAATCATAATATGCTAAAGATAATTCAGGCGTGAAAGTTTTTATAATTTCTTCGAATGCGTTTTGACATTCAGAATACCAGTTCTATTTTGTATCTTTCTTAAGTAATCGAGCTCTTAATACCTGCATTTTAGGAATAAAATTGCTGTTATAATTCACAAATTCCAAAAAAGTTTGTAATGTTGATACGCTAGTTGGTGGAGGCATACTTTTTATTGCTGTAGCTCTAGCTGGGTCTGCCTTTTGACCCTTTTCATCTATTATATGTCCCAGGTATTTAAGTATTGTTTTAAAAAATCGCATTTATCAATGCTTAGCTTAAAACCGTATTCTTAAATTTTTTAAAATACCAATTTCACATATCTTTTACGATTTCTTCTTTTTATCAAAATATCGTCAAGACATGCTACTGCAAAATCCAGGTAACCTAACATGGCGTCCATTATTTGCTGAAATATTCCTGGCGCGACCTTTATACCAAAAGGGAGTCTGTTGAATTTGTACAAACTCTTGTGTGTTTATTGCCAATAAATTTGTACATTTTGACTCCAATGGTATTTGTAGATATGCATCCGATATATTGAGTTTTGAGAATATTTTTCCTTTATTTAGTTTTGCGAATATCTCTTCATGGCTAGGTAATGGATAGTTGTAAATTTTTAAACAATCGTTTAGTCAAGTAGAGTAATCAGTATCAACTCGAATTTTGATCTTTTTTTACATAAACTGTGGGTCTCGGCCAAGCACTGTGATCAGTTTTACTTAGTACTCCAATTTTTTCTAAACAGTCCAGTTCTTTTTCAATTACTTCTAGGGTACTTGTCTTTTTGGTTTTGTAAGGAATAGAAAAATAAAAAGAATTAAATTGGATTAAAAATAATTATCAAAAATATGCAGAAACTTCCAGAACCCCCAGACAGGAAGAGGGGCGACGCATGCACAAAGAAAAAGAATCTTGTTCTCTTTCAGCTGTGACTAGCGGAGTGACAACACCTTAATCTTTCTTGCTAGTGGTGGAAGGCACCATGTGTCCGCCTCTAGACAACGCGTTGGCTAACCTTTCCACTAGTAGCAGCTGCCTCTTTTACTAACGACCCACGACTAAAAACACCGAATAATGAACTCGTCAGAATCACAATTAAAACACCATACAACAGACTTAATAACTACAACTAAAAACACCGGATTTAGACATATCTCCCAAAAACGTTTAACACGTGTTTAACGCTTTAAATACTAAATTTGAACATATATACCCAAGAATGACTAACACATTTTAACATCTTGACTGGGAGATTCAACTATCTAATTTGTATTCAGGAAGAATTTCCTCACTCTCTGAATGGATGTTGAACCCTGAAATAAAGGCAAAATATGAAAGATGTCATCGTCTCCTACCTTTTACTATCTTCTTTCATATAATTCCTTTAAAGCCTTCATATCCAAGAAGTTAAACCAGCAAGATAACGTGGGGTAAGAATAGCATAATCCAGAATGGAGTCAGATTGCAAACAATATCATCAATTACCTTTGAAACCCCATAGGTTAAAAATTGGTTGTGCATTATCTTTTAATTCGAAACTTGCTTTTGCTTTTGTGCACATTCCTAACCCTTCAGAAAAAATATCGGGAAAATTTGATTTGAGTTCCCTTGTTAAATTTTCTGCACTGGCTTGGACCGCCTTTACGCTATTACAAATCGTGTTTATTGGTAGATTCAATAAATCAAAAGATTCCATCCAGTCCGTTCCTAACAAGTTTCAATATTGATCCATGAAGAATGCTTTCAGTTTAGATTTTTTGTTCATAAATGAGACATTAGCTTAGTATTCACCTAAAAATGTTAACTTTTTACCTGTTATTCCGCATTAGTCAGCCGATTTTTATCCCCGTTAATTTATTTATTATCGTCAAGTCAGACCCTGTGTCTAATTGAAATTTAACATTTGTGTCGTCCATTTGCACATTTACGCATTTTCTTTTTATCGTAGTAAATGCGTTTTCTGTTCTTGTAGAGTTAACCGTATTTTCATATTTCATTTTTTTTCCTGTGTTCTTTTCTTTTTTACAATGTGAGGACTTATATCTTTTATTCCACAATTATAACACTTTATTTTTAAATGGGAAACTTTTTATATAAGTGTATTTGTCCGCATCCATAACGCGGATTAATTTTAAAAGAAAAAGTTTCTTTTACAGTGTTCCTTTTTTTCGATGGAGTGTATGTGCGACATATCTTTCTTCAATTTTACAGTGTCATGACGTAAATTTATTATTCGTTGGCATTCTTCTGCGATATTTTGTAATGTCAGTTTCGAATCTTGTTCGAGTTCTGATAATAGACGTACTCTTATTTCAGCGTCTTTTGGTGTTGTTAGTCCTTGTACAAATATGAGACCTTTGAACTTATCTGGAGTGAGTTCGCTGAGTTTGAATTTCCCGCATTCTCTATTCACTACGCTTGCAGATGTGGTATAGTCGTCTTTATCCTTCTTGGTCGGATTGAGGTATTGCCAATGTGTGTTAAAAAGTGAACTCCTTTCACCAGAATTTTTGTTAACAGAAAAATGGTTTCCTGAAACGAAATATCTCCAGGATTACTCGTCTGACCGTATAAAACAGTCATTTTTAAAAATATCGTCATATGTTTGAAAATATGCTGCAAATTTGACTTCTTCTTCTGGCTTGTACCTAAATTCTCCAATTGAGTTAATTAGAGAATCTTGAGAAAAAGAGTTAGAGTTACCTTAGTCACTTTCTCTTGAGCATTTTTCTGAGGGTCAAATAGTAGTTCTCGACCAAAAGTGGAGGTAGCTTTTTGGTGCCGTATTGTCTGGGATTACTTCTCCCTTTTCCACTCTGGCCAAATCAAGTCCACAGGTGGTCGGCTTGATTTTTTTTTAGAAATAGATTTTTATAAAGAACATCTTAATGGATAGATGTCAGAATAGTTTAGGAATTAAAGACAACCCATACATTGCCTGAAAGATAGCACTTTTGTACAGTTTGTTAGATTTGCTTTGCAAATCTATCACTAATTCCACCCAGCCAAGGGAGATACAAATAAACGGGGCACTTTTGTACTGATGCCTGTTTAATTTTATTAAAGTCAGTTATTTTATTCTTAATAACTGTACAACATTCAGAGGAAAACTGTTGTTGTAAAGGGCATTAAGGATTTGCTCTCAATCTAAACTTGATGCTGAGATTGAATTTATCTCTACAACAATTTTTTTTCTCCACCCTACAAATTTCCCATAGATTCTTTTTTCATTTTATATGGTATTATCCTTGATTTAGCTCTGTTGAGTGAGGATCAAAACCGGTTTGCTTACTTAGTCAGATTTTTTTTTTGCTTTTTATGCTTTTATTCTCATGATGAATAAAACTTTGGGTCAATTTATTGCTATGATATATATATATATATATATATATATATATATATATATATATATATATAACAAAATTGACTATTGCCTCTCTCTCTCTCTCTCTCTCTCTCTCTCTCTTCAGCCAAATGATAATTTTACACAATAAATATGATTTTTTCAAAATGCACACACACACACATATATATATATATTTCATTAATGGACCTTTTTTAAGCTCATATATTTAGGGTCCTCAGTATTTAGATCAGAACTAAATCATGATTGATAACAATGCATATTGTCATTGTATTAATACTAAAAATTGAAATGAATTATATTATATATAATCAAAAAACTACTATGCAGCCAATAAAGACTTTATCAGATGATGACTGAGGTCAAAGTATCATTACCACTTACTCAGAGTGCCCCAGCAGTATTTTACAATACCACCAGAATTGTTGGTTTTCTGTCTCATCATAAGAATGTCAGATTAAGATGCAGCCTGTCCATATAATCCTTCTCTATGTTCACAACTTTTCAGCAATGAAGCATTAATTCAGTGCTGTAAGATTTGAATTAATTGACTTGGTGACATACTGAACGAGAATAGAATTCATACATATATGTGTGTTTTTGTGTGAATGTATAAAATATTTGTTCACATCTAATTCAGTCAACTTAAATTTCATTTTGCCAGAAACAGAGTGAGTGAGAGCAAAAAAGCAATATATAACACTAAGCAGATTCATTG
The DNA here is from genome assembly GCA_963585895.1 of Sepioteuthis lessoniana. Lineage (NCBI taxonomy): Eukaryota > Metazoa > Mollusca > Cephalopoda > Myopsida > Loliginidae > Sepioteuthis > Sepioteuthis lessoniana. The sequence goes on from OY757908.1 coordinate 68,876,249, forward strand.
TAACTCTAATGAACATTTTCATTAATCAGAAGCTGGAGGCATGATATTTTTTATTGTACTTCTCATAACTCTCATACAACCACCTCCTACCATGTAACTCGATATGAAGGTGTTAAAATAGCTTGAGAGATCAGAACAATAAGGCTGTTAAAAGTACAATACACCAATGGTCATTAAATCATAGAATTTAATCAAATGTAATAATTATCAGAAAAAGCACAAAATAACAAAAAATCTCGACTCAGAATATATATATATTGGAATCAGCAGACTAAATTCATATTCTTGGTAAGATATTCACTTCACACCAATGCCAAATATGGATAAAGCACAAAGATAAACCAAGTTTTCTAGCCTTGTTTGATAACTAGCCTAAGAGGACAATTCAGAATTTAAAACTAGGAACTGATATCCCTAAACAATCTAACATTGTCTTTAACCTTCTTTTTAAGCTCTTCTTTTGAACAGAATGATGGAAAAAGGAGACTTGCTGCAAGGGTAATTGCCTATCTATTTTGCCTAGACCTGTGCATGCATTCAGAAACAAATGCTGCAATTTGAGTATATCCCTTTGTTATATCTTTGTTTTCTATTTTCTTTACAATTCACTTTAAATTATCATGAAAAATTTTATCTTTCCACTGAAATGGAACACTAACTCATTTTTATAGCTACTTCCTTAAATGTTGTCTACATCAGCCTCTGCTATCAAGTCAATTCCTATTTATGGATATGATTTTATAACTATTTGCAAATGCTAATTTTTGTTAAGTTTTTTTGTCAATAATTATTACCACTGTTATATCATGATGGCTGAGTTGAGTGCAGACTAATTAAGACAAATAACTTTTTTAATTAATAGTTAATAAACCTTGAGTTAACTTCTCTAGACATTTTTTGTTATTTTATACTTAATCAAAAATTATTTAGAAATTATTGTTCCAGTTAATTTATTTATCAAGTTAGATCATTTCAACAGCAAAAATTGTGCTACAAATTGCCATGTTTTAATAATAAATACACAAACATGCACCCTCTGTTGACGCAGCAAAGTTGGCTTGGGCCATAGAATATACCAATGGCATCTTTGCAGAGAGGTAAGACTCCTCCCACACACACAAAAATGTCCTGTAGATGAAACTAAACTGCATCTGATGGTGAGGCTTGAGTCCTAGAGCTTTGGGGAATGTGGAATACTCTTTTGTTGCCATTACTCCCAGTTCCACTCTGACCCAGAATTGCAGTACCTGTTAGGGTCCAAGCTATGGATCAAATAAAAATATTTGATCATTTACTTTATTTCAAACCATTTAATGGTGTGCAAACAAATGAATCATGTTGAATTGAATTATTGGAGTTAAATAGCAATACTTGAGACCATTTAACTGTGTGCAAACAAATAAGCTCTGGTTTGTTTAAAAATGTTTGTTACAAATTATTCCTTTACAATTCAGATATATCCAGATATATTTATATATATGTATACACAGGATTTGATATTAAATAATCTACAAGGTTTGATAAGTCATAAAACACAACTCACCAACCATGTTGGGAGGACCTAGAATATGCTACTTTCATCCTCTGCTGAAGAGTAAGACTCCTCCTGACTAAAAAAAGAGTATCCTGGGTATGACACTAAACTGCATACGGTAGTGTGACTCCAGTTCTGGAGCTCTGGGAAGTGTGGAATAATCTGGGTTAACTTCATATATCCATTACTTCCAGTTCCACTCTAAACCAAAGAGTTGGGTCCTATCTATAATCAAATGGATTTGTTTGAAAATTATTAGTATCAGATAGGAATACTTGAAACCATACAACTTTGTGCAAGTTAATCATATTAAAAATAGTTATTTGAAAGTATGATTGTTTATAAATAGTTATTACCTTGAAACCATATTAGTGTTTGCCAAAAAATGTTAACTTTGGCATTAGATAACCCAACAAGGGTTGCCATAATGTAAAATCAAATACCCAATGTTTCCTGAGTATGACACTAACCTACAATTGATCGTGAGGTTCTACTTCTGGAGCTCTGGGAAGTGTGAAGTATACATTCATTGCCATTAATCCCAGGTCCAGTCTGACCTGGAGTGATAGTACCTGTTAGGGTCCCATCTATGGGTCAAATAGATATGTTTGAAAATTGTTTGTATTTGACAGGATTATGTGAAACCATATAACTCTGTACAGACAAATGGTTATTATCATTAAATAGGAATATACCATATAATTGCTTGAATTATTTCTATTTGAATACTTAAACTCATATAATTGAGTGAAAATTATTTCTATTAGATAGAAATACTTGATATGATATAACTGTATACAAACAAATGATTAGAGAAAAAAAACAACTTAAAAATAATGTAGGTGTTTATTGAAAATATAGTAATGATTAAAATCAAAAATTTACAAATGAATTAAATTTCAGCATTAAATAACCCATAAGTTGTTGATATGCAAAGAAACTAAACTAAACTAATCAGTCAACAGATATATAGAAATATAATCATTAGAATAGTAATTTACTAAACTTAGTTTGATAGATACTCAAAAATATGGAACAGCATGAGTTCACCATATAGAAATAATGATCTGCAAAGATCAGCATGTTAATTGTTTTATGGTAAAACAGCTAGTTCATTTATTTTGTAATGGCACTTTTTATATGTTTGCCACCAAAATGAAACTATTTATCATTTATCCTTTAACATCACATGGATTTTTAACACTTTGAGATATGGAGTTAATAAGATGAAGATTTTTAATATTAGAATATAGATTTGCTTGATATAACATGTAAGGAAATAAGTTCAGATTGTACACATTCAAAAAGTATAATTATAGAAGACATCAATCAGGTTTGGTTTAATGGCATATCAACTTTTGTAGGTTTTAATGCCTCAGCCATTCTTGTAGAAGAACAGTAGTGGTACTATTTAACCAATAACTGGGGAGGATGGGAGGGTTCATTACTTTTCTAAGGGTTTTAGTCCACCAGTGAATGCAACAGTGCAACTGGAGTTGAAACTTACTACAATGTCACAGTCCATCATGTAAGCCATGATGCTACCGTAACTTCCCTCCCTGGGGTACTTGCTATCCATTCCATTTTTTTAAAAATGATAACACATGATTCATGATTTCAATAAAATTACCTAAAAATCTCTAACAGAGTTTGTTTTAAATTTGCTAAAGGAATTTTATTTCAAAATTAATTTCATGCCTTGTAAAATAAAAATACTCATTTTAACCTCAAAATAAATGCCTCCTCTCCCAACTTTTTTTAGATCATTTGTCTACTTCTCATGAACTTTGAATTTTTGCCTGAAACAAAGAAATATTTTTATTTATTGCAATGCCAGTCAGAAAGCTGAAATTAACTGTTAAGAGTGAAAGGGTAAAGAAAGAAATCTCTCAGAATTTTGCTTCTAGTTACAAGTCATTAAGTGTATTTAATCAGAATACTTTGTAGAGATTACTTTATTAACCACGGCAGTATGTTTATTTGTGTAACATACTTTCCAACACTGACATTTATAGTAATCCTACTTGAAACTATATATAAACTGTTTCACAAATAGATAATGTTATCTGCCTTTATTGAGCAACACAAACACTTCTCATCTCTCATATGATTATTGAAAATATCTACTTGATCGCTGTTTTTAGAAACTAATACTGCTACACTAATATTTTCATCTGGATCTTTTAAAATTCTTTACATTAGTGAAATATTACTTAATTTTTATAAGCCAAACCAATTATAAAAGCAGTCTATAAGAAATGAGACTGATTTTGTAAAACATTTATTATAAAATTTATTTTTAAATCAGCTTTAACTTCATCAGAATAGTTCTCTTGGAAAGCTATGCACTGATGAAGACATTGCTCCTGATGCTGTAAATCTTCAACTGACTCTTTCTTGGTTCATCACAGCTTGGTTAGTTTTTAGTATTTCTGAAATGGCAACCTCAGAGCTGGATTTTGATTTTAGTCTCAATGATGGTGTGCAAACAAATGAATCATGTTGAATAGATTTATTGGAGTTAAATAGCAATACTTGAGACCATTTAACTGTGTGCAAACAAATGAGCTCTGGTTTGTTTAAAAATGTTTGGAAAACAGACATGTAAAAAGGCTGTAGTAGCATAGGAATATTATTGTGGGCTAGAATGTCTAAAATATAAGCTGGATTTTGGAGGGGATCCAGAAAGTTATAATGTTGTTTTTGGTTTTTTTATATCTCTGGTTGGCTAACCTAACCAAAAATTAGCTAATCAACATTAATTCATAATCAATAATCTTAAACATCAATCAGATTTGATGGAAGTACTAATTTTTGTTGTATTTTCCTCATTTCATGCAGTGACCAGTTTAGTAGAATGGAGAATCATCTTCCACAGTCTGTCAGCTATTCAAAAATGACTTATGCCACCTAAAAACCTTTGTTTAGGATAGAAATTGATCTCTATAATCCTCTTAACTTGTTAAATTTTTCTGTTGCATTGTTCTGAAATTTGATATTGATCTTGTGTTCCATTTTCATGATAGACTTAACCAAACACACTTAAATAAGATAGATTTTGAGAGGCAAACATGAACTGAATGTTTTCACATTGGTTCAAAGTCAACATTTATCAGCTAATTTTCAACCAGGTTTCCCAATCTTAAAAATGAAAAAATCAGTCTTTTTGTAGCTCAACCTCATATATAATTCAAAATGTATATAAACTAAAAATATTTCAATGAAAAATTTCAGTAATAATTAAAATCAATGCACCTAGAGATTATCAGAAAGCATTGCTTGAATCTATTGGATATCTGTTATTATCAGTACCATTTTATTTCCCAAATTGTTTGGCTCTAAGAATTTAATAAGGTTTTCTTAATCAAACCCAGTTCACTTACAAGACCTGCAGTTATTAAGTAGTTATCTATTTTTGTACTGAGCAGGTTCATTGCTGCTAAATTTTGGTATTCCAGTGGGAATCAGTGTAAGCTAAAAAACTGTATGTAGCTTAGATTTGGTACAGAGCCAAGTATATGGGTTACCAAATGAGAATCAAACTCACTACTCAGTTATAATTGATTTGTGAGACTGGTTTGTTAATCATTACCCCATCATGATAAGGTAACCAGCAGAATTTACTAAGTTTTGCTCCACCAGGTAAACAAACTTCAGATTGTTTATGAAAATTATTGTTTCTCAGTAGTTATATTTTGTATATTAAAGTGATGCCTAGATGTCTAGACTCAATCTAGATGGATTACTGCCAGTTCTTTCTACTTTTTGATCAGCAGTCTCTGGTGAAATGCAGAATTATGCAAGTGCAGTATGCTTCATACTCATCAGACCTTGATTAGTGCAACTTTTTCTTATTTGCTCAATTAAAAATTCATTTTGACAGTAAGATTTAATAAGGTGATGGACATTAAAAAAATAAAATGGTAGCTTGACATCATATCAAAAGAGGGGTTTAAGATGTGCTTTGACGAATGGAAAATTCTCTGAAATAAATGAGTTGAATGCCAAAGGGGCTGTTTTGAGAAAATTTATGTTTTATTCATTATTCATTTTCTGTGTTGGTAAATACAGCTTCAATCTCAATACTTTCTGAACATACCTTTCATTATTCTTCCAAACTGTGGCCATGTCACTACTACTGTTGTATACAGGGAAGAAGAAGAACAAAAACACTTATGTATAAAAATATAATCTTCTTTTCTTGTTTTATGTTTATGACTCAAAATGTACAAAATAGTGAAGTAAAGGACAGAGTTGAAGACGGCTAAGATGAACTCATAGGGCAAGATATGCATCTTCAGTGAACCACTTCTTTTTCATTCTACTTTCATGGGACTGGTACAGGGTAACCTCAAAACATTTAATTACTTCAGCTTCTACACAATTCTTGACTTCAGGGCCTTCTCAAGGTACCCATCTTTAGATCCTACTTACTTTTGATTTCAGTGAGTCTATTTCTTAATGCTTCTTATTTTCATGTACAAGGCCGTATCAAAGGCAAATCACCTTTAGTTTCCACCCTCATCTCTGCCTTCACAAGTCTGGCATTATCTCAAGGCATTTAATCATTCTAATTTCCACTTGCTTCTCTGCTTTCACAAATCTGTTTCTTCATGCTTCTCTGCTTTCGTGTGTCTAATACAGTTCAAGCTTTTCTCTATATCTCAACCCTGAGCAGTCTAGTGCAAGGCCAGAACCCAATATGGCGTCTAGTGACTCTTCCACCAGTCTCCTTCATTCTCTCTAGAATGAAAATTTTCCGAATGCCCACACAATCCTTATAGTCATGCTTCCTTCTGGAATGCTACTCATGTAATTCACATGGCATTTCTGGCATGTTTTGTTTACCTTAGGACACAGGTGCACATCATGTTATGCCCTGCCCCTGTATCCATGCCACCCATGTAATCCACACAGCATGTCAAAGCCAATATCCAACATTCCTTACCGACCTATTTTTCAAAATGTTCAATTGTGAATATTTTCTCAGCATCGTCCTCTAACTCACTTCATAACTCTTTACAATTTTAGACTTAATGTACAACAAAAAACTACAAAAGGAGCAAAAATAACAAAATAAAACAATCATGAAAAAGCCTTGAAGAAGTCCATATTGTTCATATTATGTCATAGAAGAAAGAGATCCTTTTTTTATGATGACAGCATTTTTTGTTTTTTTTTTTGCTTTTACCTTTTTTTTATTAAGCGTTCTCAGTTACCATGATTAAATACAATATTTTAATAATAAAAAACAACAAAAAATGTTCATTTCCTTCTGGCCACATTACGCATGGCAAACCTCACCCCATTTTCAAAACTGACATTGGTTAAATGACATACAACCAATACCAAATACTTTTCTGCTTAGGCTTAATAATAACACACATTACTGCTTAATTTTGAACATACTATGTTCGAACTCTGGAAGCTGTGTAGTGCATGTCAACCAATTAAATAACAAAAGAACTAAGCAATAAAATGAATGAGAAAAAGGAGGAAAAAAATCACCATGGACATGATTCTATAAGAGATGGGCCTAATACACTACTATATGAGCCACAAACCTTGTCCCATCTTTAAACTACCTTGCTTTTTCTATAGTTTTGACTTTATTCTAGCAATAGCCGCCTCTTTTACTATGTACAACCAGACATGGATGACAATTTACAGATTAATTCAAAAGAATATGAATATTACCCCACCTTCTGTGTCTTACTGAAATTGTACATTACACAAATTTTAATCTGTCACTATGTGGCAGGTTCTTAAACCAGGAACCACTGATTTGCAATTTTTTTCTTTTTGAAAAACATCTGAATACACTAAAAAGAGCAGAAACTATGTAGAGCAAAAGTGAAGGCCACCTACCTTTTTCTTTTATCAGTTCCAGTTTTCTGTTTTTTTCTTGCTTGATGGTAACCCAGTTTTTATATCAAGATACATTGGAGGCCTATCTGGCCAATAAGCACCAAATCAAATATATTGCATTTAGAGAAGAAGAAAAACAATGCTTATGTATAAAAAATATAATCTTCTTCTTTTGTTTTTTATGACTCAAAATGTACAAAATAGTAGACTGAAGGAGAAAGTCGAAGACAGCTAAGATGAATACATAAGGCAAGATATGCATTTTCAGTGAACTGCTTCTTCTTCATTCTGCTTTTGTGGGACTGGTACAGGGCTAACTCAAAACATTTAATCATCTCAACTTCTACATGTTTCTTGACTTCAGGGCCTTCTTAAGGCACCCATTTTAGATCCTACTCTCAACTTCAGCAAGTTTATTTCTTCGTGCTTCTACTGTATGGCTGCACCACTTGGATTCTAACAGAAGAGAAAAAGCTAGATGGGACTATGAGAGGATGCTGTGTGCTACTTTGAACAAATCCTAGAAACAGCACCTTTCAAAATAGAAAATGTATGGTCACTTACCTCTTGTCTTACAAACCATTCAAAAAAGACAAATGAAACATGCTGGGCACTGCTGAAGAAGTAAGCAACATTCTTCTATGGACTCTTATATATGAACATCCCAGTTTTGGTCAAAAATTTACATTCATTAGCTCAGTGCAAATACTGGATGCTGTCAAGAGGACTTACAAAGAGCAATGGCTATTTGGGACAGATAGCAAGAGATAAGCAGAGGAATCCATGTCAAGTCTTTAGTATTCAGAGGCTGGCATAAGTTCTCAGGTTCAAGAGGTCATACAAAGCAACATGGATTATAACAACAGCAGTGGTTTGACTTGATAGATGTCAAAACCTCCAGTTTTGAATGGTCTTATAATAAAAAAAGTCTTTAGCATTTCTAGGCTAATAAAGGGTCTCAGGTTCAGATCTCAGAAAATGATGTGGATTTCAACAATGGTGGGAGAAGATTGCTGAGACATTAAAATTCCTAGCTTATGTTGAATCCAGCATTTGACTTGTAAAAGGGTTGGCTAGGTAAAGGGACTCAGTTATCTTTTCATCTTTAATGTCAATTTCTTATCATTCTAGTTTTCTTTAAAACAGCTTTTCCATATTTAAGAGATTGACTAACTCCTTTACAGTAGTCAGAGGGCTGGATCCACCTTTTCATCTCCATCTTATTTTAATTTGTATCTCACATTCATACATGGTGCCAGCAGGGTCTTAGAACTCCCTTATTTCTCCCACTCTCTCTATATTCCACCTACCCCTCATCTCTGGGTGGACACAACTGTCTTTCATGAAAACTCTGATTTTCAAAATATGTAAGTGGATGGTGGGAGTCTCAGGAGTTATTAAATAGCCAATATTTTCCTATTAGATTGGCTACCAAGACATTTTTTTGATGAAAACAAGCTGGTTCTTGATAATTTCATAAACTGCTCAGATGGCTTCTCCTACCTGCCAAGTCATTATTGCCAAACTGAAGTCTCCAAGTATTTTCTTTGTCCAGAAAATATTAAGCTATTAAGATTTCCTTATCAGCTTGTTGATCCTGGACATTGTTCCAATGCAAACAAACCTGTCCTATTTTTTTTTTTGCCTGATCCTGGCTGTTTGTTTAAGTCATTTTATTTTTTAGGTTTCCAAATGTTTTCTTTGTCTAGTACCTTAGATTTTCACATGAGTGCAACCTTACCCTTTTTCACTTACTCTGGTTGTTTTTTTTCCCCAGTCAGCTGGGGCTGTAGAATACACCGACTGCACCTCTGCAGAGGGGTAAGACCGCCCCCCCCCCCCAACGAGTGTCCTGCATATGACACTAAACAATCTGATGGTGAGGTTCCAGTAATGATGGAGCTTTAGGGAATGCGGAATACCCCTTTATTGCCATTGCTCCCAAGTCCACTCTGGCCCGGAGTGGTAGCACCTGATAGGGTCCTATCTATGGGTTAAATAGAACTAATGGCTAAACTGAATTGTTTGAAATAGGAATGTTTTTGACAATCAAACCATATTTACATTTATACTGCATGCTTATGCTAAACTGAATTATTTGAAATAGAACTGTTTTTTGACATTGAAACTGTATTTACACTAAAATGAATTGTTTAACATAGAAATGTTTTGACATTTAACTGTGTGTAAAAAAATATGTACTTATACTAAACTGAATCAACTGAATTCAAACTGCTTGACTAAACTGAATAGCTTGAAATAGAATTGTTTTTCACAATTAAATTGTACTTACATTTAAACTGCATGCTTATGCTAAACTGATTTGTTTGAAATTGAGCTGTTTTTCACATTGAAACTGTACTTACACTAAACTGAATTGTTATATATAACTGCTTGAATAAACTGAATAGTTTGAAATAGAAATGTTTTTGGACATTTAAACTGTGTACTCATGCTAAACTGAATTGTTTGAAATAGAACTGATTATTTACATAAAAATGGATTTGGCGTTAAATAACCTACAAAGGTTGATATGACATAAAACTCAACCAACCAACCAACCATCTGGTTGTTTTTAACTGATTAACCCCTACAAGGTCTAGCATCATATATACATAAGTAAAAAAGTTAGCCCAGTTGAAAAAATTTTTTGGGTCAGTTGATATATAGAAACACAATATATGCATAATTCATTTAAAAGGTATTTTTGAACACTCCAGTTACCTTCATTGGCATCAACTGTTAGATATTCAAATTTAAAATTGAGCATGTTTGTAAGTGGAATAACTATGTGACACACATTTGTATTAAGCACAATGTGTACAGTTAGATTTGAATACATGCTTTTGAAATTAGAATTCTTTCTCTATCTAACTTATAAATCTTAAAAGATACTTACCTAATTCAGTTGGTATCGTTATAAAAAGTATATTCACTAAGAATGTTGAAATCTTTATTTAATCCTGAAGTTTGTGTATTTTATGTAAGGATATATTCACTTTGAAATTTTCAATGATTATATTGTGAACTAAATGAAGAAGTTGGAAGGATGTATTCGACATTATTCATATTATGATTTGATAAATTAAACTGTTTCGATTCAGTGAAATTATAGGAATTATCTTTCCTAGTCTTTTTATCACTATTAAAGTAGAAACAAAATTCAGAACCTGTTTCTCCAATGTAATTAACTTTATCATATTTGGTAAAAAAAAAAGATTTGTTTGAACTCTAAGATGGGAAGGTTGAATTTTGAGAGTGGCATTTGGGGGACAAAAGTGATATCAGTGATAATGTTTATGAGACTGGTATCACAGTTCATTGCATGTATGCTCATCTTGGTGAGTTAAGGCTTGAGGAGTTTTGATGATGTTAACAGGGACCAAAAATTATGTGTTTGTTGTCTGACTCTCAGCAAGGTTCATTGAATAAGATACTGGAAATCTTTTTGAGAAAATGAGAGTTTTTTTAATATTGTGATAAAAGTCGAATTGCATAAGGATTTGGCAATTAGGTTTTTTTCTTAATTCTGTAAACTAAAATAGTGCATCCAAAGTTTTCTTTATGAATTCTTTGATTATTTTGATAGAATAGTTTCTTTTGAAGAAGTGATTTACTAGACAGCCTATATGCCTATTGTAATCTTTAGGATCCGAACAAATTTCTTTATGTGAAAACATTGACTTTAGGTTATGGACTTAATAGGATGGTAACTATTAAAATTCAAGTAATAATGACCAGTGTAGAAAAATGTAGAAATATAATAGTTGATGATGCATATTAACATCTCTAAAAAAAGAATAGAAATAATTGAACGTTCTTGAGTAAATTTAAAGCTGTTACGAAAGTTATTGATGAACTGATTACAATGTGTCCATATAAACAAGATAACATCTATGTACTTACAGTAATAAAGAGATTTCAGGTGATAATTGAATTGTAACTTCTGTTCAAGGGCTTCCACAACGATATTAGCATAGACAAAGGTTATTTTGGTCACAGTGGCTGCAAAAAGTGGAGTTCATTAAATTTAAAATTATCATTAAAATAAAGTAAATGATATTAAAAATCCCTCCTTGTGGGGAATATTGGAGTATAAAGATGTCATGTCCAATGTGATAAGGAGTGAATCATTCACTAATTGTTTAATCTCCTGTAAAATTTATAAAAAATGAGTTTTGTCATTGGGAAAGCTATGATTAACCTGTCCAGTGTTATTTTATGGCTAAAGATAAGGAAAATACTGTCATATTTTAATTTTTTTTACACACAGTCCTATTAAAAGCAAATGATTTTTAAACCAATCTATTTGCGCCATTGATGGGATCCTAACAGGTACTATCACTCTGGTTTAGAGTGGACTTAGAAGTAATGGCAGTGAAGGGATACTCCACACTCTTTAGTGTCATACCCAGGAGACTTGAGAAAGCTAAGAATTTTTAGTAAAAACTACTTGAAAATAAGATCTATGTGGATGAGAAAGTTCTAAAACACTTGGCTGACCAGGTGTTAATATCTTGAGGGCTTGTGCTAAACATATATTTCAAGAGGTTTGCTAAATTATATTACTGGATTTATAGTCATGTTTTCAAATGGATGGTAAATGAGTTTGTTGGTAACTAATTTGTGAAGTTTGTGTAATGTAGAAAATACCTGGTTTTGGTTGTTTGGAAATTAGAGTTCTGACTTTCACTTGTATTTCATGACTTAATTTGTTTATGAGAGCACCTAACTCTGACTTGAAGATTTCAGTTGGATTGTATGTTCAATTTTTCATAAATATCCTTATTAATAAATTGGGATTTGATTTCAGCTATGTAATCTACTGTATTCATAATAATAAGTTATGTTTGAACTGAAAGAACTCCTCATCTCTCATGGACATCTCTTTTTTTCTTTGTCACAGAGACACAGATACAGATACAGACACTTTTATAAATACATGAAAAAAGTATAGCATATTCAAGTCTTCTTGAGATTAGTCACAATAAAGTGTCTCCAAATAATTATAAGATTTAAAAAAAATGAATTTATGCTAAATATTGAAACAAGTATCAAGATGTTGCTCTTGGGTAAAATTCTTACAATGTCTATTGCAGGCAAATCTAACTTTTGGCCATGACATATGGTCTTGTGATTACAGATGCTTGAATAACATAAAGATAAAAATACCACCATATGTGTGTTTAATCACCAAACTTGCTTGATCAAGAAATTATGATTTTATTCATTTTTCTTTTCAATGATATTATTATGTTAGCTTTACAGTATTTTGCATTGAGCACTGTTTTATTCAATACTATTGGTACTGCTGTTTCAGTTTTTAAACTAATGTTTTAGTTTTTAAACAAACCATATTTGTTATAAAGAAAAATACAGATGCCTATATATATATATATATATATATATATATAGAGAGAGAGAGAGAGAGGAATAAATAGAAAGATAAAAGTACATGTATTTGTGAATATTGGCTTAAAGTAGTCTAATTTATAGACATCAGTATGACCAATCACAAAACTGTTATAGAAACACTTTACTGAAGACAAAGTTGATGAAAATTAAATGATGATATGTTAAATATTTTCAAGCAAAAGCAATTTTAAAATCAAAAAAAAATTATCATGCAGTGTGATTAAGAATTTTCCTGTGAATTTAATCAAGTTAACATTTTATTCAATTTTGACAGGATTATTCTAGTTCTTATTATATTGATCAAAATATGCCTTATGTTGTCACTCATTTATTAAAGATAATAAAAAGAGTTAGATAATGGTAAAACATACTCTTACATATGTTCTTCCACAATGTTTAGACATCATTGATGTTCAAGTTGTTCAAGTTTATTAACCCTTAGAACCCAAATGGCTTCTATTTATATTGCTCTCTGGAAATACATATACAAATATATGGTCTAAATTCCGACTGGAAAATCCTCATTTCTACATTGGGTGTTAAATATCAGATTACAACATTTTACATTTTCAGTTATTTTTCAGCTAGGAACCCAGAAAAGAGAAGCCCACATGCATGGGATGCTCAAGGTTCTAATTGTTAACTCAGTTTGATCAAATTTGTACAACTTTTATCCATCTTTGTATTTGATGTCTTTGTTACTGAAAGATATAGAAATAAAACTCATAACATCTTAACAAAAGATTTTCTTCTGTTAAATATTTGCTTTGAATTATCACTTAACCATTTTTCTAAAATGTATATAAAACTACTGAGTCAGACATGTCTGTAACATAAAACTTTTAATACTGAAAAACTGAAAGTATCTTTGATCTTGTATTATTTTTTAACTTGGAACATAGTTATAGATTTTCTCATGATCTTGATTTTGATGATAATGCCAGATTTGCATGTGTGTAAATAGATTTTCAATCAAATAGAATTTCATGCTTTATTCAGTGAGAAAAGAACTGACACAACTCTTTACTCTTTGCTAGAAAAAGAATAGAGTCTAGAAAAAAATCTGTTCATTAAAATTTGAAACTTCCAAGAACAACTGACAGGTCTCACATTCTTCTGCTTTTGAACAATTTTAACATTTTCTTCATCTCTACATTACTAAATACTTTTATTTTCATCAGTCTTAGTTGAATGAAAGAATAAGTTCACCTAAATTAAACGTTTTTAGTCAATTCATTGTATCTAATTTTCATTGTAAGAGATAAGTCTGTGTTTGGCTTGGAAACCTACAAAAGATGCTGAAAACAAATTTATATTAACCCATGAATATTCAGCTTTTTATAAGTTTTCTTTTTCTTTATTTTAATTCATAAATTGCCAGATATTATTTCATTATGTTGAGGTTTTTTTGGTTGTTAGTATTTTATCCCAATTTTATAGATTTTTTACAAATAAAAATTTTGAAGTATATAAGATTATCTTAGATGGTGTTTAATTTTATTTGTTTACTGGATTTTTTAAATTCTTAATTAAAAAATACACACTCTTTAGATTATGTATTTTTATACCATAAATTTGTGCATATTATTTTATATATTATTATTATTATCATTCATTTAACTATTATCTATTACTCCTTTATTTGCAAATAAATAAATAGATGAGGGTAATTAGACTAAGTCTGATTTAATTTTCAGTTAATATTTCCTGTTCATGAATAGGTAATGAAAATTTTATAAAAAGTGAATAGTTTGTGGACTTTTAGAAGATATTATTATTATTATTATTATTAATGAAATATCACATGATTGTTTATTATTCAAAAATGAATTTTCAAAAAACATTTTTTCTCTCCCACTTCATTCTCTTTCTATCTTTCCTTCTTTCTTTGTTCCTACATTCTATCCTTCTTCCTTCTTTTTATTTCATTTAAGCAGATGATAAGTGTCTGATGTATAGCATTATAACATCATCTCTCTCTCTCTCTTCACTTTCTTCTGATTATATATGTTTTCTATTTTCTCTATGATGTGTAGAAGGTTCTTTTTCTTCCTTTTCCTCCCTCACAATAAAAAGAGAATTGTCCATTATTTATCTGAATTGATAACTGGGCAGAGCATTGTAACATGTGTTATTGTTATAGTTATTAGTATGGTCTTTAAGAAAAATGGCAAGATTATTTACGTATACATCCAAACATATGCCTAAGATCAGACTGTAGGTTCTATATGCTCTGCCCAGAATTGCTTCATAGCATTTCAACCAAAGATTAGACTTTGCTGCCTATAAAAGTGGAAACAACATGCTTGTTTTAGAAACTATGAAATATAGGATACACAGTTACGGATTTATATATTTTTCTATTTAAATTCCTTTTCACAGAAGTATTGAATTTTTTATTCTCCTACATAATATGAAGTTTATTCCTTTTTTACAAATAAATAAAATCATATATATAAAATATATATATATGCACACATGTGGACATAAATATATGTGTATATATATATATATATATATATATATATACTCATACGTAGATACAGTATGTATGCATATATGTATATATACGTATATTTGATATTTATATAAATATACTATACGTTTCTGTGGCATTTTTTCCAAGTTTAAAACATAATTTTATTGCATATCATTCTTCTAAAGTGTTCTCACGTCCACATTGCATTTTTGAAATTCACCAGCTGTGACAATCAGGCTTTAGTAGGGTGTATTCCAATTGCTGCTGTAGCTGTTCATTTGAACCTGAAATCATGAAAATTGGTCAGTCATCTCATAAGATGTATAGCAATAGCATACTGAATTTTCAAGAGTCTACGACAATTTCAAATGCCCATATGAAAAAAGTCCGGAAACTTATCATATGCACCTTGTATATATATAATATATACATAAAATATATTTATCTATATATATCATGTGTAATATATATATATATATATATATATATATATATATATATGTGTGTGTATGTGTTTGTCTGTGTACGTGTATATGTACATATGTATATTATATATGTAATATGCCTAGATATATGTACATATTGATAAGTAAAGTTCGTGACCGTAGTCAAGGGCAACCCAAATGCTCCCTTTTCATTAGCTACTACACTGAGGTGTAGAGGAGAGTGCTACTCCTTCCTGTGGATTGCTCCACTATACCCTTGATCCCTACCTTATAATGCTGAGTGTTGAGCAAGCATTTTTTGAATCTTTGGTATGACTTGACCTGGACCAAGGCCATATAGTTAGAGTGTTTGCCAATGGCCTGGAAGATATGCGATCAATCTCAGTTTGAGTCATACCAAAAACTAAAAAGATGGTACTTGATGCCCCTTCCTAACACACAGCATTATGAGGTATGGATCAAGGGTAAAGGGGAGCAGTCCAGGGAAAGAAGTAGCATCTTCCCCTCAGCCTCAGGGTAATAGCCAATGAAAAGGGAGCCTTCAAGTCGCCCTCAACTACAGTCACCAACTTTACTTTATACGTTACATATAGATATTGTATATTTAATATATATACATAATATATATATTAAATATATATTATTTTATGCATATAAAAATACATATAAAATATATGTATATATGTATGTATGTAAATATACAGTGTATCACAAAAGTAAGTACACCCCTCACATTTCCTCAGATATTTAAGTATATCTCTTCATGGGACAACACTGACAAAATGATCCTTTGACACAATGAAAAGTAGTCTGTGTGCAGCTTATATAACAGAGTTATTTTATTTTGCCCTCAAAATAACTCAAAATATAACCATTAAAAGCTAAACCCCTGCCAACAAAAATGAGTACACCCCTAAGAAACTACACCCCTAAATGTCTAAATTGAGTACTGCTTGTCATTTTCCCTCCAAAATGTCATGTGACTCATTAGTGTTACTTTGCCCATGTGTGCATAAGGAGCAGGTGTGTTCAAATTTGTAGTGCAGCTCTCACACTCTCTCATACTGGTCCCTGAAAGTTCGAACATGGCACCACATGGCAAAGAACTCTCTGAGGATCTTAAAAGACGTATTGTTGTGCTACATGAAGATGGCCAAGGCTACAAGAAGATTTCCAACACCCTGAAACTGAGCTGCTGCACTGTGGCTAAGATCATCCAGCATTTTAAAAGAGCAGGGTCCACAGAACAGGCCTCGGGTAGGTTGTCCAAAGAAGCTGAGCGCATGTGCTGAGCATCACATCCAAATGCTTTCTTTGAAAGATCAACGTAGGAGTGCTGTCAGCATTGCTGCAGAGATTGAAGAGGTGGGGGGTAAGCCTGTTAATGCTCAGACCATACACCGCACTCTACATGAAATTGGTGTGTATGGCTGTCATCCTCAGAGGAAGCCTCTTCTGAAGACGATATACAAGAAAGCCCGCAAACAGTTTGCTGAAGACATGTCAACAAAGCACATGGATTACTAGAACTGTATCCAATGGTCTAATGAGATGAAGATTAATTTCTTTGGTTCCGATGGCTTCAAGCATGTGTGGCGGCGACCAGGTGAGGAGTACAAAGATAAGTGTGTCATGCCTACAGTCAAGCATGGTGGTGGGAATGTCATGGTCTGGGGCTACATGAGTGCTGCAGGTGTTGGAGAGTTATATTTCATTGAGGGAAACATGAACTCCAACATGTACTGTGAAATACTGCAGCAGAGCATGATCCCCTCCCTCCAGAAACTGGGTAGCAGGGCAGTGTTCCAGCATGACAATGACCCCTAATACACATCCAAGATGACCACTGCTTTACTGAAGAGGCTGAGGGTAAAGGTGATAGACTGGCCAAGCATGTCTCCAGACTTGAACCCAATAGAACATCTTTGGGAGAACCTCAAGTGGAAGGTGGAGGTGCACAAAGTCTCAAATATCCGCCAGCTCCATGACGTTTTCATGAAAGAGTGGAAGAGCATTCCAGTGGCTACCTGTGAAGCTCTGGTAAACTCCATGTCCAGGAGAGTAAAGGCAGTTCTGGATAATGATAGTGGCCACACAAAATATTGACAGTTGACATGGTGTATGTTAATATTGACAACTTTCCCTAAGGGGTGTACTCACTTTTGTTGGCAGGGGTTTAGCTTTTAATGGTTATATTTTGAGTTATTTTGAGGGGAAAATAAATTAACTCTGTTATATGAGCTGCACACAGACTACTTTTCATTGTGTCAAAGTGTCATTTTGTCAGTGTCGTTCCATGAAGAGCTATACTTAAATATCTGCAGAAATGTGAGGGGTGTACTCACTTTTGTGATATACTGTATATGCATATATATATAATAAGTTTATATGCATACATATAATATATATTTATAATATATATATATGCATATAAATATGTATATGTATATATGTCTATAGATATATATATAGTCTATT
Source organism: Sepioteuthis lessoniana (assembly GCA_963585895.1). Lineage (NCBI taxonomy): Eukaryota > Metazoa > Mollusca > Cephalopoda > Myopsida > Loliginidae > Sepioteuthis > Sepioteuthis lessoniana. The sequence goes on from OY757908.1 coordinate 68,894,469, forward strand.
TGTATATATGTATCTATTTTCATATATGTTGATATACATGTAAAGTATAGAAATATTTGTGTGTGGATGTATGTAAAAAAAAATATATATATATATATATATATATATATATATATATATACATATTTGTATGATTGTGTGTGTGTGTGTATATATATATATATATATATATATATATATATATATATAACAATACGTATAAATGTTTATATTCATATGTATGTACCTGTGTATATACATATTTACCAACCCCTCTGGTCAGGCAGGATATGACACAAGGTCAATTTTTAAGCGAAGTATACCTGTGTATATATGTTTGTGTATATATATGTATATATATATATATATATATGTGTGTGTGTGTGTGTGTGTGTGTATAAGGGTATGTATAAAAATGTATTTGTATATATGTATGTGTATATATATTGATGTACAAAAATATGTATATACATCTATTTAGAGATCTGTGCATTTCTATATATGTACATATATATATCTGTATAAGTATATACATGTGTATGTATATTCATATATGACTGTATATTTGTACATTGTTGGTTGGTTGGTTGGATTTTATGGCAAGTCAACACTTGGTTTTTATTTTATGCTGAAGATATTTAGGGTTTATCCCTTTGTTAATTGAGTATTGTTGGGAGGGTTCGGTAGTTATCTTCTCAAATCAGCATTTCTGTTGATGGTTTGAATATTCAAGTGTGTATTTGTTTATGTTTTTGCTAATGAGGTTTATGGACCTATATCGATTATTGGAGGCTAATTTTTTAGGAAGTTAATTATATTATTATGATCCCTTTTTTTGAATAGATCTTGAATATTTTTGTTATAGATTTTTATATTCCATTAATGTGTTTCCTTGTGTATGGCTTTCCACATGAGCATTTTCACAGAGTTTCCTTTTTTTAGTATGAAGGATTGAATTAATTTAACTTATCCTATGCATAGTCAGTTTAGAGTGATCTCTTCTCTTCTAACCTTACTATGATCTGGTTTTCTCTTTTAAAATGGGTTGTATTTGGTAGAGTTTTTTGTGAGTATTTTCATTCCATTTCTGTTGCCATTTCTTTGTCAGTATTTGGCTGATTTTAGGTTTTGGATCAGTGAATGGTATTTTGGAGTTTTGTTGTGTATCACATTGAGTGCAGATTTATCTATTAGGTCAGGTTTATGGTTTCACTGGATGACTCAGGATCCTGCAGAATATCACCTTTTTTGGATGACTCATGGAGTTTAGAATGTTTAAGAGTTTAATGATTAGAAGTTTATTCATTTTTCTGTTTTTCATCTATAAAAGTACAGAGAATGAATTGGAATATATAATGAATTTTTCTGATTTGCTTGTTGAGACATTGTTGACTGCTAGTTTTGTTGTGCAGGTTTCTTTTAGAAGACATTTCTTTAGATGTATTATTGTTGAATACTACTCATCCATTTCTGTTGCTGTTTTTAGAACCATCCATATAAATGTGAGTAGTTAGGGTATTTTTCTTGGATGTTGGAGAGTTTCTCTTGATAGATTAAGAGGTGAGTGTTCTTTTTGGTGAGTTTGGTTTGGTTTGGTTGAGGATTACCACTGATTGTTTCAGTAACCAGTGGGGAGAGCTTAGTTGTATGGTATCATGGATGTTTGTAAGGGAGATTTCTACTTCTTTCAGTATGAGTTTCATGTGGACTCCAAAAGGTTTTATTGCCTTTACTTTTTTATTAAACAGGGTTTGTTGTTTGGGGTTAAAAATGCAATCATAAGCTGGATTAGTTGGTAGAGATTTTATTTTGGTCATATTTGAGGCCTAATTTTTAGAATCTGTACTGTAGAAGTGATTCATGAGTTTTGGTGTATAGACTCTCCACTTGGTATGTTCTAAAGGCAGCTAGGATGAGTCTCATTATTTCATGATGGATTGTTTTGAGAAATTTCTGATAGATTTTCTGACTGATCTGTAAATAAAACAACCATAGTTAATTTTCAAGTGGATTAGGGTTCTATATAGTTTTAGTAAGGTTTGCTGGCTTGTACCTCATTCTGTGTGAGCTATTACATGGAGGAGTTCTGGTGCTTTGCTGCATTTTCTTTTAGGTATAGAAAGTGGGAAATGTTAGTTTTTTATCAAAAATTATACCAAGGAATTTGAACTAATTGATAACTGGTATTTCTGTTCCATCCAGCTTAAGTGTAGTGTTCTTATGCATTTTCCTTAATTGACAAAAATGCATGCATAGAGTTTTAGTTTTGGAGATTTTGAAGCCGTTTGTAGTTGCCCATTGGTTGATTTTCTTGATGCATTGTTGCAGTTGATGCTCTACTGTGCACTTGAATTTAGATCTGGAGGTGATACAGAAGTCATCAACATATAGGTTGTCATCAATTCCAGGATTCAGGCACTTGATGATGTTGATTTTTAGGTTGAAAAGGATCATCAATAGTATACTCCCTTGAGGGATTCCCTCTTCTTAATTATAGAAGCTTGACAGGGTTGATCCAATTCAGACTCAAAATTTCCTCTTTGAGGGGAGATTCTTGATGAAATTAGGCAATGTGCCTCTCAGCTTCAGGTTGTGTAGATCCTTCAGTATACCATATTTGCAGTTAACCTTGTACGCCCTCTTTAGGTTGAAAAAACTGATGAGATGTTTTTGGATATTTGCCTATCTTATGGAGGATTCCAGTGTGACAATGATCCATTGTAGATGTTTGGTTTCTAAAACTGCATTGGGAGTTGGTAGTAAGGTTGTTTGATTCAGTAAACCAAACCAATCTTTTGTTGACCATATGCTCCATGACAGCTTGTTAGTGCTTCTGGGAGGTAGTGTTCTGGATTTAAGATGTTTTCCCTGGTTTGGGCATGGAAATGATAGTTGATATTTTCTATTAAATTGAGAATCTACCAATTATCCATATATCATTGAGAATGATTAAAAGGTTGTCCAGGGTTATTCTACCTAATCCTGCAATTCTATATTGGCGGTTGGGAAGCGTCTCTACTATTCGTCCAGCCATGTCCCATCGATGGTGATTTGTGTTTTGAATGAAGACTGTATCCCCCTTATGATGCGGGGATAAGGCATATGCAGTATGATTGTACCTTTTGATGAGGTCTGCATTGCATTTGGATAATGTTTTTTCACATTTTTGGGCTGCAGCTATCCACTCAGGGTGTGGTTTATATAAGTGTGGGTGTGATGGGATAAAATCCTGAAGACGTCTCTGAAGCAAGAGTTGTGCTAGTGATAATCCAATGCCTTGGATAGGGGTGGTTCTGTATTGCAGGATTGCTTGCACTGCCATGTCATTGTCCAAGGAACCCTGGTGTCCTGTGCAGTCCCTAATGAGTCTTTTTGCAGTCTTGACTACTAACTCTGCTTGTCCATTAGATTGGGGATAGGCTACTGATGAAATTCTTTGTTTAACAGCCCAGTATTTTAGGAACTGTTGGAATGAGTAAGCTGAGAAGGGTGGCCCACCATCTGTGCTAATTTCCTCAGGCGGGCTGTATGCTTGGAATATTTCTCTACAGATGGATATCAACCTGGAGGCAACTGCTTGTCCCGGCTTGATGTGGTACAGAATGAGCCATCCAGTGAGTCTGTCTGCACAAGCGAGATAGACTGACTCATTGGCATGTGTTTTCATGCCAACTACTCCTTGATGTAGGGACTTTAATATGTTTTTGCACTGGGAGGTTGGTATTACTATCCTCCAGTCCAATAGTATTAGGCCATTATCATTGCTGAAGTGGTTACGAACTTCCCAGTATTCTCATATTGTAGGTGGCATTGCTTGATGATTGTTTGGAAAACCATTGTCTATGGTCTTGCCTAATAAGGTGTATTGTGTCTTTTTGACCAGCAAAATGAATGCAGTCAAGAGAAGTTATGGCAGGGTAACCATCTAATTGGGATATGGATGTGAGGGCTATCAATCTCATTGCTGCACAAATTTCATGTTTCATCAGTGTCTATAGGGGAGGGTTCTATGAGAAATGTATCAAGTAAGCTTTGCACTATAGTGACTGGATTGCGGGAGATAACGTCAGAGGCCCTATGCCATTTTCCAGGGCAGTGTTGCATGGTGAAACGATCTCTCAAGCTTTTTTTCTTTGAGCCGGAATAGGTGTGAGTTGTGAATTTTGCTGAGATCTCGATTACCAAAATGTCATTTTAGTGGCTCATGGTCGGTCACCACTATAATGTTGGGGCAACCCAGTATGAATATGCAGCACTTTTCAAGTGCCCAGCTGATAGCTGCTGCTTCACCTTCTATGGGTGCATATCTTTGTTCAGCATCGGTGCAAAATCTGCTTCCAGCAAATACGAGGCACCAGCCTTCAGGACAGCAGACTGGGGCTCTGTTAATTGCACATGTGCAGTACTTTTGAAGAAGCAAAAATCCCATGCCATCCTTACTCCAGTCAGGGGCTAAGCAGGTAACTCTGTTGATGTCAAATGTTGAGACGCCCTGTCTTACTAGTTTAACAATGACCTGCTTTGATTCTTGAAATGCTTTTTCGAGGGTCTTGTTCCAGCTGAATCTTGAGCTCTTTTTAACAAAGTCAAATGAATATGCCCAGGCAAGTTGGTTTACTAGACCAAACCATGACCTTGCATCAATGATGGTTTTAGGGACTGGGAAATTTAAAATAGCATTAAGCATTGATTCAGAAGGAGATATTCCCGATGAAGTTATTTGTAATCCACCAAACTGAACGGTGTCCTTACAAAACTGGAATTTGTCCTTACTGAGTACAATCCCATTTTGTGCACATCTCATTAGAAAATCAAAGGTATGATAGAATGTCTCTTTGATGTCGGTGTTGTAGAGTAAGGTATCATCAACCAATTCGATTTCCTGGCAATGTCCTTTATAACTTCATCATATCTACAGGTGTATGCATCACCAGATGCCAAGTAGCCTTGAGGCATCCTAAGGTACATAAACCTCCCTCACTCCTTGATAAAAGTTGTGAGCGGTTGGGGCTCCTCATCTAATATAACAGAATGATAACCATCTACAGTATCCAGCACTGTCTTCTTGGTATTGGGTGGTACCTGCATTGCCAGCTGGAAAGGTGAGGCAGTATGGTGAATTTCTCACTTGCATTGTAAATTCAGATATTGATAATCAATGGTACCTCTTGGCCGACCATCCCTTTTCGTTGAAATCACTATTGTGCTGCACCAATCTGTAGGAGTACCAATGGGCACTTGTTTTAATATGCCCCTTTCTATGTCTTGCATAAGAGCTTGCCTCACTGGTTCTTTTAAGTGGTATGGCACTGGTATAGGTCTGTGTTTAGCTTTAGGGATTGCTTCCTGCTTCAGGTGGATATATGCAGGTTTACCAGACATGGCTGGGAATTGCCTATCAGTCTTGAATGCTGAATTAGCAAATTGTTCCAGTAACCATTTTTTTAGATTCTCCACATTTTCTTTGTTTGCTGGAAAGGGGGGTTCTTCAGGGTGAATTGGTAGCTGAAAGTTTGTGGATTGCTTTTGCTCCATATTGGGGAGGCACACAGCTGCCATATGATCATTGGTCATAAAATTTACCTGTCTTTGATTTGTCAAAGACATAGATGTGGGGAAATGGGGGGATAGTATGCCTACATCAATACTAGTGGCCTTGCTAAAATATAGCTTATTGATATTATTGCAGATATACAAGGCTTGCTTTGTTAACATTTCTCCAACACTGAATTGAACAGGCAACCATCCCTGGCTAATAAGGGTTGAGCCTCCTACAGCACGAATAACTTTCTTGGATGGGACCAAGTTACTTTCCTTGAGACCCATGCAATGTAGGTGCTTGGGTCCTCCCAGGCAGATAGTTGCCCCACTGTCTGGGAAGATCTTCAACCAAGTGGTTTGATTGCCTGGAATATCTTTGGGATTTCTAGGGTCAGGCCTGGGAGAAAATGGGACTAGTGTTGCTTCTTTCTCCACAACACTATTTTTGTTAGAAGACGTATATGAGCCTGTCTCCTGGTCAAATTCGACATGTGCAATTAAACTGTCCATGTTAGCTTCATCATACTGAAGGCCTCTCACTTCACTAAAGCGTTTTCTTGATTTGGATCAGCAAACAGAAAATTACCTTTGATGCCACATGAGTTACAGGTTTGATTCCATGCAGAACATGCCTGTTGGTGGGTGCTGGTTTTTGGGATGCTATGCTTGTGGCTACCGCATCCACTACAACATAAATTGTTCAGTTTTACAATCTGATTTATGGGGCATCTAGGTTGAGGGGGATTTTTTTTTCTTTGTGATAGGTCAATGCATGCAATGCCGATATTTTTAGTGTCCTAGACATTTGTGCTTAGTCATGCAGTGCTGCCTCAAATGCCTCAGCATGGTTGATGTTTTCCTCAAGGGTCTTTAATGAACTGGCCTTTGCTAATTGATCTGCTTGGAGAGCATCATTTGCTATGCCTTTGATAAGCTAATCTTTGATATAGATATCAGATAGGTCATTATTGCAAATGGGACATGTGAAATCACAATCCTGTGCTGTACTTCTGAGGCGGACAATGAATTGCTGGACTGATTCACCTGGTCCTTGAGAAATTGAGGTAAAAGATAATCTATGAACCATGGGATTTGATTTTTGTGTGACTAATGCCTCCAGCATGTCCATGAGTCTATTTGGTTCCTCAGAGAAATATTTGGAGTATGTATTTATAATTGATATTTGGACAGCCTTGTTGGAGCAGTTGTATAACTGGATATTGGTCTGCACAGGAGGCATGTTTGTCATTCACACAAATACCTCCCAGTCAATTCTGAACTTTTGGAATTGTTGTGATGTCATCCCTGAATGGAGCTGAGGAAGTTTGACTGTAGAGGCCTTCATGTCGCTGTCTGATGTTAAAGGCTGCTCCTTTGCTAGCTTAAGGATGGCTAGGGCATGTCCCATGGTTGTGATACCCAGTTCTTTGAGGATTTCCTGGTCTATCATGGTGAGGTTATCCTTGGTAATGCTTTCCTCCCCAAAAGTTTTTGCATAAGTCCTGGCAAAGTCAGCTGGAATGCCAATTTTGGTAAATAGCTCTTGCCAATCATTGGATCCTGTTCACAGCGCCATGATGAATATTGGTTGACTTGAAAGTGGTCTGACGCACAAGTAGAAAGATTCCCATTGCCATTTACTGGATGAATATATGGGTGAATAGACACCACTCATGCAAATGTGTTGGGCAGGTCATCCTGGCACCACAGAACAACCCACCTGCTGCATTAGATGCTCTCCTATAAAGGAGGTAAGCTTAGCTGGCTTGCCTTTACCAAGAAGATTCAAGAAGGCAGCCATGTTAGGAGGTGAGTCATTTGACTTCTACAGTAATATGTGAAGTTTAGGGATTTTTTCTGTTAGTTTCTTTAGTTTTGTTTCATTGATAGAATCATGTAGTAGAATGTAAATGGAGCTGATGTTTATTGGTTTGTGTAGTGTTGCTTTCACAGCAATTGCTTGGAGTTCAATATGTATGTTGATTTGGTGTTAAGGTATGTCTTTCTTAATTAGGATTGAAATAACTCTCGAGTCTCTGTTTAGGTTTTTGTTTACGTAACTATACTGTTGGTAGTTTTTGATGTTGAGTTGTTTTGTGTCTTTGAGGAATGTTTCTTGAAGGCAGACTATTTTGAGATTGTGGCTGGTCAAAATTTGTTGAAAATCTTCCTAATTGGCCCAGATTCCTTTGCAGTTCCATCTTATGAGGGTTGTGCTATGTGTTTTGTTTGTATTGGCTTTGTTTTCTATGGTGGATTTTAATGAGTTTTCTTTGATTTGCTTTTTAGTGAATTAGCCTCTTCTTTTTCCATTCTTTCTAATTGATTGAATTTGTTTTTGATTTCAATTTTTGATTCTGAAGGATCTGTGGTTTAAGAGGTTTAATACTTTCAGTTGCTTCCATCCAGATAATGGTTGGTCATGGTGCATCTTAGATTGTTCAAATTTGGTTGCTGTAGTTTTATTTTTTCATTGTTTGATTCTGGATTTGATATATCAGCTTTCTTAGAGTTATCCATTTTAGAAGAAGGTAGATAGATTGGAGATCTGTGCGATTTTCTTTTTACTATATTTATTTTGGTTGGAGTTTTGGGGTTCTCTATGGATATTTTTAGGGAGCGGTAGGAATATTTGTGTGAGATCCTTTGGTTCCATTGCAGATTAATGCATTTCCCTCATCTGTTCTTGAAATTTGGGCCAATCACTCAATCCCAGTTGTACTAGCTTTTCAATGAGAGCTTTATCCCTGTCCTGTTGTTTTCTGTTGCTAATTGGACCTATTCTCCATGCTAAAGTGGCATAAGTATCTTATTTCATATATGATTCAGCTGTCTTTTTAGCTTTAAGGAATGACACATTTTTCCTTTTTTTAACCTTCATTATTTCCCTCTCTCTTCAGTATACTCCACAGGATCTTGAGAATGTAGGATGATCTTCCTGGAAGTTTGAGAATTTGATTTTGTTGAACAATCTTCCTCCATGTAGTTTGGATCTTTTTGGCCACACCTTCCACATGTCTGACATCCTCTACAACTCGCCCTGTGGTGACCATATTTCAAACATTTAAGGCACTTCAAGGGTACTGGGGTGTATTGTTCCACTTTCTTATGAGAATATCTCATTTTTACATCTTTGGATATTTTAGATTGATTGAAAATTACAATGTATGTATTTATCTGAATTTCCTCTCAGCCCTTTCTGATGGTTATTCTTTTCTAGTCTGTGATCCCTTACTTTTCCAAAGCTGTTCTTATTTCTTCTGATGTAACCAAAGACCCCTCCTTGTTCTTAATAATACCTTTCAAGGTATTTAATCCCTCATACGGATATGCCTTGCATTTTCTTATGAAGAATGTTTTCATTTTGAGAATATTTTCAGCATACCTTTGGCATTCCTTCAACAATTAAGCATTTCTTGTCTTTTTAATAAATTGAGGGGCTGCTCTGCTTGGAATAACCTTCTTTATAAGGATTGGAGATAATTTGGCTTAACTGGTCTCTTTCAAATTTTCAAGTTCAATAAATCTTGAAAATTCTGCAGCCTCATTCTCCAAATCAAACTTTGAAAAATCCATTGACAGTGTTTGTATTTTGCTTTTACTCCACCACTCACCACAGAGCAATTTGTTTTAGGAATTTACCTAAGGGAAAACCTTTGTTGAGACCGGGGGCTTCGAACTGACGAAGAAAAGAAGCAGAAGATACCCCGCAACAACAATTACCGATGCTGACTACGCCGATGACATAGCGATACTGGTAAATACACCTGACCAAGCCGAAATAATTCTGCATAGTTTGGAACGAGCAGCAGCAAGCATAGGCCTCTATGTTAATGCACACAAAACGAAATATATGTGCTATAACCAAACGGGGGACATCTCCACTCTAGAAGGAACCCCACTTAAACTAGTAGACAAATTCACGTACCTAGGAAGCAGCGTCGAATCAACCGAAAAGGACATCGAAACGAGGTTAACGAAAGCATGGACAGCTCTCAATAGGCTATCGATTATATGGAAATCAGACCTAACCGATAAAATGAAACGCAGTTTCTTCCAGGCAGTGGTCACATCGATACTGCTATATGGATGCACTACATGGACGCTAACAAAACGACTGGAGAAGAAGCTAGATGGCAATTAAACAAGAATACTGCGTGCAATCCTGAACAAGTCCTGGCAGCAACACCCCACAAGACACCAACTGTACGGCCACCTGCCCCCTATCACAAAAACTATTCAAGTTAGACGAACCAGACATGCAGGACACTGCTGGAGAAGCAGAGATGAACTCATAAGAGATGTACTCTTATGGATCCCCACACATGGCCGCGCAAAAGCAGGACGACCAGCTCGAACGTACATTCAGCAGCTATGTGAGGATACAGGATGTTGTCCTGAAGACCTACCTAGGGCGATGAACGATAGGGAGGAGTGGCGAGAGAGGGTCAGGGATATCCGTGCTACCAGCGCGATATGATGATACTGGACCTAGAAGTTGGATTTCAAGTCCCTGCTAATTTCAAGCTTTCAGTAGATAATATTTTATTGCCATAAAATTATCCAGTGGTTAAAGCCCTATTCTCTCAATGCAACTGACCCTTAGCTACTGCCTTCTAGCTCCTATAAGATAAAAAGAGTTGAGAGTATACAACAAGTGCAGGTTGAAGAATACTGTTGGGACTAAACATATAAATGCTAGGGCTTGACACAACCAACCAATTGGATCAGGCCTCTCAGTAAGGGCCAAAGTGGTGTGTTGTAAGCTACTTGACCACTCAGTTACTGGGTCAAGGACTGATCAATCGCCTGGATCCCATCCTAAAGCATTACAGATCACCATTTATGGCTAACAGGTCGTCTCATTGGAGAGATCTTACCTCTCTTCAAAGGTGCAGTTGCCATATATATATGTACACAAATATATACAGGTATATAGGAATACGTATGTATATATATCTATATAAATATATATATATATGTGTGTGTGTGTATGAATATATATATATGTGTGTGTGTGTGTGTGTATATATGTGTGTGTTTGTGTGTGTGTATAGAGAGACAGACAGACAGAAAGACAAAGAGAAGAAGGCTAATATTCATAAAGATGGAGAGATATGTTTAAAATGTTTATAATTGGTAGATATGAACTAAATAATATAACTATTAAGAAAGATATATGGATATCTTAAAAATAAATTTTCAAACACTAATTGCATCATACAAATTTGAAACAGAAATAAAATATTTTAAAACTTTCTCATTTCTTCTGGCCCAGTTGGCTGAGGCTGTAGAATATACTGACTGCATCTCTGTAGAGGAGTAAGACTCCACTAATGAGTGTTCTAGATATAACATGAAACAATCTGATGATGAGGCTCCAGTAATGCTGGAGCTTTGGGGAATGTGAAATACTCCTCATTGCCATTGCTCCCAGGTCTACTCTGGCCTGGAGTGGTAAAACCTGATAGGGTCCTTTCTATAGATCAAATTGAACTGTTTGACATTTAAACTGAGTGCAAATAAATGTTAAACTGAATTTAACTTTGTTGACATGCTAAACTAAATTGTTTAAAATAGAACTGTTTGATAATTTAGCTGTGTGTAAGCAAATGACTGATGTTTAATTGAATTGTTAGTGTTTAATAGCAATACTTGAAAACATTTAACTATGTGCAAGCAACTGATTAATAGTAAATAGAATTATTCATATTCGATAGAAATAAGTGAAACCCTTTAACTATGTGCCAAAAAATGAACTCAGGCTTGTTTTAAAAAGTTATATACAAAAAGTGTTTAGAAATCATATATCTAATATATATGTATAAAAAGGATTTGGCATTAAATAACCTACAATGGTTGCTATGCCATAAAACCAAACCAAACCTCTAAACTTAATTATTTTCACTTCATTTAATAACTCAGACACTCTGATGAAAGTCTATAAACTGAAACATTCAATTTGGAAAATAATTAAAAAAATAGAATCATCCTCTAAAGACCTTAATTTCTTTCATCTTTGTACATTTTCATACTTATATATATGTGGAGAAAGAGTAAGTTTTGGTAAATCTGACAAGGTGATAAAAATAAGTAGGAAATGGATAAGCCAACACTGACTACAAATTCAGCAATTTTGATATTTCATCCTTTATTGAAAGAAGAACTTCTTCCGAATGAAAATGGGTTTTCCTAAAGTTGAGGAAAGAGATAAAATAAACCTAAAAACATAAAAGGAGGGAAGGGTCTAAAGAAAAGAGACAGAAAAGGAAAGAAAGGGAGAGAAATAGATATAGGTTAAAGTGATGGTGGCAGGGTTTATTTGTTTTGACTATGACCATCTTGATAGTGCCCAGCCTTGGCCATCTGCCCAGATGGTCACAATCAAAACAAATAACCCTTGCCACCATCACTCTCACCTATATCTATTTCTCTCCCTTTCATTCCTTTTCTGTCTCTCAAACCACAAAATGTCATTTACTATTCAAAAAAATTCCATCACATGACATGAAGCAATTTGGACATATCAACCAATATTACTTCATTTTTTTCACACAGCAACATCTACAAGCCCTGATCAAGACTTACAATTGAATCAAAAATTTATCTATCATAATTATTTTACATGCAAAAATAATTTTGATAAATATTTTTATATTCAAACATAAGATTGAAGTCAAAAGTGTTGGCAAATAAACAAACCATCAAACATATATCTTTCTTCCGTTTTACCTTTTCTATGTATATTCTGTCTGATTCAACTCATTTCTTCTCACATTTATGAATATATATATGCATATATTTGGCTTAGATATTTGGTTTTGTTTCATATCAACACTTGTTGGTTATTTAATACCAAATTGTATTTGTAAATATATATATATATATATATATATAAAATGATTTGTAAACAAATAGTTTGTAGGTAACTTTATTTTTAAATGTGTTAGAACTCATTTGTTTGCACACTGTTAGATTATTTCAATTATTGCAATCAAATGCTAATAATTTTATTTAATACTAATCATTTGTTTACACACAGTCAGATGGTTCACAGCATTGCAATTTTACATTAATAATTCTATTTGATATTGATTATTTGTTTCCTCACATGGTTTCAAGTATTGCTATCTCAGTAAAATTGATCCTCTGTCACTGACTTCTAGCAACTTTAAGATAACATCATCATCATCATCATCATGTCGTGCCGCTAGCACAAATATCCCTGACCCTCTCTCGCCACTTCTCCCTATCATTCATCGCTTCTGGCAGGTCTTCAGGGCTACATCCTGTATCCTCACATAGCTGCTGTATGTATGTTCGAGCTGGTCATCCTGCTTTTGCTTGGCTATATGCGGGGGTCCATAGGAGTACATCACTGATGAGTTCGCCCTTGCTTCTCCAGCAGTATCCTGCATGTCTGGTTCATCTAACTTGTATAGTTTTCATGATGGGAGGCAGGTGGCCATATAGTTGGTGCCTTGTGGGGTGTTACTGCCAGGACTTGTTCAATATTGCTCGCAACATTCTTGTGTAATTGCCGTCTAGCTTCTTCTTCAGCCGTTTAGTTAGCATCCAAGTAGTGCATCCATATAGCAGTATCGATACGACCGCTGAATATGTATGTATATCTAGATGTATTTATATATAGATATATATGTGTGCACAAAGATTAGAACAATGTTTAGAAAAAGTCTAAATGAGAAATAACTTTTTATTTCAAAGCTTCATAGAACATTTTATCAAGGAAAAATAAGGATATAAAGGTAAATTATATAATTCCAAAATATAAAGGTCAATAAACTTATTTTGATAAAGTTATAAGAATAATCATATAACATTTTGACTGTTTTGCTTTCCTTGTCTTCAGTGATGTCAGAGATTTTCACTGGTGCTTGGTTTCCAGGTCATTCTCAAAAATTCATATATCACCAGGGATGACTCTACAAAAGAAATCTCATTCAGTTTGATGATAATCAATGGTATCTTGAGACACCTACATTTAGTACTCCTTCTGATCATCATTCAGCAGTTTTGGCACCATTTTTTGTGGAGATTCTATGCATGCCCAAAATCTTTAATGATAATCTTCTAAACACTATCTATTTTCATATTCAGCTGACTTGCAATAATTTGGTCAGTCAACTGATGATCACCACACACTATCTATCTTACAAGCTTGATATTGACCTCAGTCATATTTGTTGAAGGTTTCCTGCTCCTGGAGTCATTTTTTATGTCATCCTGCCCTTTTTCAAATCTCTTGTGCCACTCAAAAACACCTGTGTGTGACATTTCCATACACTTGCTAAAGCATTTCAAGTGCTTGTGATGGAGTTTTCCTTAACAGGACCAAAAATTTCAGGTTTATTCATTGCTTGGTGTTCATCATTTGTTCCTCTGTGCACAAAGCTGAACAACCTGAAAAAGAAGAGGTGTAAACAAAAGCATGTAAAAAAAAATGCAATCGTTGCAGAAAGCTAAGATTATAGTTATATACTCCCAAGATATCATGTTAGATGATAACACAGTCCACTTATAACTCTTTTACCCATAGCTCAAACTGTACACATAGTCTCATTACTTTTCAGACAGACCTTATATATATATATATATATATATATACTCTTGGGATTACTTTGTTTTTCAATTTTTTTCTATACACACACGCACACACACACATACACACATACATATATATATATATATATATATATATATATATATATATATATACCATATCAAACTTGATAAATGAAACTCCGTAATTATTAAATGTTTTAGGGATGTATTAGGAATAGAACTTTTTCTTATGCTAAACTTAACTAATAAAATATGACAGTAGATTTACATCTTAAACTATTTTATATCCTTAATAAATTCAAAGAAACTGATTTATAGATTGATAATGGTGTCATATTTTGACAGTATTTGTGAAGTAATTCTAATATAAAATTCCATAATTATGAAATTGATTAAGGTTTGGATTGGTTACTTTGTTTAATGGCTTATCAACCTTTGTGGGTTATATAATGCCAATGTAGAAATACAGTAATAGAACTATTTAACCCATAGCCAAAGGAATAAGGGAATTCATATCTTTCCCAAGAGTGTTTGTCTGAATATGAACATAATAGTGCAACTCAAGAAATGAATTAAAGGCTTCCAATGACAGCCTTTAACTGGGGTATGTTAAAAAGATTCAGTTTTACTGAAATCTTTGATATACAGCCATCACATTATCAAAGCATTTGTGCGTTTATAAAATCTTCCATTCCAAAATGTTTAAATTATTTATTATGACATTCACCTCCCAATCAGCTTATCAACTTCTTTTATATAGATATCTAGTATCACCCATAAATAGATGCTCCCCAAACAATGTTTCAATGAAAAGTTAATGTTCTTCTAAATCAATGGTACTAGTTTTTTATTATTTTTAGTGGAACATTATACAATCAAAATAGATATTATTAGATATTATATATTACCAAACACTACATGATTGAAACTAAAAGTATGAATATATAGCAGTTCAAGAATATATATACCTCTTAAATATATTTATACAATTTTATTTTTTGTTACAGAGGTTCTGCGATTTTTATCTTTGGTCACAGTATTTCAATGCTGTGCAGTTTGGCAATAAATAATACCTGGTAACATGTATGATGTATAATATTCCACTAGAAATAAAATCCTCTTATCTTTGGTTAAGAAAAAAAAAACTTTTTTATAAAAAAAAATGTTCGGAATTTACTTATTTATTGGTTATCCTGTATATATTACCTATTACTTAAATGATCTTTGTATTTGTATGTTTATATATATGTGTGTGTGGGTGTGTTGACTGCATATTGACAGATGGTAGCTGTCTTTACTTCAAAAATTACAACTCAAACATCCTGATTTATAACTAATTGACTCTTAAGCCCAGCTGCTGACTAACAAGACTTAAGGCAAATACCATAAATATGGCTTGAATTCTGTTCAGGGTTAATAAGATTCACATGTGGAATATTTTCATGAGTCTTCTTATGTCTTTTTAATCCAGGACTTGATTTGCACACTTTATCACAAACACCTCATTTATTACCATGATAATGAGGTGGGAACAAAAAAGTATAAGTTTCCTGATTTTTTTTGTATGGTTAACATCCAGCTTTTGGTAACAGATGACAATGGCAGAATTTGTATTCCCAATTCTTAGAACCCACTGGGAGATTCACTGATGAATCACTCTTAGGAAAAGCATGCTTCAGTCCTATATCTTTCTCTTTTTTTATCTCAGTAGAACCACTCTTAATCTATCTATCTATCTATCTATCTATCTATCTATCTATCTATCTATCTATCTATCTATCTATCAAAAATAGTATATCATAGCAAGATTTTCATTCAAGATATACACTTAAAATGCTTTTAGATAATAAAGCAATTTCAAGCCCAATTTGTTCCTGACTGGTGATTTTGTGGATCTTCATGCTTGCTAAATATGTTTTTTTTACTGATCCAAATATTTGATATAACATCCATAGCTATGAAATGCTAATAAGAATCCTTTAATTTTTCCTAAATGATGGATCACTGTTAGAATAGAAACCTTACTACAAGTTCATAAGTTGTTTGTAAACCTATAAAATTCTCTCTGCTGACCAACTTTAAAAAATAAGTCAAAATAATTACCACAAAAACAATCATACACAATACATTTTTTGTTTTGATTATTTTTATTTTTGTTTTTTTATTCTTTGTTTTTCTTTTTTTTTTTTTTCTTTTTTCTTTTTTCTTTTTTTCTTTTTTCTTTTTCTTTTTTTTCTTTTTTTTTTGCAAAAGAAAGAATCAGAAAACAAGTTTTTTTGTCTGTTTAAATTTTTTTTTTTACAAAATAAAAATAAATGATTATCATGGTCCAGAATTTATATAAATTGTGCATTTTTTTCTGTCTTTTCAATTTCAGATTGTTCCAGATTCATTTGCATGAACACTTGATCAAAACGTGAGTTTTTCTTATATATATATATATATATATTTGGTACTTTCTCAATTAATTCTGTTTTTGAATTTCTCATTTTATATAAAGTTTAACTAATAACAGATATCAATATAGATATGTATGATTTTTCTTCTGTATACATTTTTACTTTGTATCATCTTAATTTTTAAAAATCTAATTGTGAGGTTGTAGATTGAATATAAACTATCATAAATCATTATTTGAGTAAATGTTATGAATCATGATAAAAACAAATACTTTTCTTTTTAGATCAATACATGATTAAGAATGAGGATCTTGATATTGGATAATGTTTTTCACTTTCTAAATTTATTAGAATTAACAGGTTATGTCAGTTCCCAGTTTCCATAGAAAAAAATCATTAATTTTTGGTGCCTTTAATTGATAAGATCTTTATATCTTGTAGAAATTTGTTCTTTAGGTTTTGGATGGGTATTGAGTTTATAATATAACTGTTATAGTAAAATGAGCTCTTACTTTCTGTCCATCAGCCAAAAGTGAATCTGTAAAATTAGAATCTTCTTTCAGTGCTCATTCTTTTTTCTTATATAGTTCTTCATTTTTTAATTTTTGAGAATAAGTAAGATTTATTTTAAAGTTTAAATATAGTGAATTCAAAAATAAAAAAACAAAATGTATTAACAACTTATTTTAAGCTAACTGAACTCCAATTCCACCTTTGACCACACCCCTAACTCTAAACCAACCCTAGCTGCCACTCTTTACTCTCATCCTTAATAATAATGATGACAACATTGATAAAGAGAGTAACTGGATTCTTTCAAGTCTGTTTTACATGATGGACAAAAAGTAAGGGTTTACTATAGCAATTATACTGTAAACTGAACAGGGATATCAAACCTTTAAAAAAATAATGTTTTTCAAAAATTGAAAAATTCTAAAATATATATAAAGGTTTTATGGATTAAAAATACTAAAAATTACTGAAGGAAAAAATTCCTAAGAAATAGCAAATTAACCTAAACTGTATCTTGACCAAATTAATCTTGATTTTAAAAAATGAGTACAATCCAAGTAGCATTGAGTACTTGTTCAAAAATCTCTAATATAATATTGTTTTATGTAAAGTTTAGCTTGTAGTCAAGCAAGTGAAACCTTGCTATCAGCTTGTCTTTTTTTTATGGCTGTTATAGCCCATCTGTTGAAGCACTAGTTCTTCAACTTGCTGTGAGGTTTGTAAATGAACTGGCTTGGAATCAAGCCTTACAATAGCCAAGTTGACATTTTGACAAGTCTTTTGTCAAAGTAAATAATACCATCAGTTAAAGACATCCTACAACCAGACCATAAGAGGCTGTCCTATCAAAGAGGCCTGTGATTAGCCAAGCTGAAAGAGAAAAAGAGACAGTTTGAAAGCTGATGCAAAATCTGAACAGATATGTTCTTCAGAAACCTTTCTTATACAGCTCAGCTACATATTGTTTATGCTTAATAAACAATTAACAAAACAGACAAATGTCCAAAGTTTGATTTGAACACACCCATATTTGCTAAGCTTAATGCAATCAGTCCAGGTGCTTATAAAATATGAAATATCTAAATGGCAGGAATTATCTACCAATGGCCATTTGTATTTGGTTTAGTTATTGCCTATTAATTTTTTTTTTTTTTGTTTTCAAAATAATAGATTGATATAACGACTTGCTACACTGAACAGCCAGTTTGATATGTTTCTCATAAAAGTTGTTCATTTAACTCAAGCAACAGACTGACATAAAAAAATTCTTTCATTGAGAAAACTTAGAAGCAAAGCAGTTAAAAATGTTTTTTAAGTCCATTTCCATATTTTGGCACAAGATATTCAAGATGCTTCTTAATTTGTATCACTTGCTTGGAATTAGCTAAACAAATTAAGGGTGGGGTTGTTTTTAGCTTGATCTGAAAAAATATCAAATAATTCCCAAAATTTTTAATAGCAGGTAGCACATATAAAAACAATTAGATGAAACATTTCATCAAAACTGTGTTGATGTCAACAGTTTTGAAGTGAAATCTATAAAAGTTTTATGTGCATATGTTAAGCTTGAATGAAAGAGTGTGTAGGTGTTACATGTTATATATGACTTTAGATAGAGCATCTATAGTAAAGAAGGCTTGTTTTTTTCTTGTGGATTATATTACAGGGGAGATGGTGATCAGAGATTAAAAGTGTTTTTTTAATAAATCGAGATTATTGTACATCTTCAGGCCTTTCTTGATGCTGAACTTCCTATTTGGGTTTGTTAACATAGGACAACCTTAATAATGGCCATAGACTCAAAACTGGTTGTAGAGATTTTTTTCTTCAAGATGTCACATTTGAATTCTGTAAATGTCCTTTCTGGCAGGAAGAAGAGGATGCACAGGGAAGTTATAAAAAAAATCTTTAGATCTACAAAAAATAAAATAAAAAAAAAAACAGAATTAATTGATTAGATATGACAAGATGATATGAATATATTCAAGTACAAGAACATTTTTAGAAAAAATGTACAAAATTGCTGAGTATAAATTGTTCACATTTAAAAAAAACTATTTAAATTCAAGGAGCTTTTCCAGATAAAATGATAAAATCTTTACAAGGGTTTTATTACAATAATAAAAGAAAACAAACTCTTTCCTATCTTAGTTAAAAAGAGAGATATGACACATGAATGGCTACACACCTGCATTCACTAATATTTTTATATCAGATACCTCTTTGAATTTATGTTGGCCATTTGTTTATAGTTATTCAAGTCTGCTTTCAAAACAAACACCCTTTTTTTGTGTGCTTAGAATGCTATAGTTACAATCTTTCCCACCATCTTTAATTGCTCAATGGTAGCACCTTATTGCAGTAATATCTTGCATGTGGAAAGCATCATATTTGAAAGTTTTAAAGCTATTTTTAGTTCTTATCATTAGATCCAATTTAGAATATAAGGATAGTTTTAAACTAGACCCTGACTTTACATCTATTACATTAGCTAAACCAAATTTTAAACATATCTAAATGAGAGTTTCCTTGCCAGAAACCAAAGTTATAATCTTTTTTGATTGACATTTTTAATTTACTGAAACTTCAAGAGATAAGAAAAATAAATGTTTGGTTGGTTGGTTGAGTTTTATAGCATATCAACCTTTGTAGGTTATTTAATGCCAAATCCATTTTTATACAAATAATCAGTTCTATTTCAAACAATTCAATTTAGCATGAGTACACAGTTTAATCATCAAAAACATTTCTATTTCAATCTATTCAGTCTAGTCAAACTGTTCTAATTCAACCAATTCAGTTTAGTATAAGTATAGATTTTGCTTACATACAGTTAAATGTCAAAAACAGTTCAATTTCAAACAATTCAGTTTAGCATATAAAAACGGTTCCATTTGAAGCAATTCAGTTTAGCATAAGTACACAGTTTAAATATCAAAACAGTTCTATTTCCAGTAATTTAGTTTAGCATAAGTATGAATTTTAGTTCTATTTGACTCAGGGATAGGACCCTATCAGGTGCTACCACTCCAGGTCAGAGTGGACCTGGGAGCAATGGCAATGAATGGGTGTTCCACATTCCCCAAAGCTCCAGCATTACTGGAACCTTACCATCAGATTGTTTTGTGTCATATCCAGGACACTCGTTGGGAAGTGGGGAGGTCTTACCCCTCTGCAAATATGCAATCGGTGTATTCTACAACCCCAGTCAACTGGGCAAATAATGTTTGGTTTACATTTGTAGTATAACCAATGACCATCAGTAGGCCTTCTTATATAGGTTTTATTCCTGCACTAAAAAGTGGATCTAGATAAATGTATGGCCAGTGTATTTAATTTGAAATCCTCCTAGTAGGATGGATTTTCGGCTAGTTTTATCAATTGAAAAATTCCTAGTAGAAGTAATTTTAAAAGTTATCTTTTAAAAATTAATGTATAATGATTTAAAAGAAAGACAATTTTTTTAATACTTAGAATAAAAAAAAATATCAATTTTGATTTTTTATTTAATTTTTAAATAAACTTAAGTAAAAACAGACATTTTTACTATAGTATGTAGTGCGAGAGGGTATAAGACTTTGACAAAATTGTTTTTTAAAAACATTTCTATCTTGTTCTCAAAATCATCATTCTTAATAATTTTGACTAGTATTATTATTCATATTTTTTCTTGTGTTTTTTTTGGTCACAACTCATATAATTATTTCTATAACAGTGAGGAACTGCACACATCAAAAACAAGGATAAAGAATAAACTTCCTGTGAGATACAAACTCTTCTTCTGCCTTTGAAAAACTTAGTTCTATGCACCAGCTGCTATACAAACTCAGATGGCATTGTAGAAATCCAAACACCATGTATAATTCCACTCAATAACTCTATCTCCAATTGGCTTATGTCATATTTGTTGTTATTGTTTTTAACTGTGTATATATGGGGCTCATTCAATAAATAAAGTGAATTTTGCCTAAGGAGTTAATAATAGGAAGCACTATTCACAGTTGCAACTTTTTCAAGAAAATCAATAGTGATGGGTCCTTTTATGTCCCAGAAGATTGTCAGCATGATCTGTACTGACCTGTGCTTGGAACTTTTTCTTTACTGTAGTGTCAGTGTGTTTCCACTTCATGGACTGTCTTTTTAACTCAGGTTTGTTGTGGCAAACCCATATTTACCTCCTTTTTAAACATTTTTTGACTAAAACATGCTTCTCCATACACATCATATATTCTTTTGCAGTTTTACATGATTTGCACTTATTAGTCACCAAAAATTTAATGACAGACCTCTGTTCATGCTTGGAGCACTCTATTTGGTTTGCCACTATTTTGAATAGCATCAAAACGAATATTTTTTTAAATTAGAATAATTTTTGGTATAAATCAATTCCAAACAATACATAGTTTAGATTCATAGAAAAGAATATGAAAAAAAATCATTTTGCTTTTTTAAAAATTTCCCTTGTTTATTGAATGAACCTCATATATATATATATATATATATATATATATATATATATATATATATATATATATATATATGTTTATTTTCACTTCTATTAAAATGAGAAACAGCACACATTGGAAATAAGAGGGACTCCCTGTAGCAAGATTGATGATGTGCTCGGCTGTGACATCGTAGTTAGTGAGTTTGAACGGCAGTCACACTGTTACATTCACTTTTGGACTAATACCCTTGGGAAAGGTATGAACTCCCTTATCCTCTCCCAATAGTGTTGAATAGCACCACTACTGTCCTTCTATAAAGAGGGTGTTGACATTAAATAACCAATGAAATTTGATAGGTGATTAAACAAATAAACTGAAACACATTGGAATAAACTCCTGGTGAGATTCTTTTTTTCTGATGTGTACTGTTCCTCACTTTCATAGAAATAATGATCTGAATTAATTTAAATGAAGGATAATATTAGCCATGATTATCAATAAGGATGATTGACAGGACTTCATCTAAAAAATAATAGAAAAATATGCACATTGTACTCAGAAATTGGAGTAAACTGCTCGTTTATATGAATTTGATTTTCATATTAGTGTTTTTTTACAAAATTCACTATGCATGTGTATCCACTTGTGAGAGTTTGAGTTGTTTATCAACTGAAAGACTTTTCGCTTCTTAACTGCCACTATCCATGCCAGATTCTTTGATTCACGAAGCCATGTTTGAATCCAAGGAACTGTATGATTGAATTTCAAGTGCCCCGGAAAAGACGTGAAGAGAATCAACTAGTTAATTCTCAGTACTGAATCAACATGCATGTATTTAACAGATGCTCACTTGAATTTGAAGTGTTGATTATCATGGTGGGTGGTGGATGTACCAGGGAATTATTCTTTTAGGAGTAGAACACCATAGGGAGAAAAGGGATCACTGATCACTGAAGCATGGAAAAGAATAAAAGAAAGTTACTGGTATTATGATGATATGGTCAAGAACAAAAGGTGCTGAGCCAGCAAGAAAAAAATTGCACTGGTTGATCAACTTGATGAAACAATTGAACCAATTGATTAGCTATCTCAAATAACCTGGCATCTTTCCGAAGACACACCTACAAAGGTATTGAAGGAATTAAAATCAAACATGTGTTTATATGAATGAGAAAGTAATGAATATATTTTAAAATGTCCATACTAACAATTTCATAAATTGTACGAAAACACATCAAGAAAAAGAGAAAAAGCTAGATGAAAACTATACCAGAATGCTATGTAATATTTAAACAAGTCCTTCAAGCAGTAATCCATAAAACAATGGCTGTATGGCCACTTACCTTCCATCTCACAAATCCAAGTAAGATGAACAAGACAAGCCAAAAGATGGACTCATAAGCAGTGTTCTCTTATGGACTCCTATACATGGATACACTAGTGTTGGCTGTCCAATAAGAACTTACATAGAACAGCTCTGTGCAGACATTGGATGCAGTCTAGAGGACCTGCCAAGAATGATGGATGATAGGAATGGATGGCAAGAGAGAGTCAGGGAATGTTGTACTCTCAGTATGATTTGAGGATAATGATGTGTGTGTGTGTGTGTGTGTGTGTGTGTGTGTGTGTGTGTGTGTGTGTGTGTGCGTGAACCAGCAAAACAGATTTTTATTTGACCTTATATCCTCCAAATTTGGGAATAAAGCAATTTCCAGTGTAGTTTGTGATTGAATGATAATTTTGGAGGGGCTTGCAGAATGTTATTTATAATCATCCAAATTCTCAGTACAATGGAAATAACTATGAAATGTTTATTAGAATACTACATCTATTTCTTAATAGAAGCATCAATATTATCATTACAATGGGATCCTGATTGTATCATAAGTCTTGTTATTATTAAAGACATATAAATATCTTTTTTCTTTAAGAAATTTTGAAATATATTTTGCAAAGTAGTTTTAGTTTAATAAATGAGAGTCCTCTATAAATGTTTTTCTTACAATTATTACAGATTTATCAAGAACTGGAATAAACACTTCAATCTTCTTTTGTCTCTGAACTGTGAAAAATCTTATCTACCTACTTCCCTTCTCCCTGGGCTAAATATTTATATAAGAAGCTAAATAATTTTTTTTTAATTTTAGAAAGGAAATTAAAAGAAATGTGAGGGCACAGATTTTATAAGATAAAATGAATGCAAAGTATATGATAGGCATGGATAGCTTATTAGATCAATGCAGCACTTTAACATGCAGTTCACTTTTGTAGCATCTTACAGTACAATGAAGGTTACTTCATTATGACTATATAAAATACCAGGGTGCCAATAGTAAATTCCAGTTGGATGCTAAATATGAAAGCAATCTGTTACCTAGAGTGTGATTGAGTGGAAAATTTAGATAGATAGATAGAGAGAGAGAGAGAGAGAAAGAGAGAGAGAGAGAGAGAGAGAATACGAACAAGAATAAGAATAAGAATAAGAATAAGTATTTGAATATTCTGTGTTCAGTTTGTATCACAAAAACAAAACTGTGTTCTGAAAGAATTGAACTTTAAACTTTTTCCAAGCATTTTTCTCTTTAACTTTGAGAGTCCTTATGTTTCTTACTTTTTTTTAAATAGTTTCTTCTATAGATATCATTGGTTTACAAATATCTGTTTGGCAAAACATTTTTATTTTCATTTTTCTGTAGAAAATAAGGCACCACAATTTCATAGTGAAAAAGTTCTTTTCCTTTTAATTTTTTATTTTGTTTTGCTTGGCTTCTCTGTTTAATGGCATATCAACCATATTTGTTAAAGAACAGAAGTGGTACTATTTAACAATTTTTTGGTGATAAGGGGTTTAATACCTTTCCTAAGGATATTAGTCTGAAAGCAAATATAATAGCATGGCTGGAGTTCAAACTCACTTTCTATGATGTCACAGTCCAATATGTTAACCCCTCTGCTACAGAACTCCCCCATTTTAATTTTTAAAATTGAATTCTAAAACAGTTTAATATTCAAATTATCAAATATGTTATAATCAATTTGAAAGTTACAGAAATTATCTTCATGTAATGTAAGTGTGGTTACTTACTAAACATAGCTTCGCTTAGACATAGCTCAAGGCCAAAATTGTAAAGTACTAAGTGAGAATTATGCCCAGTAATAATGATCTACTAGCTTAGTTTACTAACCATTATACCACAAAAAGCACTGTAGATAATATAAGTATAGTTTGCTCAGAATTATAAATGTTTACTGATAAAAGTTTTAACATTTTACTCATGATAGTAAAAATTCAATATCTTTATTTTTGAAATTAAGATCAAAGTGTATAGACAGCTGAACAAGTAATACAATAAAGTGATAATTTCAAGACAAGTCAGTGACAATTTGAAAAAAGAATTATGAAGCCAGTTTTGATACTTTTTGAATGAAATGATTGTACAAATGCATGCTCACAAGACCTCTACAACTTTTTCTTATTTCCTAAACTGAAAATTTATTTCAAGATTAGAGTAAATGGAAAACATTAAAAGAAATATGGTGGTGCAGCTTTAAACCATATCAAAATAGAAGTTTTAGTGATGCTTTGGCTAATGAAAAAATCACTGGAATTTGTGTGTTCAATGCCAAAAGGACTACTTTGAAGAAAATTAATAGTTTATTCATTGTTCATTTCTATTTTGGTAAATGCAACTTTAGTATCAATACTTTTCGAATAAATCTTGTACACTAACTGGTAATACAAAAAGCCCTAATGTTATTTAACTATTAATTGTAAAAAGCTTTACTTTGTTTAACTCTCAATAACAGAAAACTTAACATATTTTCTATTAATAATAGAAGCCTTCACAGATCTTTATTACTATAAATAGAAGCTTTGATATATTCTTATATTCTTTAAACACTTTTTATCAGAATATTAGAAGCCTTATTATACTTTTACAAATAATAGTGGAAGCTTTATTATAATTTTACTAGTAACAATCACCAAGTCATGCTGATAGCATGAAGTTCCATGACTCTTTCTTGTCATTCATTGCTATCATCCATTGCACTTGGCAGGTCTTCTAGACTGCATCCAATGTCTGTACTGAGCTGATTTATGTAAATCCTTGCTGGTTAGCCAACACTGGCACATTCATGTGTAGAAGTCCATTAGAGAATTTCACTTATGAGTTCATCCTTATTTCTCCAGCAGTGACCCATATGTCTTGTTCATCTTACTTGGATGGTTTGTGAGATGGGAGGAAAGTAGCAGTACAGTTGCTATTTAGAAGAGTTTCTTCTAGGATTTATTCAAAAAAACACAGCATTCTTATGTTATTCCGATCTAGCTTTTTTTCAATGTCTATGAATTAACATGCTTGTTTGTAACTATGTACTTATCATTCATGAGTGTCATACTTTTAATAAAAAACTTATAATTCCATTAAACAAAACATTTTAACAAAGGGTAGGAAGAAAGAGAGAAAGATATCTTAAATATGAAGTAGAGAAAGAATAGGGTAAGGAAAGAAAAGGTGGAGTGGAAGAGGAGAGGGTATGAAAGAGACAGGATAGAGTAGGGAAAGAAAAGGTGGGATAGGAATAAAGAAAGGGAGGAGAAAGAAAGGTTGTAAATTGTCAATTAGAAGATTTAAAAGTCATTGATTTTACATCATTCTTCCCTTTCCTTGTGTGACTTGCATGAAAAATGGGTACAGACTGATCATTGTAGTGAAAACATACATTTATGAGTATGGAGAGAGTTAGTTTTCAGTTAGCTTTGCCTGTATGTCCCTTCCTTATATAGCAGCATAGCTAAGACAAATTTTTATCTTATATAAAGATTACATGAAATTTCCACAGGGCCAGCTAGTCCATTTATTTATAATAGTTAAGACATAACATATTTTTACTAGTAGTTGTTATAGTTTTAATATTGTTTTACCAGTGACAGTAAAAGTTTTGTATGGATGCACCACCTGGACACTAACTAAACACATGGAAAAAAAGCTAGATGGGAACTACAAGAATGTTATGTACTGTTATTAACAAATCCTGAAAGCAGCACTTTACAAACTAGCAGCTGTATGCCCAGTGGGAGTCCCTATGGTATAAAGGCTAAAGTGCTTGACTACATCCTCAAAGTAAGCAAATTTGAACTCCAATCACACTATTATGTTCACTTTTAGACTAATACCCTATAACCTTCTTATCCCACCAGCTGTGGGTTAAACAGCATGACTGCTGTTCTTCTACAAAGATGTCTTTGACATTAAATAACCCATGAAAGTTGATATGCCATTATACAAACAAATCAAAAGAACCTGTATGGCCTCTTACCTCTCATCTTACAAACCTCCCAAATAAGATGAATAAGACATGTGGGTCACAGCTGGAGAATTAAGGATGAACTCATTAGTGATGTTCTTTTATGGACACCTACACATGGATATGCCACTGTTGGCCATCTAGCAAGGACTTACATACATCAGCTCTGTGTGAATGCTGGATGCAGTCTAGAGGACCTGCCAAGTGTGATGGATAGCAAGAGAGAGTTAAGGGACTCAGGGCTATCAGCATGGCTTTTTGACAATAATGATGAGCTCTTCCTCATATCATAGCATACCTAAAACATATCTCTCTTCCTATCTATGCTATATGTATATAGATTTCCACAGGTCCAGCTAATACATTTATCAATAATAGTAGAAGACACAAAGTAATTTTAAAATAGTGTGACACTGGAATGCGTAAAGGAGCTTATCAGTTGAAACTAAGTGAAAAAGGTAAGAGAATCTTAATTGCTTAAATATCATTTGGATAAAGAAAAAAAACATTTGAAAACCCTAAAGATAGAATGACTTATGTTGCTTAAAAAAGATTAATCAATTGATGGTAAACAGACCAAGTGGAAGTGGGTATATTCATACTCTTATGAAAATCTAAAATACTGGACAAAGAAAATATTGGAGACCCAAAAGACAGACATTTAGGCTATGGCAGAGGCCAGCTAGCTGTTTATGAAACAGGTTGTTTCTACTATAAGGTATCTAGAGTGAAGAATGGGATGGAATAATCTTAATTGCTTAACATTTCCTGGATAAAGGAAATATCCAAAGACTAAAATGAAGAAAAATGACCAGACAGAAAGGAAAGGCCATCTGGGCTATCTCTGAGATTATCACAAAAGACAAAATTAGATGCATTAAAAAATGTCTGAGTAGTTGACTTGAAAAGAAAATTTGGTCATTTGATAAATTTGGAAACTTTTCTTTGTCTACTCATTATAAAAATCAGATTTGTCACAAAAAGACAGTTGTGCCCACCCAGAGAAGGGGTCAGGTTGAATATAGAGGGAGTGGGAGGAATAACTGAGTTCTAAGACTCTGACAAAACCAGGTATGGTGTGAGATACAAATTAAAGTAGGTTGGCATTGAAAGATTGGATCCAAACCTCTGACCACCAAAAAGGGGTTGGACAATTTTTCCAATATGGAAAAACTGTTTTAAAGAAAATTAGGATAAAGAGAAATTGACATTAAGGATGAGTAAATATCATAACTAACCAACCCCTACACAGGCTGGATACTGGTCTCCGTATAAGCTGGAGTTTTTGACATCTCAGACAAAGAGTCTGAGAAGAGTTGGAAGAGAAAGAGTCAATCTGTCATTACTCCTGAGCCGAGATCTTGTAACAAACTTCAAATATTGAAGACTTGACAACTAGACCATTTGCAACTTTGTTGAACATTTTACTGTTACTCAACAAGGACCAAATGGGAAGGGTTAAAACTAATGTATACAACACATTATATAAACAAAAAGTGTTAACTTTCTAACTCATGTTAACTTTTATGTTTGTTTTTAGTGTTGGAGAATTATTTTGACCTAACTGCTGGCTGTCAATCAATTCACCATTATGGTGACTTCATCAAGAGACATTCTTTGATCAAAACACATGGTCAGAGGGATTGATAGTCATGAAAAACACAGACATATTTAAACTAAGTAGAACCATGCCTAACAACATGATACCAGTGGTGGCCCCTTATCAAAGGGTTGCATTGACTGGTTACCATGACCAGTGTCAAACCCAGTCATTTCCATCATAGTTGCAAGTCTTATTGTTTTGCGAATAACAATAACAGTTATACTTTTATTACTCATTGTACAAACAGTGCAGAAAAGTTTTCACTTCAACCAAGATCCATAAAAATTACATGCTATTCCATACATTCATCTCAAAAGTCGATACATGTTGCACATCATTTCTCAAGTCTCTTTAACCCTTTTAACAAAATTCAATGAAAATC
Source organism: Sepioteuthis lessoniana (assembly GCA_963585895.1). Classification (NCBI taxonomy): domain Eukaryota; kingdom Metazoa; phylum Mollusca; class Cephalopoda; order Myopsida; family Loliginidae; genus Sepioteuthis; species Sepioteuthis lessoniana. Next base: position 68,923,227 of record OY757908.1, read on the forward strand.
ATTAAAAGGTAATTCCTTTCTTGGTTGGACTAAGAACTTTTTAACACCTCTTGTAGAAGCTTTTATGTGAAGTTATTAGCTTTAACCTGATTTGACTAGTGAGCCTAGTAATGACAGTAGTAGAATTCTTACTATATTTTACTACTAACAATAGAAAACTTAACATATTTTTTATTTGTAGCTGAAGTGATTTACTTAGTTTAGTTTAGTTTGGCACTTAGCCAGAAGTATGGGACCCTCTGTAAAAATCAAATTCAACCATTATATTTTGTGAGATACCCCTTTTACTAGGAGTAGTAAAGCTTTATTATACTTTAGCTAGCATTAGCCAAAGTTTTAATATCCTTTCATTAGTAGTAGTCATTTACTCTGCTTCCCTTAATTTAGCACAAGCCAAAATCGTCATGGCCCAGTCAGCTGGAGCTGTAAAATAAACTGACTGCATCTCTGCAGAGGGGTAAGACTCCCCTAATGAGTGACCTGTATATGACACTAAACAATCTGATGGTGAGGCTCCAGTGATGCTGGAGCTTTAGGGAATGTGGAGTACCCCTTTATTACCATCACTCCCAGGTTCACTTTGACCCAGAGTGGTAGGGTCCTATCTATGGGTTAAATAGAACTAAACAGTACACTTATGCTAAACTGAATTATTTGAAATAAAACTGTTTTTGACATTTAAACTGCGTACTTATTTTAAACTGAATTGTTTGAAACAGAACTGTTTATATGGGTAAAAATTGATTTGGCATCAAATAACCTACAATGGTTGATATGTCATAAAACCAAACCAAAATTATCGGGAACCCAGTGATAATCATATTCAGTAACAATGGTCAATTAGCCTCACTCACTAACTATTAGACCACTTGAGGTATACCAACTTTATTAAGGAGTTATAGAAACTCCAACAAAATCATTGCTTTTTTTTATTTAAGGTTTGTTTTTTCTTTTATTCTTTATGAACATATTTAGTAAGGTTGAAAAATCTGAGAACCAATCAAAAATTATTTAGCCAGAAACAATTTAGTTATTCCAATATTTGAACAACAAAACATATTCATAAGTTAGGATAACATTGACATAGAGTCAACAGAGCTTGGTCACTGTTATTTCTTGCCTATGCAATTGTGAGAATAAGGTCTGACAATTTCATAGGTGAGAAACTAGCAGGTACCAAGCTCTGCTGACTATTTATACACTATCCTTAGATATATATGCTTTACCACTGATATTAAGGACACTTTATTTATGAATATAGCAAACTATATTATCAGTATTTAGATAGATAGATAGATAGATAGATAGATCCTTGAATCATAAACTTCTCCCAATAGAATATTTTCACTTAGCAGACTATGTCTTTAAAGGAGATACTAAATTCCCTATAATAAATAGATTGAAAAGATTTATCAACTATTACATCAATTATAGAAACCTATGCTATAAAAGATGTTATATTTTAAAACCCTAACTCCAAAAAGACTCAACAACAAATTAAAACACTCTAAAAACTCTACATTTTAACTCTCAAACACTTACACTCTCATTCATTAACTCTCATATTAGAGATTTTTAAAAATGTAAAAAAAATATTATTAAGAAATTCATTACCTTTTATAGACTGATTTTCCTGTTTGCCATCTTCAAGAAAAAACTTTATTTGTACATTCGAAATTATTTTTTAACACCTTTAATTTGAATGGTTAAGTCAGCAAGATAAAGTTCAAGCGTTTTTCATGTGTGAATACTAATCCCTTGGTAGTCATAAGCCTTTCAATCTTGAAATGTAAGCATTCGTGAAATATACATCTTCTGACAATGTAATAAGGCTCAAAATATTTTCCATACAAATATATATATATATATATATATAATTTTTTTCTCAAATTAGTCAAGTAATTTAGAGTAAGTACAATAGTGATTTATTTAAAAAAAAAAAACGGAGTAGGCAGAAAGAAAGATCAATTTCTAAGGTTGACAAAATAGATGAAAAAGTTTAGAAAATAATTAGTAAGTGACAATTATAAATAGTTTTTATCTGGAAATAAGTAAAAACCTACTAGAAGGTAAGACTAATGTACAAATAAAAAAGAAATTCATGTATAGGTAGATATTAATGCTGACTTTTCTCTGCATACAAGAAAGACACTTTCACAAACAGACACACACTATATTTGGGTGTACAAACTTCCTAACCTATACCATTGACCTTTTTCTCAGTCCACTATAAGACTCAGACCTTCTTGAAGGAGTAATGTACTCATAATGATAGGGGCTTAAATTTAGTTTTTCTTCTAAACCAGTTACCCAACCATGACTAAAGAACCAAGTCTACTGTTTTCCCATAGAAGAGACGAGTTAGATTCATGACTTTCTCACAGGCATGAGGAAAAAGTGAAATAAAGTAGCCTCATCTAGAATTCTAACTTGTCAATTTCAATTTCTTTGTTGTTAAACTAATACATCACCAACAAACATACATTCATGTGTGTGAATAGGGCTCATGTCAGAGAATAATAATTAACATTGCAATGTTGTGAGTTCCTTTTTAACATGGTACTTACTATTGTGACTTTCTGCTAGACTAAGCTAAGCTTAAGTAATCTCTCTCTCTCTCTCACTCACACACACACACACACACACACACACACACACACACACACACACACACACACACACACACATACAGAGCTATCTTTAAGTATTAGGAGATGCACAATGAAGATTGAACCCATTAATAATGATATGAAAAATAAGCTTGAGATGAAACACTATATATATATATATATATATATATATATATATATATATATATATATATATTATATTCAAGCAAGTTTTTTAAAGATGATGGAACAGTTTGTTTATTATTCTTGATTTTACTTTTTCAAGTCTCCTTGTTATTTTTCTTGTGTTGGGATCTAGATGGTAAAGGAATTGTCCCATATCTTCTAACCAAGTTCTTTCAATTATACTTTTGGTCATAATCAGGGGTAGTGTAGTTTTCAGTTAACAGTTTGAGTTTTTATTGTTTTAATTATTTGTAGCATTCTGTTTTGAAACTGTCAACCCAAAACTACACTATCCTTGATGACAACCAAATGTATGATTGAAAGCAATTGGTCAGATGATATGGAATAATGTCCTTTACCATTTAGATCCTAACACAAGAAAAATAATAAGGAGACTTGAAAAAATAAAAGATGATAAACAAACAGTGTTCCATTGTCATTAACCAAAGTGGGTTAAATAATAACTTGCGGCCTAAATATACTCTTCAATATATATATATATATATATATATATATATATATATATATATATATATATATATATATATATTTCATTTTTTTCTCAAATTAGTCAAGTAATTTAAATTAGAGTAAGTACAATAGTGATTTATTAAAAAAAAAAAAAAAAAATATATATATATATATATATATATATATATATAATTATTGTCAAAATGGTGGGCAAATGATATAACCTATTTTGTAATGAACTAAGTTTTTAAAGTTCTCAATGCTTTACATGCAAAACTAAAAATTCTACTCCACAGGAAATTATAGTTGCAATCAGTATTACTTTTAGGGTAAATTTTTTTTTTAACTGCTTTTTTGCCACTCTATTCTTACATTGGGTACTTTTATCTTTCATTATGAAACAATCAATCATATTCATCTTATTCTTTCACTGATGCCTTATTACTATCATACATACATGCAAAATAGTATTCAACCTAAGAACCAGTAGACTAAATATATTTAAGGATTGATAACTATGCAAAGCCAAACACACACAGTTTACATAAGCCGTATCGTTTGCTACATTATAAAAATATGAATAACATAACATAAACTCTATAGAAAAACAAGAAATACATCGAAGTTTCTCTGGATTCAGAAACGATGAATCTTAACTTTACACTTGGACATGGATGATTATGGTGAAAAACTACAGAACAAGATTTACCCAAATATATGTGGGTTTGTACAAAAATAAGAAAAAAATAAGTTTTAGATATCAAAATTTAACCTTGTCAATGGTTTTTAACAACATATGTCTACAAGACTGTTGTCTAAATAATACTTGAAATATATGTAGATGTAACTTTAAGTTTGTAGGCATGTATTATATACAGTAACATGTACACATCTATACATATATATATACTAAACCCACCTTCACACAAGCAAGATGCAACACAAGGTCAAGTTTTAAGCAAAGTTTGACAGATTTGAATTTAGAGTTTTCCTTCTCTTATATCAGTTGCTATACCAAAGTTAAAGAGCACAGTCTGCCCTACTATTTATCCATAGCTGAAGAGAGAATAATTGGATTCATACCTTTCCAAAGGGTATTAGTGCTATGTGAAATGCAAACAGTCTCATCCAGAATTTGAACTTGGGTCACTGTATTCATTTCTTATAATGGTAATCATTACACCATGAACACCTCCAAAAGTATTTATATATATATATATATATATATATATATATATATACTTTTTGAATTAAGAATAAAAAAAACATTGGTTTGAATAAATAATTTATGAATTACAAGCTAAAATGTGCATACATGTGTGTGTGTGTGTGTCTAAATTTTCAGTTTTGATTTTATAAACACCTTAAAAGGAGGTGCCCGTGGTGTAATGGTTATCGTCGCAGGAATTGGACACGGCGACACGAGTTCAAATCCTGAACTTGATTGATTGCATTTCACATAGCACTAATACCCTTGGGAAAGGTATGAATCCAATTATTCTCCCTCCAGCTATGGGTAAATAGTAGGGTAGACTAGGTTCTTCAGCCTTGGTGTGGCAACTAGTCTAGGAGAAGGAAAACTCTGAATTCAAACCTGTTAAACTCCGCTTAAAAAAAAAAATTGACATTGTGTCATATCCTGCCCGAGCGGAGGGGTTGGGTAAATATGATAAACACCTTAAAAGTATAACAGATATATATTTCCTCAACTCCTATGTATGGAGCAGGATGTGACATAAGGTCAATTTTTTCAGCGGAGTTTAACAGGTTTGAATTCAGAGTTTTCCTTCTCCTGGAACAGTAGCCATGCTAAAGTTAAACAGCCCCGTTTGCCCTGCTATTTACCCATAGCTGGAAGGAGGATAGTTGAATACATATGTTTTCCAAGGATATTAGCAATATCTGAAATGCAGTGTTGTCCCAGATTTTATGTTCATTCAAATATATATATATTCATTTTTGAATTGAGAGTAAATAAATCATTTATGTATGACAAGCTAAAAAGTGCATGTGTGTGTGTGTGTGTGTGTGTGTGTGTGTGTGTGTGTGTAAGTTTTTATTACATAGATTATTGTCATCAGTTTTGATTTTATAATCACCTTATAAGTTAAGCAACTGTCTAGGGAGAGTAATTCTTCTGCATCTAGTCTCACATTTATTGTCTTCAGGGAAAGAGCCAACAAAATGACATATGGTTTCTGCTAAATAATTAACATATTCACAAATGTGACTGTTTTTCAAGATAATGTATGTATTTATATTGTTGAAGATCATGAATGTAGTTTAAGTAATGATGCATGCATGCATGTATATATATATATATATATGTGTCTCTTGTATATTCAGGTACAGTCATATAAATCTTAAAAAGGTTGATTATGATTATGATCTAAAAACACACACACAAAAACAGTTCTCTATATGTATTTTTATGTATAAATAGAAAAAAGTTGAATAAAAATGGAAAAAGAACCAAATGCTAGAAAAAGTTTTATTATTATCATCTTAAAACATTCATCCACTGATTCAAACTTATCAACACATATTCCTGCTAAATATATGCCTGTAAATAAAGAGCTGTATTTATTTTAAAAAATCTTATTAATGATTTACTATAAAATTTTTACTACTTGACTGATAAATTTTATTAAAACTATGTTTATTTAACTATTGTGTACATTTTAATACTTTTAACTTAAAAGAACTGATATTACACATTGATCATTAGGAAATTACAATTTCATATTACATTGATTGAAAAATCCTAACACTTTTATTGAAGTACATTTATGATATAACAATTTCAAATACTCTCCACCTGTTTACCATCCCTGCAAACACATTCTCAGAACCTTCAATAGGTTCTTAAAAAAGAATGTTAATATTTCTATTGGAATGTCTTTTTAGAAAAGCAGAACTGATATTATGGAGACCATCTGGACATGATTCCAAGAATGTGTTGACAGAAACGGGAAATAGGTGGCATCTGCTTGAAATCATAAGGGTACTCCAATAGAAGTGTTAACATTTTTTGGATCTCTGTATATAATAAATCTCTGATATATTTAAGCAAGATTTGATGGAATAAAATCAAGCCATAAAATTCATTGTATTCTAGGCATCTCTCAGTAACATTGCTAGTATTTATATTAACATATGCACGTACATAAATCACATTTCCAGTTTACATTTGTACTTTACAGATCATTGGAAAAGATATTAATCATAGGCTGATGGTACTGACCATTTGCATCAAATAAGCATATAAATATTTACTTCTCTTACTCCCTACTTGCAAAGCACCATTAAATAATATATGTATCTATTTATCACTATTTGATGGAACTAAATGAAAATCCATACATAAAGAGATGTGTATGCATATGTTTCAAATGACTATGCACATATAATTAACAGGCAAGAGTGCATTGTTAAAATTTGATTAAAACTCCCTCCATTTTCACCAATGTCAATAGGGCAATCATATAATGCAAATGAATCTATTCCCATTACTTTTCACTGCAATGCCAAATAAAGGACAGCTTTTACTTGCATATTGGTTAATATCATGAGACAACTTTTACTTGACTTTATTCTGATTGAATTTGATCACATTCTAAACAGAATCAATAAGCAAAGATCAATGAGATCAATATTACCAAGGGTTATATAATTCTTGAAATTTTCATTAAATCGATCCCCTCAGCATATGAATCAACTCAGATCTGAATATAATTTGATTTTCCTCTCTTCCCTTTGCAAGCATTTATGTAGATAGCTGGAAAAAGACAACTTTGAAGGAAACTATGGAAATTAGGTGTTAAACATCTTTGCACAGTTATCTATTGTCCATAGATAAGTACACACCTAACAAATTTTTCAACAAAAAGTTAATTTTCTTCTGTGCTTGTTAAAAAAATTGGTGTGTACTTATTTATGAGAAATACTGAACACTTTAGTGGTACATCATAGACTCGCAAGGTTATCTGATAATGCTTGATTTCTGTTAGCCTCTGAACTCAATGACTCCTGTTTGGTTATTTTTTTCACACATATCATATACCAAGATTTCATTTTTCCTAATAGAACATTATATAAATAAAACTAGATATTGTTATGCTTTATTGATCACCAAACTCTACTGCATTGAAATTCTATCATCAGAAATAAAAATATGTAGCAGTCTGAAAATAAGCACACCTCTTATATTTATGTAATGTTATTTTTAATTACAGAGTTACCTACTAATATCAATTTTGATTTTATAATGTTCTAGAAATCCTGTTATATTTGGCTTTGTAGAAAATTAGCTTTTATTTTTAATAATTTTGTACTGGTGTATTTATTTATTAGTCCAGGTTAAAAGCACAGTAAGAATAACCCCAATGACACCTGCATCAAAAAAATAAGGTCTAAATAAGTTTGGCTTTGGATTACCCTAACTGCTCTTTTAACCTGGACGATATTAGACTGTAAATTCCATGAACCATTACATAGCATATCATATACTAGCAAAATTATCTTTTAATACCCCAATTTCTGTCAACTTCTAAACTCATCAATGACTCTTGTGTTTGTTTCATTTTTTCACACATTTCACATATAAGGCATAGTAATCAATCAAACATACAAGAGACAAAAGAGGCAAAAGTAATAAATAATAATAATAATAATAATAATAATAATAATAATAATAATAATAATAATACGATATTATTTAAATTTGGTATATTAACAGCACAGGACAAAATTTTTTTGTCTTTTACTTGTAAGCTTTTGGAGAACCTTACATTAAATTATTAAGCTAGACTAGCAAACTATTTTTTGTTAGTTGTATTCTCACTGAATGCCCCACACTCCTGTCCTTGTATCACAACTAAACAATGCTTAGTAAATAATTACTTTTGATCTGTGATCATCATATAGTATCAATTTTTTTTTGTACAAATAATTTGAGAAAAGAGATTTACTTTTTATTTAATTTATCTATAAATTCAGGATAAAAAAATGTCTCAAAATTCAATTATATATGGAAATGCTTATTTTGCCTGAATTTTTGAGAGATGTGGAATCATTATTATTTTTATTATCATTATACACTAATGTACCTAGATTAGTGGAACTGTATTAGTTGTTATAATAGTCACAAAGTTTTGACTAACAAGGCAAACAAGTCACATTAGGTTTGAACTTCTATGTTATCACCACCAGATTGAATATCAGGATAATAGCTTTGTGAATAAAATTATTTATTAAAGTGTATTGAGTTAGCTGGTAATCATGAGTTCAAATCCTGGGTTAGGTAGTGTAAAATGAGTCTTACACTGTGGTTCAGTGGAAAGAACTGACAAGCAACATCGCAAAAATTAATTATATAGATTTAAAGAATTAACTGATATGAAATATCCAACTTGAATGTACAGTGGAATGAAAACAAACTACCCTTATGTCCTCAATAAAGAGTTCAATTCAAAATTCTTCCCAACAGAAACTACAACAAAAACCGGGGTAGAATTATCGAAACATTGTGATTATAATAACCAAGATAAAAAAACCACTATTTTGAGTACATCAGTGTTTAATGCTTATATCTTTTTTAATTCTAATGAAATGTTGAATAAAAATTTACAATTTAGAAACAAACAGAGAAAAGCATAGATCCAAAAAGCCATTTATATATTAAATCTTTACTTACTTGATGTGCAATGTCTATAGAATTCTGTGGCTTCAATTTACAGACTGAACTTTTCTGCTGATTACCAAAATCATGACCTGGGGAGGATTCTCTTCTCGACAGAGATAGATTCCTGGCTTTTTCTTGGTCTGTCATAATTGTGGTAATGTCAGAACAAGATGTGGCTGGGTATGAAGGACACATCAAATGTCTCTGTTCACGGACGTATCTGTCAGAAGAGTTTGTTCCATCTCGGTGAGGAGCATTTCTTTGGTCATTACACCGAAGTATGCCTACAGACATCGAGGCTGTAATAATTACTGATACAGACACTGCTACTAATACTATGATCACAGCTAAATTCAGGTTTATCTTATCATCAGACCTGATTCGGACAATGTTTAACATTTCTGATGTCTTGTTGCTCACGCTTAGTGTCATAAATATAGAAGTCCTTGCAGAGAGAACTGGGGTGCCACTGTCTTTGACAACAAATTCCAAGTCATAGGAGCCTGCATCTTGTTGGCCAAGAACCCGATTAAAAGATAAGAGGCCTGTGTAATGGTTGAGGGCAAATAACTGTTTGTCATTACCCCTTGTTATTTCATATTTGAGGAAAGCATTCTCTCGGCTGTCACTGTCAGATGCTTTTATCTGGGTAATGTTCTTGGTATGATGGGGGTAGTAGACAACATCTAAAGTGAAAGGGTTAACACTGGGAAATGTAAAATATGGAGCATTATCATTTTCATCTTTTATCTCCACAATCACATTCACTGTGTTGTTCAGTGATGGAATACCATTGTCTTTAACAAAAACTTTAAATCTGTAAATATCTCGAAACTCATGATCCAGAGACATAATTGTTGAGACTAGTCCATCATCTCTTATTTGGAAGGGTAAAAACTGCTTAATACTGGTCAGCAAAGAATATGTGAGTTTTCCTCCAGCACCCAAGTCTGGATCAGTAGCATTGATGTAGCCAACTGGGATTTTTGATTTTTGATTTTCATGTATTTGGAATTTAAATATCTCTTTAGAAAACTGTGGCTGAACATCATTGACATCCATCACTTTAATTGTGATTTTGTTTTCACAATGTAGAGGTGGGAATCCCTTGTCTGCACAGCTGATGGTGATGTCATAATGGTCACTGCTTTCCCTATCAACTGGGTTCTTTACAATAACTTTGTACTTCTTGGTACCAAGATTCTGAAGTTGGAATTTGTCATGATGTAGATCACAACTAACTTCTCCATTCTGTCCAACATCATGATCAGTGACTTTAACAAATGCTATAAAGCTGCCCACTTTAATATCCTCAGAAATGGTTGCTGTATTCTCAATAAATGCAGAGACAAAGTTCACATCAATGGTTGGAGCATTGTTCTGTTGATTGATCACATTTACCAATACCATTGCACGGGAACTCAGAGGTGGACTTCCCTCATCTGTTGCTTTCACATATAATTTATATGCCATTTCTTGTTCCAGCCTTAATTTGTCTCGGCGGAAAATTTCTCCACTTTCTTTATTCAGTTGGAAGAAGTTTCGAGCTGTTGTTGAAGTTTTAGAACTGAATTGGTAGGAGATTTTTCCATTTCTGCCAGCATCTAAATCACTGGCTGAGAGAATGGCTACAGGTGTAATTGTATTGTGTTCACTATAAACAGAGACATTATAGACTTTTTGTGAGAAAATAGGTGGATTATCATTTACATCTATGACTGAGACATGAATATCCAGAACACTTTGTTTTGGAGGTGATCCACCATCTTTTGCAATGACTTGAATCAGGTAGGAGTCCTCAACCTCTCTATCCAGTCTTTCCTTAAGTGTGATGCTGAGGTCAGATGTTCCATCAACACTCTTGGATACTGACAATGCAAATGGTTCATTAGAATTTTTTTCTAGTTGGTAAGTAATAAGTGAATTAAAAACACTGACATCTTTGTCTTTTGCATTGGGTATGGATATCTTGGTTCCCAAGGCATCATTCTCTTCAAACTGAACACTGACTTGCTTGTCAGGAAATTCAGGTTGATGATCATTAACATCTTGTATCACAACTTTTACTTCTAACACTTTCATAAAAGACTCTTGCCGCTGGACAGCAACATCAACCATCAGGAAACATTCAGTGTTATAAATACAAAGGGACTCGGCATCAAGAGTCTGGGTAGTGTAAAGTTTTCCTCTTTCCTTTGATACACGAAACAACTGAGAGCCACCGGTTAGTTGACTGAAAGTAATCAGTTGACGTTCATGGGGTGGGACACTGTCCATCAAGTGAGAGTCAGCAGCAATGTCACCCACAAGGGTACCTGGACTCTTGCCTTCCTCCACATAATAGATAAGGTCTGCACACTGACATCTGTGCAGAACAGACACCAGCAGACACACAGTCATAAACATAGTATTGATTGTTCTTTTAGAGAGAAAGAATTTAAAAGCCATCCAGTCCACAAAAGTTGCATATGCACTGAAATTGAGTCTGAAATCCAGAAAAATGCATAAGCCCAACACACCATGATGATAGAAATTACAGAGAAATAACATAACAATACATAAGAAATATTTCTTAGAAATCAACAAAAGTTAGTGTATACTTACAAACATGTATATGAACTATGAATATTTTTATTTCTATTTTTTTTTAAATGATAAAAACTATGAAAAAATAATAAGATAATAAACTATGATAAATAATCAATCATGATAAAGAAAAAAATTCTTTTCAATGTTAGAAATTTATTTGCAAAAGAAAAAAAATTGATTTATTGTTATTACTTAAGTCAATGCTTAGAGTTTAAATATTTGTACATTCTCAGAAAATGTGCATGTGTATTTAGAAATGTGTGCAAAAAAGTACAAACAAGTTTATGCATGTGTAACTGTGCATAAAATATATTTAGAAAATTTTCCCAAGTTTAAAATTAGAGGCTAAGTTGAAAAGAAAAATCATTTTCATAAAAACTACAATTTTTTCATTCATCAAATAAAACAAGAAAACATTTATTGCTGAATAAGCAAAACTATTTTCTTTTTATTTCTTCAAACTGCTTCTATAAAGTATATTTCAAACTTTTTATGCAATAACTAACACTTTATTTTATCTATAATTTTTTTTATCATGATAGATAGAAATTTAATTTTTTTTCAAAAGATTTAGCATATTCTTGTTTTCAACTTAGTATTACATGGACTTCTTAAGAAAAGAGAAATTCTCAACTCAGCAAAAATAATAACTACTTATAATCACAGGTGAACATTCTACAAGAAAATAACTAGACAATACTGAAAAATACTTTCGGCAACTAAGTCATTCCAACTTGCAACAGCTTGGAAAAGAAACGTTGAATAAGTCAACTTACCTTTGTGGATAAATCAACAGGAGTCAGTGCTGAGACCAGACGTATGTCCTTGCATAGAATCTCCCACTACTACTGCTGGTGTGTGAAAGCAATGTTAAGTATGTGCAGTGTGTGAAAGGGAAGTCGGCAGTCCTATCAAGTATGCAGTATGTGTAATGGCTGCTCCAGTCAATGACAGGGTATTGTGATTCAGATGGAATGAAGACAGGCAACCCTACTCCCCTGCCCTCACCTCACTGCTTACTTTTAAAGCAAACTTTTTTGCATTTCTAAATCTTCTCTACTCTAAGCGCACACACATACACATGCAAAATGCACACCTATGTTTCTGTGTGTATATATATATATATATATATATATATATACACACACACATGGGCACATGTGCGAGCGTGTATGTTGGTATGATATTAGTTAAATCAAATAATGTTAACCCTGTTTTGTTGCTCCCAGAAGGCAGTATGTAATTTTATCTGCTTATCCATTTTGGTCTCTTCTATTCTCTCCATCTTATCTGACTTGTTTTTACTATCACTTAATTACCCAGCAAAATTTTACCCTTTTATAATAGGTTAGATTTTTTAACCTTGTTTTATGTATGTGTACTCAAATGCAAAAGTCAATCCAATTCTCTGCCAGCGCCATCTTCTTCCCTAGCCCTCACTTTTTCTTTTATACCCAACCCCATCCCAACTTTTTGTTTTTTCCCTAATAAGGGTAACCATCTCTTGAAACTTGTTTTTATTATTGAATTCAATTAAATCGAGTTGCTGTTTGGAAAGAGAAGTTGAGTGTTTTGTCCTTTTGACTTTGTGGTGGCTTATTTCCTTGAGTCCCAACTAAGCAATTGCAATTCAAGTCATGAAAAATCAATTCAGAGAACAACTTCTGGAATACATAAAATCTATGCCAGAGGTTACCTTCTGGAAATCAATATCTTGTGTGTTTACTCATGAATGGAGAAGTTCCAAGTACAAGTTCTGGAATACTTAAAATCTGGGTCAATGGTTCTTCTCAAATAATCAATAACTTGTAAATAAATCATTAGAAAAAAATTTACTTTTTCTTTCCTTACTCCAATGGATTTGAAATTTTTTTTATCATTTATTTTTTTTAATTAGAATTATTTTCTCCACTGTGACAATGAAAGAAAGTTTGATTTTCTCACCTTTTCACTCTACACCAGTAGAATTCCAAGTATTGAAACACATATCAATATATTTCTTTTCGAATTTTTAATACTGGCTTTTAGAGTTTACCAGATTTGGTTTTGCAGCTTTGTGTCTTTGCCTGATCTAATTTATTTGTATCAACATCACCACCCCATCACAAACACAGTAATCATCTTTACCACTACAATCCCCTCCTTCACCTAGATGGATTTTTCAATCCCTTTTCTCCACAAAGAGAGAGAGCGAGATAGAGACAGAGAAAGACAGAACAGATAGAAAAGAAAGGGAATAAGAAGATACATTACAATTGAAGTACAGTAAATCTGATAAACTTTTTCTACTACTTGGCATTACTCCAGACATAGTCTTTATTCTCTGTTCTTAACAAGATGTGTTTAAGTTTTTGTTTTTGGTTTTTTCTCCTATGACCAGATTCATTGACCAGATTCACGAACGACTTAAAAATAAAATAAATAAGTGGAGATATCAATCTTATGATAATTAATTCTTTGTTTTGTGTGAGTGTTGCAAAACTTAATCCTATCATGAATGTAAACTTGAGCGCAATGAAAATGTATTTGTTTGACTTGATATTCAAATTGCAACTTTCCTTGGGGGTTCACGTCTGCAACCAACAATCTAGTTTTTCAACACTGTTGTCTGCTTTCCTTTGTGTGCTCAGCACTTTTCTTCTCTTATCTTTGCTAATTTCCTTCTTGGGAAATAATCTGGTTATCTGCTTCTTCTAATATTCTGTTCCCCTACTCAACCCTCCCCAGTAAGATGTAATAATAGGATAAAATTTTAGAATTTTTTTCTTCAGGTAGCACACATCTCAGTAGAAAATTCTTCTTTTGAAATAAAAGGAAACAGAAATTGCTACTAAGCATAAAGTTATAATATCTAGTCAGCAGTTATTTACCAAATGGTTAGCTTAATATTAAAAAAAACAAGAAAACAAAATTTCTGTCAAATTTTCTTATTTCATCATCTGTGATACCAAATTTTTTCAAAGAATATTATTACATTTTTTAAATACCTATTTTCCATAGAAATTGTTGACTTTATAAATATCCCTGACATAAATGACTTACAAGTAATTTGTAAAAAGAAAATAAATTTTAATTACCTCCATCTAATTAATAAAAATTCCCCAGAAAAACTGTGGACATACATTGATTTCTCTTTAACTTTCATTGTAAACTATTGTGGTTGCCAGTCTTGCTATGAAGCAATCATTTACTAAGCTTTGCAGGCCAGAAATATGGGGCACCCAGTAAGAACCAAACTCATTAGTAATAGTCTGCTAGCTTAGCTTGCTAATCATTGCACCTCACAAGGAACTCCTTGCTATGAGGTAATAGTCAGAAAGCTAGTTTTGCAAGATCTTACTACCTTAGCAAATTTTATTCTCACTGAGCACTCTACATTTGTGGCTTTGTGCCAGAATAAGCTAAGCTTAGTAAATACAAAGTGCTATCTAAAAGTTTTACTAACACTTAATTTCCGCAGTGTTCATCAAAGCAGTGGACTTATAATCAAGTCATACTTATAAAACACCTTCCCACTAAATCATTTAAGAATTGATGAGCCTGTTCAATACTTATATAGGTGACAACTTAGAACAGCAGGTGTTGTAAACAACCTGAAGCCATAGTGTTATAATAAATGAAGCTTAAAGCACCTGTTCTTGATAGATCACTTTAGTTAAGCAGCAATAAGCCTGCTCTGTACTTAGATGGGTGAATACTTAGAAATAGTAGGTACTGTAAGCAATCTAAGGTTTGTGTTCAATGCTTTGTAAATTCTATGTTCTTTATAATGGTGCTCACAAAGGCTAATGGCAAAATGTCTGTACTTCATTTGGTTCATGTCCATTTCTAAAGCATTGATTAACATTTACTCCTAAACTTTATTTTGTCTGATCTAAATTTAACATAGTCATCTATGAAACAAGGAATAGAAAAGAATATAATATAAAAAGATAAAAAGAAAAGAACGTCCATTATATTTATCAATACAATCAAATTTTTTTCTTTCTTGCTGCTTTTATTTGAAAAGGCCTTAAATTATTGTGTGACATCTTCTTCATGGACACAATGTAAAAACAGCAGGCAAATATTAAAAGATAATTAATGAAAATAGCTTGAAAAATACTTTTAATTACTAGATATTTGGTTTACAAGCAAGAAATTATTCTTGATTTTGTATAATATTTCAGTGTTTATTCAAATCATTGTCAGAATATTATCGAGATTTTTGTAAAATTTTGTGAATGATGAACTATTTATGTAATCAATCTTTCTTCTTTGTTAACCAAATATTGATTATCTATAGTCTAAAGATCCAGTTTTTGTCTGTATATTACTGCAATTCAGCAAGAAAAGCATGCCATAGAGAGATTGTTGTTGACACAATAGCATTAAAATACTTTAACTAGAGAATAAAGCAAATTCCAGTCTCATTTGAAACATAACAATGTGGGGTTTGTATTTGTGCTTACCTTTATCATCATAATCTCTGAAAGGATTTAACTATTTTATATTCATTATAGAGATTCTACTCAGAATTCATGTGTTCAATGCCAGGGACTAGGTTCAATAGAAAGAAAAGTGTCATTACCAGGGTAAAATAACTAAGAAAACAAACTAAATAATATAAGATATCCTGAGGCATAAATAGCTAAAGGAGAACAGTATATCCAAAAGGACTGAATAAAGTGTTTAGTTCAAAATTCCCTGAAAACTACAACAAGGGACCCTTGAAGAAGGCTGTAGAGTACAGTTGCTGAAACATTGTGAATATTGCAACCAAAATGAGGACAATAAGTGAGATGTATAAATAATGTAAATATTTCTTTTTATTTATAGTTAATTATAATTTAAATTCTCTAAATAGGATGTGACTCAGTATTGAGCTTAATGGGCATTAAAAGTAACCTTGGAAGGATTTATCTATAATCATGATTTGTTGGTAGATTTACTTTCATCTTTCATAATTATCTCTACAGACAAGATTTTTGATTGAATTTTATTTCTTATTTCAATAGCTGAATTCAATTTTCATGACATTGAAATGTCCAAATAGGAAAAAGCATAAATCCAATTATTGTACATTAGCTGAAGTATCTGGTCTACACAAGGTAAAAGGTTAAGAGTTAAATCATAGATATGGCAAGACAAATAGACAAATGCCAAACATCTCTTATACTAATTTCATTTTTCTAAACAATGCCTTTTTTTAACATATTTTTTATCAAACAAAAGCTAACCACAAACAGTTACAAATAGTAATTTTTTAAATAAAATAAAAAAGAAATTCACATAACAGACAAGATATTTACCAATTTTATTTATGAATTACACTAAAAGGATTTATCAATTCAAACATTTTTGTTTTTATCCCAATCTTTAATCCTAACTAAACAATAATGCTGTGAAGTTATTTTACCCATCTGCCTTGAAGAACAACCTATAAACCTAACTAGTAATGTTCAATTAGATAGAAATAATTATTTTTAGCCAAACAAATTATTTGTTGATTTTTTAAAAATTTATTTTGAAGTTGGAAATTTTAAATTCTGTATGGCTTGTTATGTTTTGCTACAACATGGCTTCCCACTAAGTTTTATTGTTAGAGATCCCTCTTGATGAGATACCTTCTTTCTCTTTGAGGACAAAAATGATTTTTTGTTAAAACCTTCCCCTGAGTCCTAATAAGTTGGCATCTTCCTCTATCAATTTAATCATCTATTGAGGAAAGACAAGCAAATGTTGCCCAATTATTAATATAGATTGTCTCTGTTGAGTCAGGTAGAATTTAATTAAAAAATGATCAGGACTATTTCTGTGGTTTAACAACAATAGAGGTATGGTTGAAAATATGTTTAGGTAGAATCTCTTCTTTTGTCAGGTGGAAAGTTGTAACAAATAATGTTGTTCATGTTGTAGTTGAAAGCACTGGCCTTAAATGCTACTAAAGTAACAAATATTGCTCATAATCACATTATCCAGAGCACAGTATAACATCAACTGAGTGAATAAAAATGGATATCGATAATCTTTGAAATTTTTAATCTCATCAACATTTTGGCTCAGCATTGGCTGAACAAATATTCTGATTGATCGTGTCCTGTCTAATAGCAGTTCACTAGGAAAACAAAAATAAAATATAAATTTTTAAAAAATAGAACTTAGTAATATTTACTTTGCTTTAGTGAATAAAATTCGCATTGCTTGGTTTTATATTATTCAACATATTAGAATTTCATAAGTTATCACCTTTCAAAAAGGTATTTGTTCAAGAAAATTTCAAGTGACTTTTCACTGGAAAAAAAAGAAATAACAGAAAAAAGTAGTGAAAAACTTGAATAATAAAAAATTACAAATTTAATGTGTTAAGTTTAGAGTTGGAGTAAAAAGCAAAATGTGACTTGAAAGCAGTTGAAAATAAAATTGACACTATGAACAAGAGTGTTTGAAAGATTAAAACTTAAGAAAGAAACAGTAAACAATTTCTTTCTTTTAAATTTTAATCTTTCAAATTCTCTCATTCATATCATATAGCAATAATAGTAATATAGTAATATTATTTGATATATCAAATATATATGTTAACTAGAAGATCTATTATGATATTAAAACATCTCTTTAGGAAGGAGTGAAGGACTTTTATGAGCATTATATCGTTATCACTGTTATATTGATTATATAGATTGATTTAAAAAATGATATTCAGCACAAACATAAACCCCACAAAATTATCATTTAGTAGCAAATTTAATTGGAAATATCTTTATTCACTGTTAAAGTAGTTTATGTATATTACTCTAATAAAATTATTGGTGTGATGTACTGTTTTTGTTTAGTTGCAATTATATACATACAGTATTGAAAGTTGAGATGTGCTTAGCATAACATAAATTATTGTCATTAGAAAGGGAATTGAAAATCTGAGTTCAAATCCTGGATGAGGTTATTTGTATTTTACTTTCCCCTGCGAAAGCCATGAATCTATCTTTTTTTCTCCAGCTATGGGTAAATAGTAGGACAGACTCAGTTATTTAGCTTTGGTTAAGTAACCAATTTAAGATAAGGAAAACTGAATTCAAATAAGTTTACTCCATTTAAAAATTGACCTTCTGTCACATTCTGCTCATGGTGGAGGGGTTGAGTAAATACATGTATACAGTATTACACATAATTAAATCAACATGTATCATTTTTTTTAAGTAAATTTTCTTCTAAACCAAAAACAGATTATTTACATAAAAATGGATTTGGCGTTAAATAACCTACAAAGGTTGATATGCCATAAAACCAAACAAACAAACAAACAAACAAATCTAAACCAAAGACAGCAGGATTTTATCAAATAAACAATAAGAAAGAGATCGAAATGTATGAAATGCTCATTGGGTTGACAAAAAAGTTTATAATTCTCATCATTAATGAACATCAGGAAAATTTAGTCTTGAGTAATTACATTCAGAAACATTTGTTTTAATTATATTGTGACACTTGTTATATCAGTAAGTGTTCTTAAAAAGAATTACTCTTCTAAATAACTCTTGCTTTTTGTATCTTGTAATAATATTTTGTTGGCTAATTTTATCACAACTCTCTCCAGTCTTTATTATTACATGATGTTTGGAATGTTGAGTTTTAACTAACTTTATTCAAAAAGATCTCTTTTAATTGTATTGCAACAACTTTCATACCCATGTGTGTAGATATATATACATTCATAAAAATATACACACACATATATGTATATATGTATGTATATATATATAGCCACACACACACACCTATATGTATTTATATATAAGAGCTCTCCTGTTGCAGAGGATGTATAAGTGCCCAATAGTTCTGTTAAAGATGTGAACTGCTTGACTGCTTACACAAGGGATTTTGTTTTCATTGATGGAGGCTTTTATAGGATCAACTACACATTTTGTATGGGCTGATAACGGAAGAATTGGGCAGCAAAGTATCACAAGTTCTCCAAATAAGATTCTGCAAGTTTTGAATTCAGAGTTTTCCTTTCTCCTGGATCAGTTACCTTACCAAGGCTAAAGAGTCCAATCTGCCATATTATTTACTCATAATAGGGAGGAGAAGAGAAGGATTCATGCCTTTCCCAGTGCAAAGAATTGGAACTTGGCTCACCATCTCCATTTCCTGCAAAGATAACCATTACACCACACACAATCATGCATTATCATCATCATCAAGTCATGCTGACAGCACAGATTTCCCTGACTCTCTCTCCTACCATTCATTACTACTGGCAGGTTCTCCATTCAGTACCCACATAAAGCTGATGTAAATTTTTACTGGTCAGTCTCTACAGGCACACCTTTGTGTAGTAGACCCAAGAAGAAAATCACTTAAGAGTTTAGCCTTGCTTCTCTAGTACTGCCCCACATGTCTTGTTTGTCTTACTGGAATGGTTTGTGAGATGAGACGTAAATGGTCATATAGGTTCTGTTTTGTGAGGTGTTGCTTCCAGGATTTATTCAAGACAGTACATATGTACTTGTATTTACAAGTAGCACTAGATCATGTGCGTAGTTATAGATTCTGCAGGATATCATCTGCTTCTTGCCATTTTTAGTGTAAAGCCATTTTCTTTTATTAGATCTATAGATGTTTGAAATACATAGTCTCAGCAGATTATGAACAAATATGGTGCTAATGTATCTCCTTCCAAAACTCAAGCAGCAATGTCAAAGAAGTCAATGTCACCATCAAGTGTAGAAACCACTGATTTCATGTTTTTATAAAACATCATTATAATGGTAACAGTTTTTGGGAAGAGACCATATGCTAGAAGTATTTGCTCCATCTTCCATCTGTGTATGAAATTGAATGCTTTGGAGAACAGAACAAACAATAGTGTTGCCTTGAGATTTTTTTGCATGTATTTCTTTGATGATTTGGTGGATAATCAGAATCTGTAAAGTTGTGGATTGATTTCTCCAAAAACTAATTTGATTTTTCCAAAGAATTTTCTTGATTTCAGGGTTGATATGGTTGAGAAGTAGCTTTAGCAGTAAGAGTTATGCCTTTTACTGCTATATACATATTTATATGTGTGTGTGTGTGTGTGTATGTGTAATTTCCGGGAAACATATCTGCTACCTCCTATGTAAATTATTTTGCATTGTACTCTTTGTCTATAAAATAAAAAGGCCTGTGCCATATTGTACTAAATACATTATATCCTGCATGTTATCATATATTGCTATAAGCATTATTTTTATTGTTGCTTATTATTGCAGAAAATCATTTGTACTTACTTGGTTATGTTCATCTTTTTGATGTGTGACTTCCAGATGAGTTAAGTGAAAAAGCCTACTGACCTGTATTTTAGTATGCAAACTGCAACTTAACTATAATAAAGACCTATTTTTGAATAAAAACTGTAATGGATGATGAAAAAGTTAATACTTTACAATAAAAGGAAAAGAAAGGAATCATGGCGTAAGTAAACTGAATCATCATTTATTGAATCTCACCAGAGGCTTATTTTTTTATTTCTAGTCCTTACTGCTTACTAATAATAGTGAAATAAAAAGCAACCAAAAAGAAGACGTAAAAAAGTCAAAAATAAATTAAGATTATATTTTTGAGATAATAAAAAATATTGACCCATTAACAAAATTAGCCATAATTATTATTAATTTTGATTTGTACATTCTTCCATAATTTAATTTTAGTTGCCTTTTATCAGTTTGTTATCATTGTTTTTATACACTACTAGTTTTAATAGAATATTTTATTCTATTTTTTATTTTTTGATGAAGTATTGTAAATCTTATTATTATTAATTTTGATTTTCTTTCTGTTTGAATTTAGTTGCTTTTTATCACCATTATTTCTACAGTAGCAATGAACAACCATATTTTTCTCAAATATAGATTATATAGAATTATTTTCTTTTACTTTATCTAGTCAAAAGTTTTTAATATTCAAAGTCCCCCTAAGCAAAGTCAATGGAACACTATAGGCAAAGCATTACAAAATCACTAATGAAGATAAGATGTAACAAATGTGTATTACAAAGGGACAAAGCAGAAATTCGAAAACAGGGTAAGAGATTTATTGACCCTGGTTGTAGCAAAAAGAAAAACCTTCATGAGGGAGTTTTATACACAAAGCAAATGTTCTAGGAAAGAAACTGTTCAAATGAAACAAGCATCTGATGTGGAATGATTCAGAAAGAATGGCTGCTACTCACAAGAGACAACAAAGCTAATTCTTACAAGAAACTCTCAAATAGATTGAACTAATGAATGCAGTTCATCCAAACATCTTCCACAAAAGTAATGATAGAGTTACAGGCTGACTACATTGCGATGATGAGAAAGTAGCTGAAATGATGAAAAGACATTGTCTCCCACAAGGCCATGCAAATAGTTTTGCACTCTATCCAAAGCAAACAAAATAATCATAATCAACAAGGGTTCGTCTAAGAAATTTGAATAATGGGATTTCATTTTTTTTTATTTATACTCTTATAAATAAAAGCCAAGTATAATGGTTATCATCATATGAAATGGAATCAGTAAACCAAGTTCAAATCCTGGACAAGGATGTTTATAATCCACTTTGCCCTAATGCCTTTGGGAAAGCCATGAATCCATTTGTTATTCTCTCAGTGATGGATAAATAATTTGCCAGACTGAGATTTTTAGCAACCAGTCCAGAAGGAAATTTCTGAATTTAAAACTAGCTCTACACAGCTTAAAATTAACATTGTGTCCAATTCTGCCTGTGACATAAGGGTTGGTTTAACACATACTTTATAAATAATTGATGTTTTAAGGTTTATGCAAATATTATATGATAGTATGATGGAGTGTCACTTTAACTCATAATATTTTGAATTTTGACTCCCAAGTAGTATTTCTAATACATTTACATGAATCCAAAGTTGATGAGATGGCAAAAAAAAGGAACTTACAATAAATTCCTGTTATAGATAAAAAAAATTCATCCTAATTTTTAATGTTTTCTAAATCATAATAACTGGAAGAGAAAACTGCTTTATTAATTGACCCTTTGAATCTTAATCCTTTGGCTGTCAGCTAATTTGTATCTAAGCTCACAAAATTCATTAAAGAAACCCAAGATGAAACACATTCAAACTTCTCTCCAGGGTTCAGATATCTTTGTTTTAAATCTATTCCATCATTCCACGAAGAAAGGCTACAAATGATCACTATATTAAGCCATTTATTATTAGTATATGATATGATCTCCTTCAGCAAAAACTACTTTATAATTAAAACCACAGCTTTTTGATGCAAAGATATGAACAAAGAAAAATTAAAAATGTATTTTTTAAAATCAATATTATTATTATTTAAAGGACTCTGTTAGAATGCATGTCACCCACAAGTATTCACATAGGTGCAAAGAAGAGAAAAGAACAAATTATAATAATGAACATTGTGACTTTTCTGTGTATTTTTTTCTGTTTCTTTGTCTTTTTCTTCTACCATGCAAAAAGTAAACTGATCTATAAAATAACAATACTACAAAATGAATTGCCCTAATTTGAGCACTGAATCTTGAAGTAAGCTAGCAAGTGACATAACTATTATAACAGTGACTGCTACTTGAAAAAGGTAAAATTAACTTAGAAATATAATGTTAGACAAAATGCACATATACTACTCTGATCCCAGCAAGATGACTGGTAAGTGATACATGTTTACTAGATCTAAGAGATGTGTTTAGTATAACAGTCATTTCATTGGAAATGGAATTGGTAACCTGAGTTCAAATCCTGGACAAAGTTGTTTGCATTTCATTTTGCACAAACGCCTTTGAGAAAGGCATGAATCTAGCTGTTGTCCTCCTAGTTATAGGTAAATAGGAGAGAAGACTTGATTCTTTAACTTTAATTAGGCAACTAATCTAGGAGAAGGAAAACTGAATTCAAACTAGGTTTACTGCATCTATCACATTCTACCTTTAGCGGAAAGGTTGGGTAAATACATATTTCTATCCAAGCCAATGAGCAATACTTTGATTCAAGGCAGACTGCACAGATACTCTGATTTTAGTCAAAAATTAACGTCCATATGTAAATAATCCTGTCATTTCTGACAGATAATATGTCTACAAAATATATATTGGAAAGAAAGTGGAGAGGGAATTTAAAATATAGTTCACTAGTAAGTAGCAGCTAGCTAAAAGTGTGTCTCTAGCATCAGTAGAGAGAAAACTGTAATCTCATTGGGAAGATTATGTACAGATGTCTAGTCTCATAAAGATGAGGGAAACCACTCCACTTGATACAAGTCTATATACAGGTAAGGCAGAGGTACTCTACTACTTGATGATAAAAACAAAAAGTTTGTTTACACAGAGCAAATTTTGCTACCACGCATAAATTTTACATATTGGTTTCTTTTAACAGAAATTTATTCTAATATCAGACAACGCTGAGATCATTAAATATTTATTAAAAAACATCCAAGATAGATCTGTGTCTGCCTAAGTCTTTTCTTTATTCAATATTATCCTCTTTCTAATGATAATCAACTTTGATGTCATTTTTCAGACAGAGTGATAAAGTATGCTGTTTTAGATTTTATCACTAAAGAGTTCAACTTTGGCTATTTGCATAGAATCTTCAGCAAGTTAAGACTAAAATCAAAGCTTTTGCCTCTTTATTTGCAAAAAGAGACAAGATGACAAACATTGCCCGCAAGAATCTTACAAAAAAGTAAATGATACTAAAAGACTTTTCTGAAAGGTGTTTACTTATTTAAACAGATTGAGTAAAGCGCTTTCATAAAAGTAAAAATCCTGCTGACTGAATCTATATTATAAACTTCTAATTTTTGTATGTAACTATAATACAGGAAAAATGGCACACTTGCAAGATTTTTGCATTAGAGTGCTCTCACTTAGAGAATAAATCAATTTCAACTTAAATTTGCAATAATCTGGTGGTTATTAGTATTAAGAATAGGTAACAATAATTGTTTGCAAACAGGTGCTTGTGGCATAATGGTTACCATTGTAGGAAATGGACATGGTGACTCAAATTCTAAACCTGGACAAGGCTGTTTGCATTCATATAGCAATAATACCATTGGAAAAGGTATGAATCTAGTTATTATCCCTTCAGCTATGGGTAAATAATAGGGCAGACTGGTCTAGGAGAAAGAAAACTCTGAATTCAAACCTGTTAAACTCTGCTTAAAAATTGACTTTGTGTCACATCCTGCTCATGCATAGGGGTTAGGTAAATATATATAATTGTTTACAAAGGATTATTATTATTATGAGTTACTTGAAACTATATAATCAATTGAAATACTGGAAATAATATAACTGTGTGCAAATTATTAATATTAGATAGAAATACTTGAAACCATATAGCTGTGCAAATTATTAGTATTAGATAGGAATACTGGAAATAATATAACTGTGTGCAAACATATGATCATTATCATTAAATAGGAATACTTACTTAAAGTCTTACAACTGTGTATAGATTATTAGTATTAAGGATTATTACTTGTAGCTGTAATTGTTAAAAATGATTATTATCATATTTACTTGAAACCATGTAATGGCTTAAAAAAAGACTGACTTCAGAATTAAATTACTCTGCAAGAGGTGACATATCATAAAACCAACCAACCAACATATTCATAGAGTTGCAATATTACTTTCTGTCAGTATATTTTTATAACAAGAAAAAAAAAAGAAAGATTTATATCATCATAATGGTTTACCCATTTATGAATTAATAAGTGTGATTCATAACTGATAATACTCTGAGAGAAAATGATTCCTTCTATTTTACTGTTCTTCTCTGATTATTTTACTTTTTATATTTTGCAAAGATCTCACTCTGAAAAAAAATGCTTCCTCTCACTTTTTGTGATTGGAATGCACACATTAACCAAAAACGATTCCAAGGGTCTCATCCTCCTCCCAGGCAGCATTGCACTAAAAATGGAATAGTCAAGAGAAGAGTCAAGGTTAATCTTTGATGCTTGAACCCCTTAACACTAAAAAAAGTGAATGTGGACAGGACTGGATATTTATCACTATCCTCCCATACATGAGTGGAACCTTTGTCACATCTTGCTACTGCATGGTGTTGTCAAATACAACTCTGAAAAAAAGCAGCATAAAATTTTCAGTGGCAAAGTTCTTGCCTTATTTATAGTTATTGATTGACATAGACAGTTTCTTCCAAGATTTATTCAGATGATTGAAGTCATTTCACGGTTAATTAGAGGTGAAAAAATAATAAATGTTTAAAATACCAGGAGGTTCTGCAATCTGGATTACTTCCCACTGGCTAGAGATTATATTTTGATGGAAATGTCTTCTAACGGAACAATGCTCCTTACCATTTGGTGAGATTCAGCAAAATTTGGCTGATAGGAAATGGCTTTGATGTCATATTCTTGCATGATCATTCACCAGATATGAATCCTGTTGGATACTTTGGTACACTCATAAATAACAAGTAAAATGTTCTCTCATAAAAAGCATTTGCAAAATGCTGTCCAAGAAAACTGGGATTCTTTAACTATCCATGATGATATTGATTCTGGTCAGCATTTCATAATTATTTTTGTTATATTAAGAATTTTGATTATTAAGAAATAACATTCAGTATGAATGCAAACTCCACAAAATTATCATTCAGTGACAATTTGAACTGGAAATTGCTTTATTCTTTAATTTGGTAAATTCTAAGTGTATTGTTCAAACAAAAATCTACCTATGATGTGTTTTTTTTTGCAGCATCATAATTACACACCCATACATAAGAGTTATACAAAAATTTCAAAGCCTCACCCAAAAAGAAGAGTTATAGCTGAACATTTTTGTTGTGACAACACACTACTACTTCTCATGAAACGATTTCTATCTTAATTTCTGCCCAAGTGAGGCTTATACAAAGGTAATAGGTGTGTGATAAATATAAAAACTGGATGAGGCTTAGAACTTTTTGAACGACCCTTATATACATATATATTAGTCATAATTATATTTTAATAATATACAGATTAATTTACTGTGTATTGTTATTATCCTTTGTGTGCATTTATAAAATTATTGACATATTAATTATCAAGTTATAGCCAAGAATTTAATGAAATCTTCATGGCCTACTTTTTTTACTAGAGAGTGTATGACTGTATTCAGTATTTTAACCATTTTTAACATTGAACTGACTTAAGCAAATGTATGTCATTTTACATAAATGCTTGTTTTCAGAGAAACAACATGCATAGAACTTAAAGATTCAAAGTAATAACTATGTTTTCTAAAATTACAGCTCTATAAATCTAATAGCAAGCTCTTAAGAGTGCAATTAAAATTCACAGGAAACACAAATGTTCAATGCCATTGGCAAAATGTTTAGAAATATACTAGTGTCTATGATTATGAGCAATGAAATAACAGTCAAGTATCAGTCACCTCTATGTATGCAAAATTAAACCTTGAATCTATAACTGTATGCCATTTTCTGATGTTACTTTATTGCAAATGTCATTTTATAAATGTCTATGACAAAAGTAACTTAGCTTTTGTTTCTTGAGTATTTTCTGCTGTCTGCATAGTAAAAATTTTATGCCTAATATCAAATGCCTTTCTGTATGTTTAAAGACTGCCATATTGTTTTACAGTGTTGCATCGTGGGAAAGATGATCATGATCAAAGAAACAAAATACATAAATATAAATCTTGTTTATTCTTTTGTATTCATCTGTTTAGAGGTTGTGGATATATAGTGAGGTATGGCTCTCTGTTGCTACAGTTTGTTGAAGGTAAATTATTTCATAGGCTCATTGTATGTCATGTTCTTTTCTGTTCATTGTAATTTAGGTTCTTTTCTTCATGTTGCAAATCTTAATAAACCTTTTTTGGTTCTCTTCAGGCTGGCTGCGCTGTCAGTAGGAGCTAGAATGTGCCAAAGTATGACACTAAATTGGTGAGGCTCTAGTTCTAGAGCTATAGGACATGTGAAGTCACTCTTTTATTACCATTACTCCCAGTTCATCTTTGACCCAGAGTAGTAATACTTGTTAGGATCTATGAGCCAAATAAATTTGTTTGAAATAGTGAAGAGTTTACCTATTAAAATGATTGGGAAGATATATTTCTATACCAGTTTTAATTAGAGATTATAATTGTTGAAATAACTTTGGCATGGAATAAGCCAACAAGAGATGACATGCAGCAAAACTAACTAATTAATCAACCAACCAACCTTTTGGTTAGATGTCCATTTAGTTCTGCTTGCAGTTCACACCTCTCAACTGACTCCTTCAACAGATCTAACTGCTAAGAGTGCCCCTCCATGACACTTTCTCTGAACTCTCCTTTAGCAAGATCTGGAGTTAGTATATATTCTCAAAGCTTATACATGACATATGCACTAGCAGCTTGAACACAGTGTCTTTGATCATCTCAAAACAAACACCACCACAAATAGATAACCAAAGTTGAACTAACCATACACCATCATACAAGCTTAGCAGTTCAGCCACCATCTACACAAACATAGAACAATCACAGTCAACACCCAACCATCTGCAGCACTGGATAAACAGCACCAATTAGGCTCATGTTCTGTCATAATCACTGTCATCAGACTATTTTGACCATGCCCTTTTGATACAATGGAGGAAGTACTGCCGCAAAGTATTGGAATCCCTGCAACCAGACTTGCCTCATCTTTATTTTGCAATGTCCTATCTGAAAATAAGAATACAGCTGATGTGGATGAACAGATATTACACTTTAATCAGCCCAAAGGCTAAGATGTTGGTTGTTTGTTCATCCTATGTCAAATCTATTATAATTAATTGCAAATGAATAATAATTATGCCATAAATAGTATTTGATAATTATCTCCCTTTTGAAATTGTAATGGTTGGGATGAACACAATATAGACACCACAATAATATTATAAAGTTGTAAATTAGAAAATTGCTTTATTCTTAGAGTTAGAACATTTTAACACTATTGTGTTGAAATAATTTCAATACAGCCATTCATGATATGATAGAGTAACAAACCAAATTTAGATTATTATAATATGGATGAATCTTGAAGTGTGAAATGAAATAATGGCTATCAACTTAGAAAATAGAAATTAATACACTGGTTACACTAATGCTCTAAAAAAAATACACAAACCCAACATTTCCTGTACTCTGTTTTGTCACTGATAATCTTGATCATAATCTTTTTACTTGCATACTACAATGGTAGACAGTTACCCATATACTTAAAGGGACCCCTCCCCCCCAAACCCCCAATCACTCACCTTGTACAGAAATGTATTGAGGTGTAAAAAGATTAACCAGCTCAGCTTCAGGAGGCCTTCCTTACAAGTAATACCTGCCTCCTCATCTTGAAAGGTGCTCCAAAGGGAGAATACTGACAGTTGAACTACCCTCTGAGAGGCTTGCTTCCTTCAGTCTCCAAGTTAAACTGACTTTGTCTTACATTCCACCACTGTCTGGGTAAGGGATAACAGAAAGAGAAAATCTACAACACCAAATGACTTTCTTTGCCTTCCAAAGTATCATGAAGAACAGGCTATCAGACTATGACTGTCCAATTTAGTACTTTAGTAGCCTTGTTCAGTCACATGTTGAGTACAGTAGATACAGTTCTTAGTAAATGTTAAAACACTGCATATAAAAATGTAAAACAAAGTTAAGAGGTAAGCAAAGAAGTAATAATTGAAATCTGGCTGGAAGTCATTTTTATTGCTCTTGTCATTTGTTATAAACCTTCTTACAAATGAATGACAAATCTTTTGAGTGCTTTAAAATTGTCTGACGGGCAGAATTTTGTCAAAGTTTTAAAGTTACTCTTTTTTTCATCTAACTTTGATTATGATGATGATTATGACATTCAATTGGAATTAAAGTCCATCTTTGCATCTTTGGAAACATTTCTTTCCAAATACAAAATACAAAATTACATGTTTTTAAATGATAAATATCTTCTTGTATATAATTTCATTTGTTTTTTTCTTTTTCTTCTCATTTTTTTTTTTTGTAAATCATATAGTTTCAGTTCCAGGACACTACAGGCTTCCTTTAGTATATTTTAGATTGTTGAGTCATGTTCTGATCTAGCATATTATATATATATATATATATATATATATATATATATATATATATATATATATATATATATATATATATATACTCCTATCCATATCTAATGTTTCTACTGGAACTCTTTTTCCCTACTTCATACATTAAACTTATCACCTTTCAGAAAATTAAGTGCATTTGCCCACCATTGCCACTTTTGAGACCTGTTTTAAAAATCTGAAATTTCTCATTTATTCTTTTTTAATCAGTGGCTCCAATACACTATTGTTTTCTATATTTGACTTGCAGATTAGATGATTTGTGCCTAGTAAAAAAAGACCTGATAATACTTTTCACTGTTTCTTATTTTGATTTAGTTCCACAGAGGTTAGTGGGCTAACCTTTTCCTCTGTTTATGATCAACTATACCTGATTTTAAAGTTTCTTCACAATTTGCACTTTTCCAATATTCCTCAAATTTTTTAAAAGTTTAGCTGGTCTCACTCTTATGTTACCTGATACAACTGCATGGAATATAATGTATAAAGTTCTTGTCCTAATCTGCTTATACATATGATGTATCTACATAGAGTGAGACTATGTTTAAATATTATTTCACAAAGTGCATATTCTCTGACTTTGATGTCCGATAGAATCACTGAAACCAATTTATTTTGTTGTTTTTGTTTTAATTATATTCTGAACATGTGTATCTTTCAGTGATATGCTGTTTGCAAGGCAGTTTAGAAAGCAAGAGACAAAAGTGCTATAACCTCTATAGAATGAAGTCAAAATAATAGGCAGTCAGAAACCCAAACATAGATATCAATTATTATTTGGAAGTCACTGATCAAAAGAGAAGATCTGAAAAATTTGAGATTTCAAAAATGCAGGGGAAATTCATGTAATTCTCTATAGGTTCAATGTGTTGGGTAGGGGAGTAGAGATCAAGGGTTTTCAGGCAGAGATACCAGATGTGATGCACATTGGAAGGTGATATACACACCCCATCAGAACAATTCTCAACATTCTAAAGTACTAGAGTCATCCAAAAAAAGAGTACAATAGCCAAAATATTGTGATAAAAAAATGAGAAAAGATCAAGAATCTTGTCTGTATAAACCAATATTCAAAAAACCTTGTCTAAAAAAAGAACCCAGTAAATATCTTCATCAGAGAAAGAAAAAAGTAGTGAAAAAGCATTTTTATTTTAAAACCATTCACAAAACTCTCTGAAAATCATACATATATATGTCTGAGCTGAGATGCAAGTATCCATTGACTGAGAAATACTATATATTAGTTCAAAGTAAAATACAGTGATTTACACTGATATAGTAGCATATGCACTCAAAGGCAACTTGATAATTGATTACTCAAAACATCCTTTTCTTGGAAAGTGTTTTTAATTCAGATACTCTGGTTTAAGATTTTATGCTTTGTAAATAATTGAAGAATTTGTAATAACATTGAGATTAGCTAACATTCACAATCCCATTCATGTAATGTTGCTAGTCTATTACTTTTCTATCATTACTTGCAAGAAAGATGTTGAGTCAAACTCTATATCCTAGTGCCACCAATATGAGGACTTCCAGTTAGAATTAAGTTTGCAAACCTTGCAAATTTCATCTATATTTTCAAAGCTAGAGGCACTCATGGTGTAATGGTTATCATCATAGGAAATGGACATTTAGAGTCTTGCCTGAAAGAGTTTTAAACTATATTCAGAAATCCAGCTCAGTGTTTTTTTTTTTTTGGTGGAATCTGTCTTTCAACCCTTATGACTTACTGTTCACTGCTCTGTAACAAGGTATTCATATTATACCTAGTACTAGTAACCCACTCTTTTGGTAATTATTACCAAAGCAGACAGTTCTCTCCTTCCCTACATGCATTTAAACCCTTTCTATTGAGGCTAGAGTTGGGAGTCTCAGTGGCATAATAGCTGATGTGCTGGACTGCAGCATTAGAGTAAGTGGGCTTGATCTCCAGTTACATAATCACATTCGCTTTAAGACTATTACCCTTGGGAAAGGTATGAACTCCCTTATCACCCAGCTATTGGTTAAATAGCCCCACTACTATTCTTCTATAAGGATGGCTTTGGAATTAAACAACCGATGTAGGTTTGTATGCCATTAAACAAAGAAACTGTTGAGGCGAGGTGCCATGTTAAGTAGCAATCCTTCTTATCTTAGTGGTCAGTTGACCAAAAAATGGCTTAGAAACCCTAATTTTATTTTTCAAATTTAGTTAAATACCACCATTCCAAGTCTGTAGAATAATTAAATTGAATATTTAGTTAAAATATTTAATTTTTAGTTTTTTTAGGGTATCTAAGATCTCCTGTTGAATTCAAAACAGTCTTCTGTTGCTACACTTGGTGTAATCAACCCATAGTGAATAATCTTTAAAAACAAATATAATGCCCTTTAAATAGGAGATGTAATGGTTATCGTCGTAGGAAATGGACACGGCGACACGAGTTCAAATCCTGGACGAGACTGATTGCATTTCACATAGTACTAATACCCTTGGGAAAGGTATGAATCCAATTATTCTCCCTCCAGCTATGGGTAAATAGTAGGACAGAGTTCTTCAGCCTTGGTTAGGCAACTAGTCTAGGAGAAGGAAAACTCTGAACTCAAACCTGTTAAACTCCGCTTAAAAATTGACCTTGTGTCATATCCTGCCCGAGCGGAGGGGTTGGTAAATAGGATAATGCCCTTTAAATACAAATAATTGTTCTAAACTTTAATCAAAGTGACTCTATGTGCTTTATCTTTAATAATAGTAAGTAAAGTTGGCAACTGTAGTCGAGGGTGACCTGAAGACTCCCTTTTCGATAGCTACTGCACCAATGTGTAGGGGAGGGCGCTACTCCTTTCCCAGGATTGACACACTTTACCCTTGATTCATACCTTATAATGCTGAGTGTTAAGCAAGGAGGCATCAAGTACCATTTTTGAGTCAACCTGGGATTGAACTCAGGTCTCCCAGGCCAGTGGTGAAGATTATGGTCCAAATAAGTAGAGTGTTTGCCAATGGTCCAGAAGACTGGGGTTCAATCCCAGGTCAAGTCATAACAAAGACTCAAAAAATGGTACTTGATGCCACCTTTCTTAACACTCAGCATTATAAGGTAAGGATCAAAGATAAAGTGAAGCAATTCAGGGAATGGAGTATCGCCTTCCCTTACACTTCAGTGTAGTAACTATTGAAAATGAGCCTTTGGCCACCCTCAACTAAGGTCACTGACTCTTTAATAATATCCATCTTATATGATATGGATTATTATTGCTAGTTATTATAATTGTTCTAATTTATCTTCAGTTATTGTTGTTAATCTCTTACTATGCCTGATTTGTAACTTAAATTTTATTCATCTTTAAATCTTCTTATTTAACATTTGTGAAGGTGCTAAATTATTCATACAGAAGTGGATAAAATATGTTATGCAGTGCCCTATCAGCTTGGGCTGTAGAATATACTAACTGCACCTCTTCAGAGGGCTTTGGCCTCCTCCAGATAAGTCACTCGCTGGCAGTGTGTGGCAACCCATAATGCTCAAGGATGGGATCCTAGAGACTGAGCAGTCTGTGACCTGCAACACTCTACTTTAGCTAGAGGAGTGGTCAGAGAGGCCTGATCTGATGAATCAGCTGACTATGCCAAGCCCTAGCACCTATGTAATTAATTCTCAACTGTATTCTACAAATTGCTGTTATGGCAAACAAAAACCCATTCTTTTTATTTCAAAGGTGCTAGAAGGTGGTGGCTGAGGGCCAACTGCATCAAGAGAAACAGTTCATCAAAATTATTTATTCCAAATTATTCAATACACATGAAGTTAATGAACATTACTTCTACCAATATATTAATACACACGAAATCATATATACAAAGACAAGATTTGTCTTTAAATAACCCACAAGGATTGATATGCCATTAAACAAAACAACCAACCAACCATGTTATGCAATTGAAGAGTATTATCTAACTGTTATTTTACAGAATATAGTAAACGATAAAACATTACAAATCTCAGGAAAAGCATTAGATGACAAAAAAAGTAACACTGAGGAAAAAGTATTACCTTTCACTTGAGTTATGATAAACCATAGAATGACAGCTGTGCACTCTGCAATGCACTGCAAATTGCTCATTAGTTCTGGAGTACCATGGAAAATCAAGTATCAACACTGATTCTTACAATTGTGCCCCTAAGAGATGTTGACTGACATCAGTTTTAGAATGACAGTCCCTCTGCTTGACTCCTGCTTTACTTTGAAGTTTTCCCAACATATTCCTTTTACAATGAGCAACATACCAGCTGCACTCCCCATACTGGACTTCATGGATCAACAGAAAGACAAGAAAGTCATCTGAGCATATTTATACTATACCATTCTTTGAACTACCTAAGCCAGACAGTAAATACTAACCACTAAGAACCATGCCCAAATGAGAACATGATGCCACTGCTTAACCAGTAGAAGACTCTCTGTTAGTCTATTAAGCTTTGTTGCCAGTTTATTCAATCAAAATGGATATTATTATTATTATTATTATTATTATTATTATTGTTGTTGTTGTTGTTGTGGTGGTGGTGCAGCACTGAAACTCTGTAAGTAAAAGTATGAATATGTAACAGTTCCAAAATAAGTACACTCCTTATAAATATTTATGCAATTTTTTTTTGCTTATAGAGTTTCAATGCTGAACAATGCCTAATAATATCAATTTTGTCCCATTAAAAAATAATGAACCTTGCTAACTTTTGTTTAGAAGAAAAACTTTTTATTAAAAAAAGTGTTGGGGCATCCTTATTTATAGGTTATACATAAATTATATCATCCTACATTATCTTATATTGTTATACATTATATCATAGATTAAATTATATTATGTAGCTCTTTGATTAGTTTCTTCTTAACTACAAATATACTATCTTCATAAAATCATAAATAGATCTCTTCTTGCCCTCTTTGCTAAGATCAAAGTGTTGTATTAGTTCTTAGCAGCTTAATACATTGATTAGAACAAAAGTTTGGCACACTACTTTCTGAAGTAGTTCAACTTTGTTGACATATTTTTCATTTTCAGTAACTCCAAAGGACATATTTTCCAAATTCAATTCAAAAAACACTTTAAAATCATTAAATCACAATAAAATCTTCTGATAATGTAAATGTTATGAAGAATATAAATAACGTTTTCTGAAGAAAATCTGTAATATTTGATGATGTGATTTCTCATAAAATAGAATGGAAGTTCATGAGCAAAGATTCTCCTTTTCCATCCTTACAATCTTTTTATCTATCCTTTGTTCACTTCTTACTTGGATAGGATAGATTGTGATGTTGTGCACCATCTATTTTGTTAAGAGGTCAAAGATGAAAATATTTCCAGTGTGAAGGTCTTGAGAATAAAAGTGAAAAAAAAGGCTGGATTTTTTAGAAAGTGTCTAGGCTCTGATTGGTTAATGCTATCATGTGATCCAAAACAGAAGATATAGTTTTTTAGCTAGTTAATATATTTAAAAGAACAGGCACATTTGAGAGGTTTGTGGCTTTAACCCTTTCTTAACTGGTTTAGGTCAACAAACTAAAGAGGTCTAGGTAACTTTTCTTCTCTCTTATGATTGTATCAAAACAGAAACACCACTAAGAAAGGCTAGCTTTGATAATAAAGAAACATCTGAATAAATTTTGGAATCATAAAATGTGTTTGTCTAACTTCTTTCATCATCGTTATAAAAACAAGATCAAGTGGTTCTGACGTCCCAGCAGAGAACACATACCACCAAGACCTGTATGCAAACTTATCACAACTGATACTACCTTTCAGATGATCTTCTTCATTATCTGTATCTGAATCATTAGGATTAAAATTAACTTTATAGTAACTAATTTCACACAGTTCTAAGTCTAAATCATGCATAATTTATTCCAGAAATTTGTCAATGACTGATATTGTTTACTTTATAAGTTTCCATAGCAACAATCTGAATGAAAAATATGGTAAAAATAGTTGAATTTTATTGTTAAAATGATGAAAAACTTGCCTGTAAAATTCCCCAGTAGATGGAAAATATATACCTGCAAAGGGATGGTAATATGAAATTCAGTTATATTTGTACACAACACAGCACTAGGAATTCAACTATAGTCACAAATACCAATGAAAAAGGAAAATCCCCATATTTTTCCTTTTTCTATTGATCTAGTTAAGATTTGATTCTCAAAGAACAGTTATTTCCATAAAAAACACCTTGTTAAATTTCTAGGATAATATTACCATATCTGGCTGTAACACCACAACACAAATCATTGTGGAGAATCCATACTGTTAAATAAAGTCTGCAAGCACATGTTAATCTACTCAAAGTATTAACCAACAACTTTATATGGATAAAATCTGTGATACTTTCTTTTTTTTCACAAAATTTATTCCTGTTACTAACAAGAAATGAATTAATTATACTATTAGCATATTCATCTTGCTAAAACTGTTACAATATGTATCTTGGCAAGGTATATATCTATGCAAAGACCTATGTCATAAGAACCCAGATGATCATTAAGGGTGCACAAATCTGCCTTGTGTAATTCTACCCTCTAATAGCCCTATTAATGGTACTATAAGACATACATTTTGGTTTAGTTGAAAAGGCAGACAAATAACATTAGTTTTTTATCATTAAGGGTTTCGGACTTAATGTTCTTACTTGACTAGGATTTCTACTATTATGTATGATTTTTACCTGTGCTCATATTCAGATTTTGTTTTTTTTAATATGAGCACAGGTAAAAAATCTACATAATAGTAGAAATCCTAGTCAAGTAAGAACATCATTAAGTCTGTAAGTCCCAAAAATTTACTCTGAATTGTTCAGCAGGACACATAGCATAACGGTTATAGGCGTTGGTTCCCTAAGCTTCTAAGGAGACAATCATCTGACTGCAGGTGAGTAACAATACAGGAATACTTAACACTTGTACCTGGTTATGACTAACAGAATCAGAACAGGCAACCCCCGTGGATTCAATAAAGGACGTAGTTTGAAGTTCCGTGAAGGTTCCAGAGTTTGACAAACATCTGAAGAAAGCTAGAGGACATATTGGCTGAAATGTTGTGGAAATAACAATAAAGATGAAGACAATAGTCCAAAATCCCTTAATGATAAAAATCATCAAGCTTCGTCTCAGAAATTTAGACAACTAAATAACATTAGGTTTAAAGTTCTGGAAATCTGAAGAGTGTGACATATCCCTTCATTGTCATTACTTCCAAGTCCACTCTGACCTGGAATGGTAGTACCTCTTAGGGTCTTATCTATGGGTCAAATAGATTTGTTTAAAATTATTTATATTCGGTAGGACTGTGAGCAAAAAATAAAACTCTTAAGAAACAGCAACACAAAAAAATGTAAACATGCAATGGTCAAAATTCCCTAACCTCTTGACATAAAATAACCCTACACAGGTTGGCATGCCATTAAAATCAGTCAGTCAATAACCAAAGTGTTTCTGTAACACTATGTATGTAGTCCGCCAAGCAGACGATCCCTTTGTCTATTTTGGCGCGAAACCAAACAAAGGCCTGGACTCGAGATCTCGATGCGACCAGAAGTAGGAAGGGAATGCCAGTCAGAGAGAGTGAGAAAAAGAGACTGAGAAGAAGGCAGTTGGCGAAGGGTGACATGAGTGGCCAGTCGACACCGGACAGCAGAGAGACCAGTCGGCATGAGAGAGGGGCCAGACTAGTGAGTGAAGACCGGTCAAGATAGGTTGGCATTCCTAGTAGCTTTGTAGAAATTTTGCTAGAAATCCACACTAGCGTTAGTCTACATATGCACAAGGGAATGCAATGTTACATAACTCCTCTCTTGCACCTTGAGTTAACCCAAGCATATTGTTCGTTTGTTCGTTTGTTCTCTTTCCTCCCACTCCCTTGATTGTATTTCTTGTAGCTATGAAGAAATGTGCGATACCCCTATCAGAACCACTAGTTGATCACCGGCCAAGAATTGAAATGGTTTGAAGAAGATAATGTGTTGGGGGGCCGTGGGGGTATTGTCACATTTCTACTTATTTGGTATTTACAGGTTCAGTTCTGGTATGGGTAGTGCACAAGAATATCATATCCTCTGGTTCAGTGGAAAAGACAAGTGACATATCAAAGACAGATTGACTAGGAAGGAATTAACTAATTCAAGATATCCTCTAAGGAGTGATAGCAGAATGAAAACAATCTCACCTCATGGATTGAATTAAAGGTTAAGTTAAAAATTCCTGGAAGGTTACCACCTATAACAAACATCCTGGCTCCTACCATCCACAACATTCTGGATAGTGGATATATCAAACATCTGTGGAGACTTGCAGTGGATTTGTGGCCCCAAGACTAGGTACTTTTAGAGAGGGTGGAAACTTCTGGTAATCAGAAGGTCATGAATTGTTACTTTTGGTATCAGAATCTTGTTGGGTGAGAGATATCACATTTTAAGAGAGACAGTGTCTGGGATTTAGTTAGATTCTAAAAGTCAGTTGGGATTCAAATTTGAAACAATTTTGTAAGTGAGACTTTTATTAAAGAATTTCTCCTCCTAAAATGGAAGAAGATTTTACCAACAGAATAAAAATGTTTTGGTTCTTTTAAGAAATATTGGAAAATATAGGAATATAAAACATAAAATGCATTTGGCAACTTCTTTCTATCACATTAAACAGATTTTGAGTTCTGCTTGAAATCAAGTGACAACCTGATTTCTTGGGAAAACCCTGAATATTACTTTCATTCTGGTGCTGTGAAGAGGATGAATGTATAACAAATGAAATGTCCTAATGCAATGAGGAAATGAATGTATAACAAATGAAATGTCCTAATGCAATGAGGAAACAAACAATAAAAAGATGCCTGATTTTTATAAATCTGTCAATTCTTTTTCCATCATCAGAGAGAAGTATGTAATAATAGGAAGCATTACATGTGGAACTTTCCTCACATATGTAGCTTTAACTAGAGGCTTGTTAATTTGATTTTATATATGCTTGATGAAAACAAAATGATCTTTGTTATTTTTCAATATCTTTACAAATGACCAAATTCATTGTAAAAAATTATTCTCCCTCATTACTGTTTTTCTATCTCTTCTTGAGTCTTTTACTTCAACTTGCAAGCATAATGAAAATTCTGCTAGCATCAGAATGTAGTATTTCTGCATGGAAATGAATAGAAAGATTTAATTTCAGAGCATCTGTAGTAAAATCTTAAAGAAACTTCAAAACAGAAAGGTCAGTTTTCAAATTTAGATGAGATGGTCTTCCTAGAAATAATGCCAGGGAAAATTTGCATTTTTAAAACACTACAACATATTTTGAATGTAATTTTTTTTCTACTCTGATGGACATATTTTCATGTTAACAATTTGTATAAATTTAGACAGACAGCATCTGACAAATGAAAGTTAAACTCAATTTTGATAATTCATTGATAAGAGAAGTTTTTGTGAATCACTCAGCAAATAAATCAATATAAGCAAATATTTTCAATCAATAAAACTTATTATTTGTCCAATCACAGAATTGAATATCAAACATATAATTCCAGCATTGAAAGTAAAGACATTAGTTTTTGGAGGGTTTTTTTTTTTCCCAAAAATCTGGTAGTCTGCTACTTCAGATTATACTTCTACTAGCAGATATACCCATCAATGCATAGGAAAAAAGATAACAGACAGAATGTTTTGATAATGTAATTATGATATTTACAGCAATGGAAAATAAAATTATAGCATGATTAAAGATGATATCAATTTCTACTAGGATACAATATGTGCACGTTAGGTAGTTAGTACATAATCAGTTATAAACAAGAACACACCTCTGATTTTTTTCTAAAATGTTAATATTTCTTCTAAACCAAAAATAGCAAGATTTAAATATTTCTACTGGAACATTATACAATCAGAATGGATATTATTAGATATTATTTATTACTAAAGTTTACATCATTGAAATTATGAAAGAAATATGATTATATTGCAGTCCAAAAATCAGTACACTCTTATATATAAATAACCAATTATCATATGGTCAGGTAGACGTGTTCGTTTTTACAAACATAACAATTACTTTTACTACACATAGAAATATGAATGTACATATACAATAAAAACAAAGTGAAAGAACCTACATATACTTTCACACACACCTTACAAAAGATTAATTTCTCTAATGCATCCTTACTGTAGCTCCGCTACTTGGATGGGGATGTATTGTGGGAATTAATAAATACAAATTAAACAAAATTGAATTAATTAGATATAAAAAAAGTAAATAAAAGACACAAAAAGTAAGACTCCCAGAGTGCCTCAGACTGGAAGAACTCTTGGGGCATTCGCAAAAAAAACACCTGAAATCCTGGCACCAAAAAGGATGCTCGGTGTTTGTTTTTTTCCATCCCCAGACTTTGAAGGAGACATACCTTGACTGGCTCAGAAGAATATCTCCTTTCTAAGAAGTAGTGTGAGTCGAAAAAATAAAAAAACTTTAACCTTATCCTTATCTTTGTTCCTTTTGCTTCTCTTCCCAAATTCTTTTTCAGCTAACCAACCAACAAGAAGGAAGAACCAACATACCAACAAATCTCCATACTTACAACCATACAATATCATGTAAAAATGTGTTACCAGCTTGTGTGACAGAAGGCTTGATTGCTCCAAACATCACTGCATAATTGTACCAATGTCATGAAAAAATGTGTCAACATCCACTCTCAGAAGATGACTCTGTAAAGCTGGCCAATATGTCAGAATTGCTGTTAAGAAACCACTGTTGAGGAAGCAAAACAGTGTCAAAAGGCTCCAGTGTGCCAAGGCGCACTAAGACTGGACAATAGAGCAGCGGAATAAAGTTCTTTGGACTGACAAATCAAAGTTCAAAATCTTTAGGTCAAATAAGAGGATCCATGTGCAGTGAAGAGTTGGTAAAAGAGCTGCAACTTCCAATATCACATCAACCATAAAGCATGGAGGAGACTCTCTTATAGTGTGGGAGGCTTTTGCCAATTGCAAATTTGGGGATTTGCACCTGGTGAAGAACAAACTGAATCAGGCTGGCTATTATAGCATACTGAAGCATCACATGATCCCTTCTGGAATGCAGCTTGAGGATAAAGAATTTGTACTCATACAAGATAATGACCCAAAACATACAAGTAAACTCTGCTAGTGGTACATTAAAAGCAAAGAGGAAAAAGCACATTCTTTAACTAATGTCTTGGCCAGTGCAAGCCATAGATTTAATCCCATTGAACTGGCAGGGATGAACTTGACCAAAAAATCATAGCTAAACAACCCAGAAGTGCAGCGCATCTCTGGCAACTCTTCCAGGAAAGCTGGGAAGAATTAATTTCATTCTACCTCAGTATTTAGTGGAAAGAATGCCAAGAATCTGTGAAGCAGGGATAGTGGTCAAAGGGGGTCATTTTGATAAATCAAAGGTTTAAGAGGTTTTTTTATGTTGATTGAATATACTGAATATACTGTTATGAATCTTTCTTTACATACACTTTCTTTTCTCCTGCTTTTTATCAAACATCCATTGGTATTTTAAGAACACTTTTCATGAATTTCAAGTCCTGAAGAAGGTTATTATAACCAAAATATTCATTGTCAACTTTCATTATAAATTCATCAGATTTGGATTATTTTGTTCTTTCTACTTTTCTTCACACTGTCAGTTTAATTTCCTTATTTACTCCAATTAATATGTATATATATATAGAGAGAGAGAGAGAATATATATATATATATATATATATATATATATATATATATATATATATACATATATATGTATGTGTATAAAAATATGTATATATATATATATATATATATATATTTTTTTTTTGGTCCAGTTAAACCGGAGTTGGGAGTAATTCCATCAGGACAAGAAGTTATTCAAGCATGAATATTTAAAATTTTCCTGGTAAAGAGCTCAATGTACCAATAATACAGAGCAATAAATTCTATAAGAAAAACAACGAAACCATATTTAAAAATGCGTAACAGGATTGAAATAAATTTATAATCCTATGTGACCGGTTTCGTTGTTTTTCTTAAAGTGTATATATATATATATATATACCTATATATATATATATATATGTGTGTATATGTATATATATACATATATGTGTGTGTGTATATCTATATATATATATATATATATATATATATATGTGTGTGTGTGTGTATATATATATATATATATATATATGTATAGGATCAAAACATCAGTCTGCAAAAAAATTTAGATTGGAACATCAGTGGATCTTCGAACAAGACAATGATCCAATATCAATGTCAAAATAGGCCAAGAAATGGTTCATGAACAATATTTTCAGTATTTCAGAATAGCCAAACCATCTTAACCCAATTAAGAATTCTTGTAGAGAGGACCTAGACACTTTAGCAAAAGAGAAGTGGGTCAGAATTCCTCTTGAAATTTATAGGAATTGGCTGATAAAGTATCAGAACGTCTTACATGCTGTGATTGTTTATAAAGATTTTGCAATTGATTATTAATATACAAGCGTGTATTTATACAGCCACTCCACTACAGGCAGGATGTGACATAAAGTCAATTTTTTAGCAGAATACACCTGGTCTGAATTCAGGGTTTTCTTTCTACTTACCAAAGCTAAAGAACTCAGTTTTGCCTATTTACCTATTATCAGGGTGAAGAACAGATGGATTCATACCTTTTTCAAGGACATTAGTGAAAATTAAAATGCAAGCATCTTCATCTAGGGTTTAAATTCTGGCTGCCAATTCTATTTCCTTCAATGATAACCATTATGTTAAGCATCTTTCAATCTATTAAGGTGTGAGTATGAATAATTTTCATTGTTCTATGAAATTGAGTCTTTCTCTATATATACCATGTGGTGTTTCTTTTATTCTTCTTTTTTATGTGTCTAAGTATTTCTGTAATAAGAATATTCCTTCAACTAAAATAATTTTGGGTTAAACTATATGTATCTATAAATAATTCTTAACCCGATTCAATTCAACAAAAAATCTTTAAATCAGAAATTAGGCTTTCTGCAAAGAAAATCAAATTTTGTATATTTACATTGTGAAAATGGGAGGTTTGCAATGGAAATAAAGTGCTACTTTGAATTCAATGAAAAGCTCTGTATGTGTGTAAGTATAGGCTGGCCATTGCAAGTCTCTTAAATTTTTTGCAAAGCATTTACATATATTAATATATTACATATATTGCTGCTGGCAGTGTTCTCTAATTTTTTGTGCCTCTTTGGTATCTGATTATTTTTTTTTAACTGCATTAAATAAGCAAAACTCATGATGCTGTGAATGTATGAATACTTGTTCCTTGTGTTACATTCTATAGCAGTTCAACATCACTTTGATTGATTTCCTTTAATGTAATATCACTTTTACTTGTTCAACATCCTGTACAGGATGTCCTATGATAATTCCATGCTGACTTTTATAAATGATAAATCAACTCTTTGTGTAGAACATCTAGAATACTGCCTGCAGTGTATCTATCACTGTCCAAATTCTCTAAGTGACTTTAGTTATAAAACTTTAGGAAAGTTAAACAAATAAGAAAAAAAGAAATTAAAAAAAAATAAAGCTTTGCTCAAACAACACAAACAAATGGCAATGAAATGTTATATGTTGAGTATTAAATACCACTCACACCATTTGCAATTAACACTCTTCCCTGATGCCAGGGATTAGAGAAAACTGACTGTATTTATTTCCTGCTGAAGGATAAGACTCTCTCCCCCACAAAAAAGTGGATGTCCTGAGTATGACATGAAACTGCATCTGTTGACGAAGCTCTGGCTCTGAGGAGTGAGGAGTATTCCTTCTGTGCAATTGCTCCCAGATCCACTCTAGAATGGTTTGGTTTGGTTTGGTTTGGGTTTAAGGCATATCTGCCATTTTAGGTTATTTAATGCCAAATCCATTTTTATACATATAAACAGTTCAGTTTAGCATAAGTACAGTTTTTGTTTATGTACTGTTTCAATGTTAAAAATAGTTCTATTTCAAACAATTCAGTTTAGCATAAGTATTCAGTTTGAATGTCAAAATAGTTCTATTTTAAGCAATTCAATTTAGCATAAGTACAGTTTTGCTGTCAAAAACAGTTCTATTACAAACAATTCAGTTTAGCATAAGTACACAGTTTAATTCTATTTGATTGTTTGTTTGTTTGTTTGGGTTTTATGGCATATCAACCTTTGTAGGTATTATTCAATGCCAAATCCATTTTTATACAAATAAACAGTTCTATTTCAGACAATTCAATTCAGCATAAATACACAGTTTAATTGTCAAAAGCATTTCTATTTCAAGCCATTCAGTTTAGTCAAACAATTCAATTTAGTATAAGTATAGTTTTTGTTTACACACAGTTAAATGTCAAAACAGTTCAATACTAAACAATTTAGTTTAGCATAAGTACAGTTTCAATGACAAAAACAGTTCAGTTTCAAACAAATCAGTTTAGCATACAAAAACAGTTCCATTTCAAATAATTCAGTTTAGCAGAAGTGTGTAATGTAAATGTCAAAATAGTTCTATTTCAAACAATTCTGTTTAGCATAAGTATGTTGTTTTAATTTCAAAACAGTTCTATTTTAAGCAATTCAGTTTAGCATAAGTATGCAAAAGTATGCAATTTAGTTCTATTTGACTTATAAATAGGACCCTGTCAAGTGCTACCACACCAGGCCATAGTGGACCTGGAAGCGATGGTAATGAAGGGGTACTCCTTATTCCCCAAAGCTCCAGCATTACTGGAATCTCACCATCAAATTGTTTATTGTCATATCCAGAACACTTGTTGGGGGAGTTTTACCCCTTGGCAGAGATGCAGTCAGTGTATTCTACAGCCCCAGTTGACTGGGCAAACTCTAGAATGTTAGTACCTGTTAGGATAACAATGTATCAAATAGATTTGTTTGCAAATTACTTGTATTAGATTATGATACTTGATATCATATAAAAGTAAGTAAAGTTCTAACCATAGTCGAGGGCAACCAGAAGGCTCCCTTTTCAATAGCTACAACACTGAGGTGTAAGGGAGGGTGCTACTCCTTTCCTTGGATTACTCCACTTTACCCTTGATACATACCTTATATTACTGAGTGTTAAGCAAGGAAGTATCAAGTCCCATTTTTAAAGTCTTTGTTATGACGCGACCTGGGATTGAACCCAGGTCTCCCGGACCATTGGTGAACATTCTACCCACTAGGCCAATAACCATGTGCAAAAAACTTAAGAAACTACACAAGAAACAAAAATATAAACATACAGTGTCTGA
The DNA here is from genome assembly GCA_963585895.1 of Sepioteuthis lessoniana. Classification (NCBI taxonomy): domain Eukaryota; kingdom Metazoa; phylum Mollusca; class Cephalopoda; order Myopsida; family Loliginidae; genus Sepioteuthis; species Sepioteuthis lessoniana. The sequence goes on from OY757908.1 coordinate 68,968,205, forward strand.
AACTTTATGTATGAAATAACTCTAAATATGTTGACATGCCATTAAAATCAATCAATCAATCAATACTTTGATAGGTTCTTACTGAAGCAAAGGATTTTACTCAAAACCTGAACAGAGAAGGAAATTTTTTGAGTAATGCCAGATACAGATTCACTATAATGGCACACTCTTGGGACAATAACCTCCATAACTTAATGATATTAACTAGGCATCTATTGGGAAGAGATCTTTTTAGTAATACTTCTGATAGAGTACTAAGTATAGCCTAAATCACCACCTGTGACAATAAAAACCAACTACCATAGCAAATAACAAGGAATTCCATTCAATATTTATAAACATCATTATGTTGCAACATCAGCACGAATATCCCTGACCCTCTCTCGCCACCCCTCCCTATTGTTCATTGCTTCCAGCAGGTCTTCAGGGCTACATCCCATACCAGCACTGAGCTGCTGTATGTAAGTTCGAGCTGGTCATCCTGCCTGCTCGTCCATGTGAAGGGGTCCATAGGAGTACATCACTTATGAGCTCGTCCCTACTTCTCCATCAGTGTCCCACATGTCTGGTTCGTCTAATTTTGATAGTTTTTGTGATGGGTGGTAAATGGCCGTACAGCTGCTGCTTTGTAGGGTGCTGCCTCCATGACTTGTTCAATATTGCTCGCAGCATTCTTGTCTAGTTGCCATCAAGCTTTTTCTCCATACGTTTAGTTAGCATCCATGTAGTGCATCCATACAACAGTATTGACATGACCGCTGCTTGGAAGAAACTGAGTTTCATTTTATCGGTCATGTCTGGCTTCCATATGACCAATAGCCTACTGATAGCTGTCCATGCCTTTGCTAGTCATGTGTTGATGTTTGTCTCGGTTGATGAGACACTGCTTCCTAGGTAGGTGAACTTGTCAACTAGTTTCAGAGAGCTACTGTTTAGTGTGGAGATGTCGCCTGTTTGATTAAAGCACATATATTCCATTTTGTGTACATTGACATGGAGGCCAATGCCTGCAGCAGCTTGTTCCAGACTATGCAGCAGGGTTCCGGCTTGGGTGGGTGCATTTGCCAGAAGTGCTATGTCATTGGTGTAGTTGGCGTCAGTAATTGTTTTCGTGGGGTATCTTCTGCTTCTTTCCTTTGTTAGCTTGAAAACATTTTCTCTGATTATATCAAAAGATATTCTAAGCACATAGTCTAGACAGATGATAAAGAGGTATGGGGCTAATGTGTCTCCTTGCAGTACACCTGCTACAATGTCAAAGTAATCTGTGTCTCCATCTGAAGAACGGACCTTTACTTTGGTGTTTCTATACAGCATCATTATGGCTGCTACGGTTTCTTTTGGTAAGCTGTAAGCGAGTAGAATTTGCTTCATCTTTCCTCTGTGAATGGAATCAAAGGCCTTGGTAAAGTTGACAAATAATATTGTTGCCTGTAGGTTTTTTGCACATACACCTTCAAGAATTCTACGAATAGTCAAAATTTGTGATGTCGTGGATCTATTCCACCAAAAGCCATTTTGGTTCTTCCTAAATATGTTCTCAATTTTGGGTTCCATTCGGTTGCATAGTAGAGCAAATTAGCATCTTTTTGTTTTATATTTTTCCTAATGAATTAAAGTTTTAACAAATATATTAGAGAAATGTTTTTTTGAATAAATGTACATTTTTTTTACTCAGAATTACTTTCAACTTTTTATTTTCACCAGATTATGAAGAGAGTAAAAGTGAAGATTGTTGAAAAAACCCAACTTATTTGCTTGTTTGCTCTCTCTCTCTCTATGAACTTATTTGCTTGTTTGCTCTCTCTCTCTCTCTCTCTCTGCATGAACAGAATGTAACACAAGGTCAATTTATAAACAGAGTTTAACAGGTTTGAATTTAGATTTTTCCTTCTCCTAGACTAGTTGCAATACCAAGATTAAAAGATTAAAGAGCCCATTTTGCCCTACTACTTACCTATAGCTGGGAGATATAGTTGGATTCATACCTTTCCGCAAGGGTATTAGTACAATAGGAAATGCAAACAGCCTTGCCCAGGGTTTGAACTTGGGTCACCGAGTCCATTTCCAACAACAATAAGTATTACACCATGAGCATCTCATATATACATATATTCAAATCATGAGAGTAAGTTATTAGATACCAGATTCCAATATTCTTTTTAACTAGCAAAGTTTTTTTTTTCTCATATCTTATTTTTGCATCTACCTATTGTTTATGTATGAATACTCACTCATGAATAAAACTTATTTACTAAGTTTGTTTTTTAATGAGATAACAAAACTCATAAATAGAAAATTAAGAAAAAATGAATCCTTTCTTTACAAAGCCACTTAATTGGCCTGTTCAGTCATTTTAACTTTTAACCTTTATTTTAAAATTTAAAAAATGTTAAACCTTTACCCTTCCACTTTGGAATGGAGATAGATTCCTCTTTTTTACAGAACAATTACTGACCTAGGTTCAATAGCATTTTTAGAAAAAAAACTCAAGGCAAAAAAATTCTGTTTATTTCTTTAAGTCTATTTCTTGTACTGTTAACCCTTTTATTACTGGATTTCCCAATTTTTGGTAGCTCCCTGGACACTGTATTTTACAATAAAAATGTTACAAACTGGTGTTTGAACTATTAAAAGAATATTTTCTGAATAAAATCAGTGAATGTCTTACTTTGTTTTTTTTTTTGTTTATTTGTTTTTTGGTGTGTTTTTTTACTTTTTTGGCAACAATTTAAATGAAAAATATAGCAGAAATAGTTGAATTTAGTATCAAAATAACAAGGAACATTTCTTCAAAACTCCACAGAGGACAGAAAATACAGACCAGCAAATAGAATATGGTATAAAAAAATAAGTGCACATTGCAAGCCACTAAGAATTTAACAGAAATCCTGTACAAAAGAAGTTTAGGAAATCAAATATAGTTGTATATGATACAGAAAGGGTGGTTTTATAAGATATCACCTTAAGGACAAGAGTGTTGGATTTATGCTATAATATCAATAATGAATCAATACTGTACTAAGTGACAACAAAATTTAGCTGAAATTATTATGTCATGCACCACACTTATTCAAGTATCCATTCCTTTGTGTTGCATCATTTTTTTTTCAGGACAAACATACATTGATTCTTGGAATTTATTCCACATAAAAATCTTGAAGATACAGCCAAACAGCTTGATGTAAAATTACCAGATTTGATCTTGGTATTTATTTGGCCAAGAAGAAAGTTTCAACTTACATTTCTTTATATAATTTCTTTAATGTTATCAATACAATGGTTGCTTCCTTTTTTAAGCACCCTGTACAAGGGTTTATGAAAAAGAATGATCTAAATAACAAGTCCCAGACAACTGAATTTCTTCTTCCTATTTTGTAGTGGAGAATATCTGGAGAGTAAAAGGTACACATTACCACTTCTTGAATGATGTACCGTTAATTGACAAGGAGCTTGATTGGGAAGTGACAAATTGAAGGTGGATATATATATTAGCTTGTCAGTCATGTACATAAGCAAGGAAAGATTTAAACATTATATAGTTCCCTTTGCTAAGCAAAGCATATCTTGATAAATCCCCCAAATGTAATTTAGAATGGTTCAAGTACTTTGTGTATCTAGGGCTGCTAGAATATATTGGTTCTGTTCATATTATTAGTAATATATTTTGTGCTATTTCGGTTTGTCCAAAGAAAAAAGTTTTTCTTTTACCTTGGTATATATATATATATATATATATATATATATATATATATATATATATAAACACCTTATAATGAGTGAGCAATTGATTCACTGAGATTCTGTGTCAGCAATATCAAGAATACAAAGAAGTGTTTCAATTTTCCAACCTTTTTCTTGTATGTTAATGACTCTTCTCAAAGTTATAGACATCACCATACATATTTTCTGTCCCATCAAAACACTGTTGAAAAACATTTCCCAGGAGTCTGCCTAGAGCCTATCTGAACTTCTTTTTACCTGTACCTATGAGGACTCATCAGTAGTGACAAAGGAAACCTCCAACTTCTGTTCACAGACTTCATAACATCATACCACACACAACAGTACTCATTCACAGCAAAGTGGAAATATAGTTATTAGCTTCTTCACTTTCAATTCCTCAACTATCAACAACAGAACTACAAACCAACTTTTGTGAGAACTATCAATTTCTTTACTATCATACTTTTTTTCATTTTCCTTTACAGTAACAAGTAATAAAAAATCTTTTGTTATGATTATTCTTACATGATTTATATTCATCTTTTGTTTGTTTCTTCACAAGCCCATAATCACTTAGCATATCAAATCTTCTGGTTGATATGATAACATGGGACCAAAATAACTGAAAAGTGAACACGATTTACAACTATTTCTACTACCTTCAGTTTACAGTAACTAATATGATAAAGAATAATAACAACTCTACAAAAATTGTTAACTTAAGAAACACTGCTAAAGTGGCAACTCTAAGACCTTTATAGACCTACTGCAAGAAACATATTATATAAAATGTACTTATATATCAAGTATAATGTGACATATATATATGTGTGTGTGTGTGTGTGTGTGTGTGTAAAATCCCACCCGGTTTTATAGATAGATTAAAAAGAAATTTCATTGTATTTGTAGAGAATTAAATATTTTCTGTCAGAACATTTTTATCTAAGAAAGTGATAGATGTATATATGTATACACCAGAAATACCATGTTAAACCAACTCTTAAATCATACTTGTCTATATAGACAAATGTTTAAAGTAAGTTATGTTTAAATAAATGTATTAAAAACTAGTTTCATTTGTTATAGTTGCCTTTTTATTTATAACAAAGAGACAAGGTAGAGGATCAATTGTTATCTTTATTTGATTTTACTTTTAGTTTGATATTAAGAATATATAGAAGATAAATAAGAAAACTTTTGATGGAATGATTAAAGTAACTTTACAATTACATTGTACTTATAAAATATTAAATATTTTATAAGTACAATGTAATTGTAAAGTTACTTTAATCATTCCATCATGTTTTGAAAACATGGGTAAATGAATGATCAAATATACAATTTCTCTGGAACACAAGGGACCCACAGCATAAGAAAATGTGACATTATCCAGTATATGGCATTGGAATTATTACAGTTAGAAAATAGTATTGAATGATAAAACATTTGAATGATGTTGACAATGGTAACAGATCATTGAATACCAAGATTTGAAAATAAAACACAAACAATTGTGAGAGAAAAAAATCATGGTTTCACTGATTATCATTCAAATGCCTGGGGCTCAAATCATCAAATAAGAAAAACAACAATGATTCAAAAATGACTCAAAAACATGCTCTACTTGGCTCTGTATACATTCTAAGGAGAGTTTTTTGCACTCATGATAATGATAAAAGTAAGCAAATAACATCCCCAAGAATCTAAAGGCTTACAAGCAGTGTATAAAATTTATACTAAAAGAACAAAATAAATCATCAGAGAAAAAGATTAAATCCGCCATCTCTACATCATCATAATTGCCTTTTTCTTCATCTGCAGCAGGACTCATACCTTTCACAAGATTGGATGCCCTACTGTTACGGCCAGTGGCCATGGTAGGATTAAAATGTAGGAAACCAAAGACTACTATGAGGACCGGAAGTAAGGCAGGCGATTGGCGGGTTTTCGAGCCCTAGCAACAGTGAAGGACCAACCGAGAAGGGGCAAAGGTCTTGACGCAGATAGGGAAAAGACATGCCATTGGTCGAGGCAGGGAGGACGTTTTACTGCCAAAAAGAACGAAAGCCAAAAAGTTAGTTTCGAGCTTCGCCAAGGAAGAGAAATGTCGCCTTTTCACGGGGTCTGGTGAAAGGTGAAATTCTCGTAACAGAATGGCCTTATAGAAGCCATCAACTCCGTTGGGTAAGAAACTGAGGCTCAATGTAAAAGAAAAAAAAACTGGTGCCTTGCAACTTGTTAATAAGAAATTAATGAATATAAGAAAAAAAAAATAATAAAAGAAAGGAAAGAAAAAAAGGTTAGTCAAAAATTTTATTACAAATAATACACGTAACCTAAATAAAGGTCCGTATCAAGACTATCCAAAGAAACATTTTTGAAGTTGTTCATTAGCAGCTAGTTTCGGCGGAAAACATATTTGTTTAAATTTGTATATCCACTTTAAAGACGAAGAGGGGAGACTTTTGTTCTTCGCTAAAAGAAGGGAAGGAATAAGAAAACAAATATGGAGAACGAGGAGATTTCCTCCCTTTAATTGTAAAGGGACAAGAAGATACGGGTGTAATTTTAAAACAAGTTGAGAAAAAAAAAGAAAAAAAAAAAGGAGAACTTTGTCTTATTGGAAGGACATAGTCAAATACTACTGGAAGCGACTTGCCCTCCACATTTCTGTATTCTTTTTTTGTATTTGTTTTGCTTTCTGGGGTTTTTTGTTGTTATAATTGTGCTTTCTTTAAAAAAAATATGTAAGAAAGATACATATATAAAGAAAAGAAGAAAAAACAACTACGCGTCATATTGTTTGTCCCGTTCGGAATTCCTCACGCGTTCATTTATATCACGTCGACTTCTTTACCCTTGACACATCCTCATTCGTCCGTATCTCGAAAAATTAAACCTATATGCAAGCTTTATACTTAACTAGTTATATGGGCTTTCAAAGCTATCAATAAAATATAACTAGTTACGGAGAATATTTAGAGCTTGGGTGATACGGTACTGTCGACGGAGATTCTCCCCGTCTTTCAAGGATAATGTAACCTCGGAACAAAGATACAGTAACTGTCACACCTACCAAAACTAGAAAACCCTGTCTGCCTCATTATTTTACTTACAAGAGGTAAAATATAGATTCATGTCTTTCTCAAGGTCACAAATAAACTCTGTGGTTATATGAAATTTTTAAATAACCAGATAGTAGGGAGGACAATGAATATGAAGCAAAAACCCTTACCTGATATTCATACTTTAAACCCATTTATTTATCTATATGTTTTTATTGCCAGTCTAAATTGAGATGCATCTTCAGCCTAGTCGGCTGGGGCAGTAGAATATGCCAAATGCATCTCTGCAGAAGAATAAGACCCTCCTAATGAGTGTCCTGGATATGACACTAAACTGCATTAAATGGTGAGGCTCCAGTCTTGAAGATCTGGGAAATGTGGAATACTCCTTTATTGCCATTACTCCTAAGTCCACTCTGACCTAAAGTAGTAGTACCTGTTAAAGTCCCATCTCTGAGTCAAATAGATGTGTTTAATCATGTACTGTACTTGGAACCATTTAACTATTTGGAATTGAATAAATAATGTTGAATAGAATTACTAGTGTTAAATAGAAATACTTAAAACCATTTAACATTGTGCAAACAAATGAGCTCAGGATTATTCATAAATTCTTACCTACAAACTATTCATTTACAAATCATATATTTTCAGTATATATGTATAAACAGGATTCAGTATTAAATAACCTATGTGGTGCCTTCAATAAGTTTCCAGACTATTTTTGTACAGGCATTTAAAATTGTCGTACTCTCTTGAACATTCAGTATGTTATTGCTATACATCTTATGAGATGACTGACCAATTTTTATGATTTCAGGTTCAAATGAACAGCTACAGCAGCAATTGGAATACACCCTACTATAGCCTGATTGTCACAGATGGTGAATTTCAAAAATGAAATGTGGATGTGAGGACACTTTAGAAGAACAATATGCAATAAAATTCTGTTTTAAACTTTGAAAAAATGCCACAGAAACATATGGAATGCTTCAGACTACTTTTGGACCATCTTGCATGAATCAAGCATCAGTTTTTTAGTGGTATAAGAGATTCAAGGAAGGCAGGGAGTCTGTGAGGGATGGTGATAGGTGTGGGAGGAGAAGGGAAGTCAATACACCAGAGTTGATTGGCCAAAGGGTTAGGGTTAGGGTTACTACGTTGAGGTTTTAAGGGAGTTCAGGAAGAGATTCCTAGGGAAGAAGCCAAAAAATCGGGTCAGTGGCATTTCCACCAGGACAATGCACCAGTCCACAACTCCATCCTTGTCGCAGACTATTTGACCAAGATAGGCATCAAGACAGTTCCTCACCCTCCCTATAGTCCAGACGTTGCTCCCTGTGACTTTTGGTTATTCCCTATGCTCAGAGGCTGTCGTTATGAGACAATTGAGGAGATGAAAGAGGCTTTGATAAAGGTCATTGACACACTCACACAAGAGGACTTCCGTGGGGCCTTCCAAAAGTTGCTGTAACAGTACAACAAGTGCATTGCAGCCGGAGGAGATTACTTCGAAGGGAACTAGAGTTTCATGTGTGTCCTATCAATAAAAGTTTTCATATGAAAAAAGTCTTATTTAATGATTCTCGTACAAGGGTTGATAGGTCATACAAGACAACCAACCAAATTCATTTAAAAATAAAGTTAGCAACAAACTTTCCACTTATATATGTGTATAAACACAATTTGGCTTTAAATAACCAAGGGTTGACATGCCATTAAACCAAATAACCTAACTATATTGTTGATGAACAAATTAAACATGATTAAAAATGTTAATCAACAAAATAAATACTGTACCACTCCACCCAGTCAACAAACATTTATCAAAATTGTTTATCGCAACCAAATACACTACAATTATAAATTAGATAAAACAATATTAAAAACATTGATTCAAATAAACATACTCCCCACTGAGCCTAATAAAAAAATAAAACTTATCATATACTAGTTGTCTAAATTTCTGAGACGAAGCTTGTTGAATTTTATCATTAAGGGTTTTCAGACTATTTTCTTCATCTTTATTGTTATTTCCACAATGTTTCAGCTGATATGTCCTCCGGCCTTCTTCAGGTGTTTGTCAAACTCAGGAACCTTCACGGAACTTCAAACTACGTCCTTTATTGAATCCACGGGGGTCCCCTGTTCTGATTCCGTTAACCATAAGTTAAGTATTCCTGTATTGTTACTCGCCTGCAGTCAGGATTGAACCTGCAACCTCCAGATGATTGTCTCCTTATAAGCTTAGGAAACCAACGCCTGTAACCATTACGCTGTGTGTCCTGCTGGACAGTTCAGAGTGAAGTTTTGGGACTTAATGTTCTTACTTGACTAGGCTGACTACTATTAAGTATGATTTTTTACCTGGGCTCATATTCAGATTTTTTTTTCTCATCTAACCTTTTTGATTATCAGTTCCCATACTGTATTCAACTCTATACTTGGTCTACTCAGTATGTCATTGTAGCCCAACATATGTGCTGATTCCTTAAGGCATCTTGTCCAAAAACCCTTAATGTTATCATATACTATAATAAATTTAAAACCTCCAACTTAGTCATTAAAAATAATTCCTCTCCTTTGATTGGAGTTTTGTAAAAAACCAACATTATATATCAATTTAAATGTCCTTTAGGAGATTGTATCCCTGAAAACAACAATATATATGTCAGTTTAACTTCAACTACCCTATTGAGAAGACTGACAATGCATCTTTCTGATACCAGTTCCATAGTACAACATTTAAAAAAACATTCATGCCCACAACAGAATTACAAAAAATTCTTACCAAAAACACAACAATGTTAGAACAAAATAACAAGCAAAAACTTCAGATACTCAAGGCACTACATATTAGGAACATACAACACAAACTAAATAGAATTAATTTTGAAACCAGTGCTAATGTACTTAAATGTCTTTAGCTACTGACGCTATTCACAGAAACAAATTCGAAAAGTAAACGCTATACAGTACAACAGTACAAACACTCATTCTTACAAAGTAGTAATGTACATATAAAAGTTACATCACTTTTGTAATATATCTTCCCCTGATGATGGCCCAAAGTTGGGCTGAAAGTACTTGGGAAATAACTAATTATGGAAGGTTTATCAACCAATTCCCACCAAATATCATGAGATTGATACAGCAATTCAAAAGGATTAACAAAAAAATATGTAGACAAAATGTGTCTATTATAATCAATCAAATATATATATATATATATATATATATATATATATATATATATATATATATATATATAAACAGGATTTGGCATTAAATAACCAAGAAGGGTTGATATGCCATAAAACACAACCAAACTAATGAGTTACATCCGAAAAGGCATCAAATACACTATATCTAATACTTACAAATATATCTTTATTCACATAAAAACATATGTATGTGGTGTTAAAACTGAAAATAGAGTCATTAGTTACAGTCTCTATCACCACACATCTCCATCATGAATATATAATATGCTATCTAAAATTCAGTCTTTAAAAAAACAAATGTTATTTTATGTCCTTTAAAATATTATATTTGAAGGAACTGTAGAAATGAGCTGTTAGGACACTTCTCACAAAGAGTAGTGGTAAAAGTCTATACTACATTCAGTTTATGCATGCTTTTCAAATACATTAAACTTTTAGGTATCATCTCATATATATGAGGGAGTGCTGAAAAGTTTTTGGCCTGGTGACAAAGAGAATAATCTAGAATTCTATTCTACATATTTTACCTTGCAGTTCAACATACTTGGTGCATCATTTCTTAATTTTCTTTAAACCTTCCAAAAAATTCAGTCATTAAAAAAAACAAAAAAAAACAGGTCATTTCCTTCTTGATTGGGTAGAGAACTTTTCAGTGCCCCTTAAATTCGAAATGCCAGCTCTCCTTAAACAAAAAAAAAAACAAAGAAAGAAAATGACAAAATGAATAGCTTTCCATACCCCAAAATGTAGAACTTCCCAAATATATTGTAAATTCATTAGTAACTAAACATTAGAGCAGAACAGAAGAGGTAAGAAACAGGCCTGTGCTGCCATGAAGTTAAAAGGTTCAATACTGGTCAGTACAATGTCTATAAGTTCTACTGATTTAAAATGCCAAAATTTTTACAAAATTGCACGCTGATATTTTCATTTCTTTGTAAAATGCCGCTTGTATAATGTATTTTAAATGTAAAGACATTTATTGCAGTAAATCCAAACTGAATATATGACTCTTGTCGAATGTATTAGTATACAAAGCAAACAGGTTTTGAATCTTTTCTAAAAGGTTAGAAGTCTCACAGTTTGCCCACCCCCATAGCAGTTAATAAGAAAACAAATCAACCCAAGTAAAATTCGAAATGGCAGCTCTCCTTCAACAAAAAAAACAACAAAAAAAAACACGTTAGGGTCAGTATGGGAAGACAGGTTAAAATATACCCCAAAATTCTTTTAAATATACATTAGTCCTGGACTTTAACTAAGTTAAAACTTGAGGTAAAAGAAAACTACCCCCACCCCTTTTTTTTCTTTTTTTACACGTACACATGGTAAGCAGCATGATGGGCATGAAGGTATGCGAATAAACCCTTTGACCGCTAAGTGCAATGCCTAACCTTGTCCTGGACGTGTGAGTCTTGCGGCTTAACGCTCAGGATTGTCAGTTCGATCGGGGAACTACTGCTGCTCATCTATAAGAGTGGCTTCTATAGATGAGAATAAAAACAGCCATCGAAAGATAACCATGACCCACACTCAAACCACATACATAAACCGCATCGCTCTTCGCACAGATAAAAAAGGGGCGCATCCTGCTAAGGTTGGAGCCCTGGCCTCAGTGTTCGAAAAATCAGCTACAGAGCTCAAACAGTAAAAACTACTAAAATGCAAACAAACAATACAAATAGCGACATTTAACGTTAGAACCCTAAATAGAATAGGTCAACTACCAGAGCTAACTGCATCGGCCGTAGAACATAAGATAGACATAATTCGCATACAAGAACACCGATACACTCACACCGAAGATATCAAATATCACGAAACTGGCAATGGATAGACGCTAGCCACTGTATCAGCATGGAAAAACTCTGTCAATGCCACAGTAGGAGGGGTAGGAATGCTTATAGGACCAAGAGCGCTAAAAACACTTAATAGCATTGAGAGAATACAACCTAAGATGATGGCAGCTACATTTAATGGCAACTCCAAAGCAACAATCATCTCCTACTACAGCCCTACCAATGTTAGTGAAGAAACCAAAGTCACCTTCTACAAGGAGCTATCCTCGCTATTGCGTAGCATTCCGAAACACAACCTGCTAGTCATTGGCGGGGATATGAATGCCCAAATCAGGAAAAACAGAAACAACAAATACAGCCTTCTCAACACGTCAAATAGGAATGGACAACATCTAACTGATTTCATGATAGAAAATAGACTAACATGCCTCAATACAAACTATCAAAAAAGGGAGGGAAAATTATGGGCCTACACATACGTGAACAATAGTAAAGCACAGATAGACTACGTCTTTATAAACAAGAAATGGAAAAATAGCGCGATGAATTGTGAGGCATACTCCTCTTTCGAGGGTGTGTCCTCCAATCATCGAATAGTCATGGCCAAATTACGACTAAGCCTACGAAAAAACGCCACACGAACAGCGACCACTAAGCACTATGACTGGGCCCTACTTAACAACAGAGATATTAGAGACAAATATGTATTAGAATTAAGTAACAGATTCGAGACACTACAAGAGAAGACGGAAAAAGGTACCCCAAATGACGAATATGAGAATTTCGTTGATGCACTCCTCGAGGCGGCATCAAAGTGTATTCTAACAAAACCTAGAACTAAATATAGAGTCCCATGGGAAATGTTAGCGGTTAGAGAAAAACGTGCGCTCGTGAAAACTGCCTCCAAAAGCTATCCCAAGAACCCAACAAACAGAAATGCCCGAAAACTAGAAAAGGCACAATATCAATTAGCAGGCATATATCTAAAAGAAGAGACGGAATACATACAGAATCAGATAGATAAGATTAGAGACTCGGTGGAAGATAGGCAATCTAGGATAGCCTGGCAAGCAATAAACAAAGTGAGTAGAAGGAAGAGCACAGCCAAAGCAAAATTGAAAGCTGCAAACCAACAAGAAAGAGTGAAACTGTGGAAACAGCATTTCGAAAATCTACTGGGAAACCCACCGAAAGTAACGAATGAACCAATCACCAGAATTATCAGTAAGCAATTTGACATTAAACTAGGTCCGTTCACCAAAGAAGAACTCGACTCGGTTCTTAGAAAAACTAAAAATAGGAAAGCTGCAGAAGTATGGAAGACCAGACAATTTGACGACATACTGCTCCGACAATGCAACGCAGTCTATAATCAAAATAGGATAGAAAGATAGCTAAAGGGATGTATCCTTCCTTTCCCTAAAAAGGGCGACCTCAGATTAGCCAAAATCTACTGAGGTATAACACTTACATCCATAGCAGCCAAAATTTACAATGCCCTACAACAAAACCACATAGAACCCAAAATAGACAACATCCTTAGGAAAAACCAAAATGGCTTCCGGAGAAATAGATCCACAACCTCACAAATATTGACCATCCGTAGAATCCTTGAAGGCGTACGGGCAAAAAACATACAGGCGACATTACTATTTATTGACTTTACCAAGGCCTTCGATTCCATACATAGAGGGAAGATGGAACAAATCCTACTAGCCTACCAAAAGAAACCATAGCAGTAATAACAATTCTCTACAGAAACACCAAAGTGAAAGTATGTTCACTGGATGGAGACACAGAATACTTCAACATTGTAGCAGGAGTACTACAAGGGGACACGCTAGCTCCATACCTCTTTATCATTTGTCTAGACTACGTGCTTAGAACTTCGGTCAACAAAATCAGAGAAAATGGCTTCGAGCTGACAAAGAAAAGAAGCAGAAAGTACCCCGCAAAAACAATTACCGACGCCGACTATGCCAATGACATAGCATTACTGGCGAATACACCTAACCAAGCCAAAACACTACTGCATAGTTTGGAATGAGCCGCCGCAGGTATTGGCTTCCATGTCAATGCACACAAAACTGAATATATGTGTTACAACCAAACAGGCGACATTTCCACACTAGACAGAACCTCTCTGAAACTAGTAGACAAATTCACCTACCTTGGAAGCAGCATCTCATCAACTGAAAAAGACATCGACACACAACTAATGAAAGCATGGACAGCTATCAATAGGCTCTCGATCATATGGAAATCAGACCTGACCGATGAAATGAAACACAGTTTCTTCCAGGCAGTGGTCGTATCGATACTGCTATATGGATGCACTACTTGGACACTAACAAAGAATGTTGAGAACAATATTGAACAAGTCCAGGTGGCAACACCCCACAAGGCACCAACTATATGGCCACCTGCCTCCCATCATGAAAACTATCCAAGTTAGACGAACCAGACATGCAGGACACTGCTGGAGAAGCAAGGACGAACTCATCAGTGATGTACTCCTATGGACCCCCGCATATGGCCAAGCAAAAGCAGGACGACCAGCTCGAACATACATACAGCAGCTATGTGAGAATACAGGATGTATCCCTGAAGACTTGCCAGAAGCGATGAACGATAGGGAAAAGTGGCGAGAGAGGGTCAGGGACATCCGTGCTAGCGGCACGACATGATGATGATGATATATATATGTATATATATATATATATATATATATATATAAATTGATTACTGTATACATTATTATCTGAAAAGAGCAAGAGAAAATAGAATAATAATTGAAATATTAATATAAGAAATAAATTGAACATCATAAAGAAACAATTAAATCTAGATATTGATTATTATGTCCAAAAATTACTTCCTCTGTTCTATAACAGTTGTTACATTTAATATATGCAATTTATATGAAAATATAACAACTTATGGGAAAGAGGTAATATCCTTTCTTGTAGACTAAAGTTATTATATCAATTAAAAGAAGATAGAGATTACAGATCAACTAAGACAAAAAAATAAGCAGGGAACAAATATTGAAAACTATCTTGTTTCTATTTGAATTTTTAACTGATATATTAATAAAATACTTTCTAACACCAACTGTAGCTGCACACTGGTCTCTCTGAAAAAATGAAGTTAACACTTCATACTGATATTTCTGTAATGAAAACAGGACAAGAGATTCTGTCGAGTAATCTTTGCTCAGTGTACCTCTCAAGGAAATGGTCCAATATTTTGCCTGATTCTTGTCGGCAAGTCGCAAATAGGTGTCTAGAAAATATCTCATTTTTAGGCTTTATGTATGTAGCATTCAGTATATCAATTGCAACTTCTACCAAATGATGGCATTAGAGGCCCGAGAGCAACACATTTTGGATGCCTTCATTGCTGCTTTAAAAAGGGACACCTGCTATTTTTGCGGCTTATCTAAACACCTACGAGTTTCATGCCCTGCCAGAGATACTCGTTGTCATAAATGTAGAAAACTTGGTCATTTTTCAAAGGTATGTAAGTCTTCTAAAACTCTATTCAAAGCCACTCGCCAAAGTACATCTGCAACTTTAGCCACCTCCCCCGACTGCCTTTCAAAAACTATTGTAAAGTGAAAATTAATGGGAGGTCTACAAATGCTCTGCTCGATACTGGGAGCTCAGGAAATTTTATCAAAGAAAGCTTGGTAAAAACCAACAAATTATATTTTGTCCCCTTCCCCAGCAGAGTAACAATGGCAAACGCGTCATTTTCTGTGCAAGTAAGTGGTTATTGTTTGGTGGACTTACTATTTAATGACGTCTCCTATAAAACCACCAAATCATCCATAATGAAAAACCTTTGTTGCGAAATAATACTGGGACACGATTTTTTGCAGCATCACTCACAGATTGAAATTCCGTTTGGCGGTTTAATGCCCGCATTGAAAATTTTTGGACTGGTGACAGCAGAAATCCAGTAAACGTCACTTTTTGAAAACCTAACTGAAAACTGCAAACCCATAGCAGTGAGAAGCAGACGTTTTTCTTATAATAATAAAAAATTCATTGACTCTGAGATAAAAAGACTACTCGAGGAGGGTATAAATGAGCCTAGCAAATCACCCTGGAGGGCTCAGGTAGTTATAACCACTTCTAAAAACCATAAAAAGAGAATGGTTATAAATTACTCCCAAACCATGAATAGATTTACTCTTTTGGACACCTTCCCACTACCCAGGATGGATGAAATGATAGGCAAAATAGCCAAATATCGTATGTCTAGCACTCTGGACTTGAAAAGTGTGTACCATCTGATTGCCATTAGACCTAGAGACGAGCTATACACTGCTTTCGAGGTGAACAGTCGACTATATCAATTTCACAGGATTCCTTTTGGTGTTACGAATGGGGTAGCCAGCTTCCAAAGGATAGTCGACCAAATCATAACGGATGAGAAACTGGAAGGCACATTTGCGTACATCAACAACGTCACAGTATGTGGCCATAATAGAAAGATTACTAGACAGAATATCTTGTCCTGTTTTCATTACAGTTTATATTTCTTATTTGTTCACTTAGCACTGTGAAAAATGCATTGCCTCATCATCTTTTTCAGACCAACATGAGCAAAGGGTGAATATTCTCTCTGAAAATCCTATTTCAGGCTGTTGCATAAAGTTGTATGTGTTTTCCATTCCTGTGTTTTCTACCAGTCTTTTTGTTGTGTCATTCTTATTATGACTTCAGGCGCCTCTGGTGGTGTAATGGTTAGCAAGCTCGACTAGCAAACCTACACGAGTGAGTTCGAGTCTCATTGGGTGTCCCTTTCATATGGCCTTGTGCCACATCTAAGCAAAAAGCTTAGTAAAATTCCATTCTTATTATGACTTGTTACTGCTATTACTAAGTCCTCATTTTCTGTGTTCTCATTGATGTGAACTGCCATGAAAATCAGTTTTGAATTGATGATTGTCAATGCATATCGCTGAGTACATTGTAAGCTTTAAATAACATGCTCTCCTCTGTAATCTCTTTTAACTTTCTTCATGAATGCTACGATTTCATTGTATCAAGACTCAAACACATCCCAGGCCACAAGAAATAACATATACATTTCAAGAACAATAAACAATGATGAGTCTAAAGTAGCATTTCAGTGGCTGTTACATAAACCATTAATTGGATACTTTTAAAGTTTTTGTGTTGTTAAGATCGACAAGCAAATTTTTTAAAGTGTAAAAGGTGATTGATTTATTCAAGCCAGGTTTGGGCCATGTTATAGTACACAAGATGAGCTTATATATGTGTTTGCCTATTTATACAGTTAGAGTTTCAAAGATCATACCTTTCACAAAAGCATTATCAAAAATATTTAGTTATATAAGAAGTATTTTTATTATTTAGTTGATTTTTTTAAATTAAAAAGAAATCTCTCCCATCATGGACAATGAATGCCCAATTATTTTGTGAAAGGCATGAACTGCTAGACTGCTTATACTGGTGATTTTTATTATACTGGTGAAGGCTCATGTTGGACTGGCCACACTTTTTAAGTTTGTGGATAAAATAAGAATGGAACACCAGTGTACCATAGATTCTCAAAACAAGTTTTTCATTGTCTTAGACTGGTTGCCTTACCAAGACTAAAGGACCCAGTCTGTGCAATTATTTACCCATAGCTGGGTGGAAAATAATTGGATTCATACCTTTCCCAAGAGTATGAAGGCAAACAGCCTTGTTCAAGATTTGAATTTGTCAAGTCTATATCCTACAATGATAACAGTAACACAATATTCTCTACTTATGGTATCCCAACTCTTCTAAATGTTTTCAAGTGCTTGACACATGGTTCACCCCCATCTTGCATCATAATTGACAGTTGATGGTCATCCACCTCTGAGATTTATTTCAAGGGAAAAGTCTCTAACCTTAAAATTTTAAAACCAGTTTTAATCAATATGGTTCGAGGTTGTTCCATTTACTTCCATTTCTTGAATTCTGGGGGTCAGCTTCAACATCTTTGATGTCCAGTTTAAAACAATACCTCAAAATTTTCAGAATCTCAATATTTACATCTGGTGCTCCCAGTGATAGTTAGACTCTCTAGACAGTAATAATGCTCAAACAGACGAGTTCATTCAGCATTACCCCAGGCAAAAGTTCCTTAGTTCAATATCATATAATTTACCAATAAAGCATAAAAATCAATTTATGAGACACTCAGAATTGTAGAGTAGGGAGTCAAATCCAACAAGTCTGTCAAAGTTCATTCAGAAAAAACAAATCCTGGCTTCAAATTAGAATTTTCTTTTCTGTCCATTAGCAATCATCTTTGTATTAGTAAAATTGATTGTATCCAAGAAAAGAGATTTTATAAAAAATAATCAGATGATATCAATTTTTTAATGAAGCTTTGTTTTTCAATTATGTATTAAATCTACACATCAGTTTCATACAGTATCTACCTGTGGTTGGATTTATCATTGATAATTGTTGTGCTTATTGGTAGAACTAGTAGAAGTACCCAGTGATGCCAAGGAAAAAGAGATAAAAGACAAGATGTTTTGATGAAATAAATGCATTATATATTTTAGCAAAATTCTAAGAATACAAAAATATAAGCATGTCATCAATACACAACAAAAAGAAATTTAAACATAATGAAAAAGTCTAATTCATTTCTGAGAACCTCTTTGTATATATATCAATATAGAATTAAAAATAACAATAATGATAAGTTTATGCATAGTATTTGGCATGATATTGAAATGTTTCAGTGTCTTATCTACTAGCTAACACATTTTCTGCAGGATATAGAATACTGACTGCATTGTAGGGATAAGCCCCTACCTCTGCAAAAAAGGGTGTCCAAGGTATGATATTAAATTGCATCCCATGTTAAGGCTCTAATCCTCAAGCTTTGAGGAGTGTCATTGCCATTACTCTGGTCTTCTCTAACCTAGAGTGATAGTACCTTTTAGGATCCCATTTATGGGTCAAATTGATCTGTTTGAGATAATAAAGTATCAGTTTGTTTTATATATAATTGGAGATTATAATTGGTAAACTAACTTGGGTATAAAATAAATCAACAATATGCCATTAAACCAACCAATTAATCTAGTTGCTCAGTAATAAGTAGGTAAAAGAGTGAGGTCATTTTCCTGTAATCTCAAGTGTATAATTATAAGTATTTGAAATTTCACATTTTAGGATAAGAGGGGAAAAAACAACATTAAATATTGGTTGAAGTTCATACAAGGATTCACATTGAAAAACAAAGTTTTCTCCAGGGTTTTTTTATTTTCAAAAGATGTAGACTGCATTCAAAGATTCTTGTGGAAGACAAGAATTGCTTGTTACTCTGGTTATTAATTAAAAAGATGGTTCAAAGTTTGAGTTGAATCATTGTAATTGCTTTTAACATTTCCCAATTAAAGAAGACTATTTTGTTTATACCATACATCTTAGTTGATGTTTCGGGATGGGTCGTCAGTGATGTTTCCTTTGGGATCATGGGGGGTTTCGGGTCTTTCAACATCAGACCCCCTAACCCAAATGACCCAGTTGGCATCGATCTAACTCCAACTCCCATCCTGGCAGCCAACCTGCGCATCCACACAAGGAGAAAACACAAAAAAAAAAAAATGACCACAGAAAAGGCTCTATATATAATTTTGCAACAGCCAATCAGAGCTAAGCTCTACTGATGACTTCTAAATCTTTCCTTTAAAAATCGGGAGGCCACTTTACTCTGCTTCTTTGCCACAATGGGGTCTCGCCTTTGCATGCCAGGCAGTCTTATGAGTAGTCCTGCCTTTTGACTAGGCTGGTCCTAATTTTTGACTGTTTTTTTTCAAAAAAAAATAAGTTCATTTTTCAGCACATCATCAAAAGGATATTACCATTTTTCACCTCATTGTGACGACTTCTCCCGGACGGGCTGAAAATTTCTGACCTGGGTGGATAAACAAGTTAAGTTTTTTTATTTTTCACCTTTTTTTGTTGTTTTTTTTATTCACATTTACACCCACCCTTTTTCCTCCAAACAGACTATCATTTATGGCCGGCCGGTCAGACGGCTCGGCCATAAAGGCCCTTTTTTCCCCTACCAAGGGTGACCCTCCCCCACAGGTGAAAAATAAAAATAAATCACCTCCCCCAAAAAATGCCCCTCCCCCTGACCACCAAAAAAAAGAAAAATCGCCACAAAAAAAAACAACCCTCCCCTGACAAAAATGCACCTACCAATTCACCAAGCAAAAATGAAAAAGAAAAAGAAAAAAATGAAAATAGTTGGACAGCCCCCTGAAAATACAGGTCGATGTCGACGACTTGCTCCAGCGAGCAAAGGCCATCTCCAGTGAAGTACAGGAGCATGGCCTTATGTTCAATTTGGAGGAGGTAAGACAAGACCAGAAAAAAAGAACGGTGTCTGTTTTTGTAGTGGATAAGCGATCCAGGAAAATCGTTAAACCCGCCAAAGACATGGTTCTCCGTCAGATTTCCAGCCTGGGCATAAAGGCACAAGCTATAATAGCTAGTGCCTCTTACGCTTTCTGGGATATATTGTTACCGACCATAGAAGAAGCCAGCGCCCTTACAAAAAAATCCTTAGAGAACAAGGAATATTTCTTTAGAACGGAATATATGGGGCGACGGCGGACCACGGTATCAATATACGAGGTCCCTAGCTTCCTTCGAGACGCAAATTTAGCTGCGTATATGCTTCAATTTGGCGACATCATCTCTGCAACACACGATGGAATGCGTGGGGAATGGAGGTTTGACATAATGTTGGATATGAAAACCTTCTACTACGTTCCCAACTGGTTGGAGGTGGAAGGGCGCAGGCTTCCTGTAATAGTATCAGGAAGGAAACCCGCCTGCTGGCACTGTGTCGAGATTGGTCACCTCTCCGCAGTTTGCCCGGGGAAGAAGGCCCCGAAGAAGCCCGACCACAAACCCGATACCCTCTCACCTGTGTTTAAAACAAACACAGAAAAGGAGGCTCCCGTAGTCTCGCCCACACCAGCGGGTAAAAAAAACCCCACTCCCCCTTCGTCCCCTACGGTTAATTCCGAAGAGGCGAAGGCTGAGTGACTGACTGTGGGAAAAGGTGGGAGGAAGCTCCAACCTGAGGATCATCGCTCCCAAAAGTCGGCCCAGGTAGGCACCGACAGTTCACCCCCCTCAAAAAACAAGTCCAACATTAGTATCTCACCCACATATGCCCAGAAATCATCCCCCCCAAAAAACAAATTCCCACCCAAGACCCCACCTAAACAGCGCACTCCTCCCAAGGTCAGATCTTTCAGCCCAGGCCGGGAGAAATTCGAAAAGCTGTTGGAATTTAAAAAGCGGCTGGACCAGGAGCGGAAATCGTCTCCACGACCAGAGCTCCCTCATTCCACCCCTTCATCACCAAGACAACCCAGAACCATTCGTCCACCACCTACCACACCACCCTATAGATCCATGCCTCCGCCTCTCATGTCTGTTCTAGTCCAGGGAAAAAAGGGACCCCCCCTCCGCTGCCGTTGGAGTCACCACCAACCAAGCCAGCCCCACCAGCAACAGCTGCAGCAACCTCATCACCATCTACCACACCAAAGAAACGGCAGCGGAGCTCATCCATCGACAGCTCGAGGGATGAGGTCCCTAAACACATAAAAAAAAAAGGGAAAAACCGCGCCATCACACCGGAACAAACATCTGCCGGGTGGATGAGGGGGCTCTGGATCGTCTTCACAAGGTCCAGCCGCAGCTGTTGAAAGATTTAAGGGTCCTCCACAACTTCAAGGAAGTTAACGGTCGTAATGTGGAGGACCCTACAAACTTCTCGAACTCATGGATCACCACCGTCATTCGAAAGGGCCGAGGGTCGGAAGGTGTTATGAAAATGTTGGGAGAAGCTAACGAGGCCCTCGGCCCGATATCATACCTCAAAGACGATTTATCATCTTGTAAGGGTCTTGTTGGGAGGGTCCCTGTTGTTTTGCACCCCTCCCTCTATAGGGCTTTAAAACTAACTTTTCCGCGGGACGTCGGGGTCTCGCTCATAACGGAGCCATCGATAATGAGATGGCCACAGGATCCATGAGCCAGACCGTCGGAGTCCTGACCCCAGCCATGTTCAGTCCGGGCACTCAACCCCTGTAATGTTCATGATGGATCTAAGGTTGGCTAGTTTAAATGGCCGCGGCCTGAGGTCGGATTCTAAGCGATCCCAATTATTATTATACCTCCAGCGTCGCGGCATTGATATATGTTGTCTACAGGAGACTCACTTCGACTCCAACTTCTATGAAGGTATTCTGGCGAAGGACTATTTGTCCTTCTCAGCATGCTTTGATAGTCGTTCTAGAGGTGTCACCTGGCTGGTAAGTAGACGTCTGGACGCTTCGTGTGCTCTTGTTCTTTCAGATCCGGCGGGCAGACTTTGTGTTCTGGATGTTACCATAAAGGATAAGGCGTTTCGATTGATTGGGGTTTATGGACCCAATGCTACCAGTGAGCTTCCTGCCTTTTTCCGGCGCATCGAGCCGTACGTCGTTCCGTCAAAGCGGGTAATTTTAGTGGGAGATTGGAACGCCGTCCTTGATCCCAACTTAGATAGAGGGGCTACTAGCACGGGTACTAACTCCTTGGATGCCAGATATTTTCGTGAGTTTGTCCAGAAATTTGATCTGGTGGACAAATTTCGCGAAAGGCATCCTAATAAGATAGTTTGGACTTGGACCGGTAGGGGCGCCTCGGCCCAGCTGTATAGCTATTTGGACCGAGTGTTAGTTAAGCGAGTCGACTTAGACTATTTAGGTGGTCCAAGTTTTGAGCCGTATAAAAATTCCGACCACAAATTTTTATGTGTGTCGATTAGGTTAGATAAGGCTAGATGTAGGATGTCTGGTTACTGGAAGTTCAACCTCTCCCTTTTGGCGGAGGCTGACTTCCGGAACCAGCTAGAACTAACGATAAAGCGGGAATTGACGGGGGCTATTATGGGTAATAGGTGGTGGGCTAACCTTAAGGATAGCATTAGATCCTTTGCTGCCGACTATAGTAGGAGACTCAAGTCAGCTAGGGTAGCGGAGCAAAGGTCGATTAAGGATAAGCTAGATAGGGCGGTGTTGGCGGGAGATAGTGGGCAAGTTAACATAGCTAAGGCCGAGCTGGCCTCCTTGCAAATTAAGGAGTACCAAGCTCTGGTAGTTAGGGCTAGTTTAAAAAGAATGTCCTGCGAGGCGACGAATATGGCCCAGGAATTACGGGCCGAGGAACTGAGGCATGCTACAGATCGGCATATCGCCAGTGTCACATCGCCGGAGGGACTCCGTCGAACTACAAACGAAGCCATCTGTGGGGAGTTCCGGCAGTACTTCTTGAAGCTTTTCACTAGGGAGCCCGGACTGAGTTCTGCTCAGTTCGACACCTATCTTGCCGACTTCCCTCGCCTTTCGGCGATTGAAGCGGCTGGGTGTGAGGGGCGCATAAAGGAGGAGGAGATTCGGGATGCACTGAAGTCGGTCGGGCTGGATAAGTCCCCCGGAATTGATGGTCTGCCCTACGAAGTGTACTTGAGGTTGTCGCACATGTTTGTCCCCTTGCTGGCAACCATCTATAACAACTGGATGAGGCAGGGTACCATACCCAGACGCTTCACCAGGGGTATAGTGAAGTTGCTTCGTAAGAACAAACATGGTGGGGATGGGATTAGTAACTTTCGCCCTTTAACGATGTTAAACACAGACTTAAAGATTTTGGCGAAGATCTTGGCAAGCCGGTTGCAGACTGTCCTGCCTAGTCTGATTTGCCCCGAGCAGACTTGTGCTGTGAAGAGTAGGACTATCCAGGACAGTCTTCATCTGGTCCGCACGATCGTAGAAAAAGTCGACGGAAATGCCGCGCTGATCAATTTAGATCAGTCCAAGGCCTTTGATAGGGTTGACCATGCTTTTCTGGAGGCTGTCTTGTCTTCGGCCGGCTTCGGGGTTGATTTTCGCACCTGGATACGTCTCCTTTATGCGTCCCCCGGGGTCATGGTGGAGGTGAATGGGGTAAGGTCGGAGCCCTTCACTCTGACTCGATCGATTCGGCAAGGTTGCCCGTTATCGCCCATGTTATATATCCTGGCGTTAGAGCCTTTTCTACGCAGGATAAAGGCGAACCCGGTCCTACGCGGCCTCACGTTACCTGGCGCCAGTGAGGTGGCCAGGTACACTGCATACGCTGACGACGTCAGCGTGCTTGTAACGAGCAGTGCCGAGGTGGAGGAGGTGAGCAAAGAAATCGGAAGGTACGAAGCTGTAACAGGGGCCAAGATTAACCGCGAAAAGTCTGTCGGCTTGCGGTTGGGCTCGTGGAAAGGCTATGCTCTTCCCGGCCCCTTCACTTGGAAAGACGGTCCGTGCAAGATACTCGGCGTCTGGTTTGGGCCTGACCTTCAATTGGAGAAAAATTGGTCGGAAGTACTGGATAAGGTCGTAGCCGCAACTGATTTGTGGTTGCGTAGAAGGCTTTCCCTTAAGGGTCGGGCAGAGGTGTGCAGTTCGCACATCTACTCCCTAGCCGTATACCGACTTTCAGTGCTTCCTATCCCGGCCACCATCCTATTCAAGCTGGAAAGGATTCTCTTCCAGTTTCTCTGGGCTAAGAGACATCCTTTGGTGCGACGGGAGATCTGTTACCTTCACCCTTCTGAAGGCGGTCTAGGAGTGCCTAACGTCGAGGTACGGCGCCATACTTTGCGTCTTACTTTCCTAGACCGGATGTGTTCACGAGACACGGCGGCGGGAAGCGTCTGGAAAGAAAACGCTAAACAGTCTTTCCCGTCGCTAAGAAGTGTGCATTTTGCTGATGGGGAGGCCCATCGGTTGCCCAGACGCGGGTGCCCCTTCTGTCGCGGGTGCTGGCGTGCTTTGGGAGTTCTCTCTCGGCTGCGGACGGGTCTCTCTGGCAGCTGGCCGTTGTCGAGTAGGGCATTATATTGTTGTTTAGTCAGGGGGGCGCTAGCGATGGTCTGATTGGCGAGCTCGGTGGGACGGAGGCGGAGGGTCGCTTACTGTGGCCTTGGACCCCAAGGATGAGGTGTCTCAATAATGACGAGGCTTCCCTCACCTGGCTGGTCATTCGGAATGCCCTCTGGGTCGGCAAGAAATTGTTTGCAGCGCAACAGGCCATTTCGCCTGAGTGCGGCCGGTGCGGTGATTTGGAGGAGACTATTAGTCACACCTTCTTTCATTGCCCGGTTGTACGGCCGCTGTGCAAGCTTCTTGAAGGCTACATGGTCCGCATCCTCAATGGAAAGTTTTTTTGTCCTGGAAGCCAGTTCTGTGTGCAGCAATGTGGTACCGAGGTTGAACAGACAGGAACATTATGTGTTTCTCTGCTTACTCAGCGTTATGCGTGTCGTGATTTGGACGACGAGAAAGAAGGAACTCTGCGAGGATGAGTCTTTTTCTTCTCAGACCCTGGTGGCATTTTTTAAACACCAAATCAAAGTCAAAATCCGGTCTGAGAGAAAAAGACTCTCTTCGCTGGAGTTTGGCGAAAGGTGGGTGACTGTTGCGCGCTTGTGTCGCGTGGTAGGAGCCAACCTTACTTTCACTTTGGACATTCCAGGGACTTAAGAATTTTGAGTTACCGGAAGGACGTGACCACCCAGCCCAGGTAAGTTAGAATTTTTTAGGCTATTTTGATTTAGTTTGTTCCTAATTTAGTTAACTTAGCTAGAGTATGCAAGGTCATTGGGTCCCTCCTTTTTTTGTCCCCTTCTTTTGTTTTACTCTCCCTTCCCTTCCCCTCTGTTAGGTGACAGGAATCGGAGTTCTCCAGGAGTGCGATGGAGGGCTTATGTTATTTCATGTTTATTGTTTACTTATATTTTTTACCATTTATTTATCCTATTTGTTTATTTTTTTTCCTCCTTCGACACTATTTTCGACTGGTTAACTCCTCTTTCTGCCATGTTTTAGTACGTGGGGGGGACCCCATACTAACTATCACAATGTATATATGTTTTGTTCACTTTCGTTTTTAGGGGAATTACTTGTAAATAAATGTATATAGCATTCGTTTAGTTTTTTAAAAATGTTCCCCTCCCCCTCACTTTGTAAATATGGGATTAAGTTTAGAAGTCCATGGAGCAGTAGTGTTGTTTTGGTGATTGTTGTTTTTGGTGGATGCAGTTTGAGAGTGATATGTTTAATTGAGGTATTTTGGTGTTTCTTAATTTGGAGATATGTATTGGTCAGTGAATGAGTCTAGTTAAGTTAGAGATTAGGATAGTGTAGACCAGCCCCCCCCCCATTTTTAGGCCTTGTGCCAAATTTGTATATTTTTTACAATAAATAGTCTTTGCCACAATGGGGTCGTTATTCGGTTATTTGTTCATTCCGGTATGTATTCCTTCTTTCCCCCCCCCCTTTTTTTTTAAATTAATTTTTACTTAAAGAAAGAAAAAAAAAACTTAAAAATAAATTAAAAAAAATATATATATAAAAAAAAAATAAATAAAATAAAATAAAAATAAAAAACTGTACATAACTAAAGAATTGCGATTAAAACAACAAACTCGTATATAAAATGACATACGTTTAGTTTTGTTTTAAAACTTATTTCCATTAAACACTGTACATAAATATACAATTACGAACTAAATCAGACGCCGCGCATTACTATACGTTAAAACTTCCTAATCGAACGGTTTACGAATGAGAAAAGACGAAAAAAATTAAAAATAAAATTTTAATAAAAAAAAAAAACTCTACATAAATATCAATTGCGATTAAAACAACAAACTCCTATATAAAATTGACATACGTTTAGTTTTAAAACTTATTTTCATTAAAAACTGTACATAAATATACAATTACGAACTAAAACAGACGCTGCGCATTACTATACGTTACAACTCATTGAAAGGTTTACGAATGAGAAAAGACGAAAAAAAAAAAAAAAACGAGTAATACGTTGAAATCTTCACAAAAACATTGTCGTTTAAAATGCTATATTTACAAAATGGTAAAAAACGTCTAAGATATTAATCAATTAAATGAACCGATTCCAAATGAACGCTTAAAGCCTAATATAACCACACTCCTGCGCGCGCAAAAAATAAATAAATAAAACTAAAAAAAATAACAGATAAAAAACTAAATAAAATCATACGTGTATATATCGTTTTAAATTAGACGATCTTTTTTTTCCTCCTTTTTAACCCCACTTCTAATAATCACCAATCTACAACCCCAACTATCCGCCCTTCTGATCCATAACCAATTCGTTGCTCTTTCAGCTGCAGTGGTAATATTTTTCAGGGCCTTTCGTTTTACCGCACCTGAAATGCCGATGCTTGATAACGCTTAACTCATCGAACTTGCGTTAAATCCGCGACATCCCACTTCGACTGCTTGGCATATTGCCTGCCAACCATTCATTCGACATTGCTCTACTAGCAGCTCATATTTGGCTATCTTTCTTTCGTGTGTGAACTCCATGTTTTCTTCCCATGGGACTGACAATTCCCACATTATCACCTTCTTTGTGGAATTTGAAAACATTACTAAATCTCGTCGGAGCTTTGTCTCCACAATATGCGCTGGAAACTTCATCTGCCTTTCCAGGTCCACCAACAATTGCCAATCTGGTGCCGATGATAACATCGATACTTTATTTTTTGTCTGCGGCTGTTTCGAGCTTCCCGCTCTAACAAAAATAACCATATGTCTTCCAGGACTGAATCTATTCGATTTTAATGCCTCAGATACCACTCCAGCAATAACTTTGAGGACCTGGTCATGTCGCCAGCGATAACACCCTTCACTCAATGATCTTGGGCATCCAGATAGCAAATGCTGTAGCGATCCTTTACCCCTGCACAACTGACATGCTGGGGTATCATTTTTGCCCCATGTGTGAAGGTTTGATGGGCTAGGGAGAAGATCATAAACTGCCTGGATCTGGAATCTTAGCTGGGTTAAGTCGGCCTTCCACAAGTCCGACCAGGTAATTCGCCGCCGAATATAATTTTCCCATCTGGTCCAGGCACCCTGTTGAGACAGTCCTACCATCTTTGCCAGCCTAGTCTCCTCTATACCTTCTCTTACTTCTTTTTGCAAGTGTGCCCTTCTTTCTTTCCCTCTGGCGTTGTCTATCCTTGGACTTGGATAATATCCCAGGCCTCTTGTCCCACTGGCCACAGTACCGACCATAGCCTTCTGCTGCAATCTCTCTTCCGCAACCTTCAGTTCCCTGGCAGTGCTCCACTTCCTTCCTGTGCGGATTTCAATTCCTGCTCCTGATACCTTTAGATCTCTGGAATCTCTATACAAAATTGCCTCTCTTGTGCGTGTCACCACAAACTCTTCTTTGAGACCCCTGAAAGGAAGTTGGATCGCATTGGAGGTCCCATATAAAGCCGCGCTATTTAGGCTTTTTGGCAAACCCAACCATCTCCTTAAATAGCCGCTAATTTTCCTTTCCATTCCTTCTTTGTAGAGTACTTACAAGTTCTTCATTTACACGATTGGCTAGTGGTAAAGCCAAAAAAATGCTGAGTAATATTGCCATAACTCATGGAGTTTAGTGTTTTTCGTGGCATAGTTGAATTAATTGATACTTTATCTAGTACCCAAAGATGATTTCAGATAAATTGAAGTCTATGATGTAAGAAAACTAATATATATGCATCAGTTATGGGGTTGGCTTCTAAGAAGTTTGAGAAGCTATCTGTTGATTGATAAGGTATCTCTCGAATGACAAAAGAGATAAATGTTAATAGTTTAATTTTCTGGATATCATTGTGAGAATTCTTTTTAGTTTTGTTATAAATATGATGATAGATGTAGAGGTTTTTATTTGGTTAAACCAACATTGGCTCAATGCCATATTTATGGAATACTGAGTAAAAACTAAACTCACTGATTATGGCCATAAAATATATCTGTTGAAAAGCAATATATTTGTGTCAGTTTTAAGGTGGCTGCAGAGAAGGACTTTGAAATTTTTTACCTTCAGAGGTGGATTGACAATAATCTAGGCTCCTGAACAAAAAGGGTTATTGATCCCTAAGCTCACTCCTAGCATCCATCCCATATATATAATTTTAATCTGAAATTTATTTCTGAAAATCCATACTCACCCCCAACCATCAATATTGAGAAATCTGTTTATTTCTAAAGTTTCAGAATATAGTTAAATATAAGACAACAGGAATTTATAGAATTAAAAAAATTTAGCTACGACACATTGATTAACTTTAGGCTATGAAGCTTTTGGTAACTGCTCCATCATCTACCTGTTCAGTCCCCCCAGCTATTTATTTATTGGGAAGACCCTTCTCTTGATTGATAGAACAGGTGAATATTGATATTAGAATTTTAGAGCATAATTTTTTTCCAATGATTTATAATTTGTAATATAATAGGATAAAACTGTCAAACACACACACACACACACACACACACACACACACACACACACACACACAGAAAAGTTGTGTTATCCTATGTCTGCTATTTGTATGATTGTGAATTCTATGGTAAAAAAATTAGTTTTAACTTTTATCTCAGGAATATCTTATCTGTCAAGAAACCTTTTTTGCCAAGCACTTTTATTATTTAATTATATTTCTATTTAAACCCACGTTTTTTTTTTAATCATATTTATTTTAAATACTTGTATGTACATATCTGTAAAAGCTACTAAACAAGTATAGGTGTAGTCATGAAGATATTTGTGTGATGTGTACGATGAAAAACAGCAAAAGTTAACAATAGAGCAAAGAGAGAGTCAGAGGGAAAAAAGGAAAAAGATTCTGCTTTCATGAGATTTATATAGATTAGTCGATGACCTGTCACTTTGCTGATAAAATGAAAAAATAAATCATTTTGAATTGGAAACAGTTTTTACTTTTATCATAAGTGTTACATGTTTTTTTATTTTTTGTTTTTTTCCCCAAGATAAAATGCAATCACGGTCAAAGATATTAATTTACATATTTTATTTTAGAGTGTTTTTATAAGTACTTATATTTAAAAGATAAAGAAAACTTTATTTGTTTCAGAACAATTTAAAGATAAATCAAATATACAAAACTTTAGTTGAATAATATCATTTATATAATTATGTACAAAAAAATGATAGTATACCAAACATACAATAGACTATATACATTAGTATTTATTCCTGAATTTATAATCTATAAAATAGAAAAAGAGAAGTCCCCATGGTATAATGGCAAAAGTGGTGGATGCAACCTTATAGTAAACAAGTTCAAACTTGAGTCATGTCATTATATTCACTTTTGGATTAGTTACCCTTGGAAAAGGTATCATCATCATCATCATCATCATGTCGTGCCGCCAGCACGGATATCCCTGACCCTCTCTCGCCACTTCTCCCTATTATTCATCGCCTCTGGCACATCTTCAGGGTTACATCCTGTGTCCTCACATAGCTGCTGTATGTAAGTTCGAGCTGGTCATCCTGCTTTTGCTTGGCCATATGTGGGGGTCCATAGGAGTACATCACTTATGAGCTCGTCCTTGCTTCTCCACATTCTTGTGTAATTGCCGTCAAGTTTCTTCACCAGCCGTTTAGTCAGCATCCATGTAGTGCATCCATACAGCAGTATCGACACAACTGCTGCCTGGAAGAAACTGCGTTTCATTTTATCAGTCAGGTCTGACCTCCATATGATTGAAAGCCTACCGATAGCTGTCCATGCTTTCGTTAGTCATGTATTGATGTATATAAACCCTCTTATTCCACCAGTTATGACTTAAATAGTATTACTGCTGTTTTTCTAAAAAATGTATGGCTTTGGCATTAAATAATCTATGATAGTTTATATGCTATTAAACAAAGAAACAAAAACTGAAACCTATAAAATAGAAAAGGATTTGATTTTAATAATAATAATGATCTCTCACTTCTATCTTTTTCATGTTTCTTCCTGTCTCGTTTCAGTATCAATTTTTCTACTCAACAAATTTCCACACCTCTTACTATTTTCATCATTTCCTCAATTATTGGGTGGCCTCCAGT
This sequence comes from Sepioteuthis lessoniana, assembly GCA_963585895.1. NCBI lineage: Eukaryota > Metazoa > Mollusca > Cephalopoda > Myopsida > Loliginidae > Sepioteuthis > Sepioteuthis lessoniana. The sequence continues at coordinate 68,999,053 of OY757908.1, forward strand.
TAAGAGAGTTGGAGGCAGTGAAGGCTAGAGTGAGAGCCAGTTTGCAGTCAGTGAGAGTGCCCCGCTGAGGGCCTGTGGCCCATACTAGGCCACTGGTTGAGCAACCCTGGCCGAGAAGCAGAAGAAGTGCTAAGTGGGTCTTGAAGATAACACAGAATGGTATGGTCAAGAGAAGAAGTTATGGGTCAATATAGCAATCTGTCTTGCCTCCCTACGTCTGTCTGTCTCATAAAACACAGAAGCTTCAACCCTTTATGAAAGAATAAAAAGTATATATTCTTATAAAGAAATGTTGTCCTTCATTACTTCAACTGCTATACAACACACATAAATCTTATTTTATCTTTATGGATTGAACATATACATGTCAAAAGGAAATTAATCAAATTAACCTTTACCTACAAAAATATAAACTATCTGTAAATATATATTCCAGTAATTTGACAATGTTTACTAAGTTATAGAATCATTTCTTGCTTTAGATTTCTGATTGAAACTTGGTTTGCAATGAACCAAATATCAGACATTTCACTTATGGGCTTCACTGGTGGAATGTTTTTTTTTATTTATCCATTGAAATAATACAATAAAATTATATAGTTTGGACTGTTCCTTAAGAAAAGTAATCTGATGGTGAAGCTCCAGTAATGCTGGAGCTTTGAGGAGTGTGGAGTACCTTTTCATTACCGTCACTTCCAGGTCCACTCTGGTCTAGAGTGGTAGTACCCGATAGGGTCCGATCTATGGGTCAAATAGAACTAAACTGTGTTGGTTGAGATTGGACTATTTTGACACTTAAACTGCATACTTATGCTAATCTGAATTGCTTGAAATAGAACTGTTTTGGCATTTAAACTGCGTACTTATGCTAAACTAAATTGTTTGAAATGAATCTGTTTTTAGATTTAACTCCATGAATTGCCCAGTCAGCTGGTCCTGAAAATATACCAACTATATCTCTGCAGAGAGGTAAGACCTGTAATGCTAAACTGAATTGCTTGAAATAGGACTGTTTTGACAACTAAACTGAATTGCTTGAAATGGAACCATTTTGTATGCTAAACTGAATTGTTTGAAATAGACCTGTTTATTTGTATAAAAATGGATCTGGCCAGATCCATTTTTATACAAATAAACAGAAAATAATAAAATACAAAAACAGAATAAAGCATCCCCTAAATCAACTTCCACCAAAAGTTTAACTTTTTGCTTGCCCACAGAACATGTATGTGTTTTGCATACCTCTCTTAATATTTGTTTGATAATATCTGCTTCTAATATCCTTGGATAATCATAGCTTTCTTTTTCTCTGAACATTTTAATGCTTTCCTGATTGGGTAGTTCTATTCCTTCTACTATTTCTCTTTTTCCTTAATTTATTACAAGCATTTCATATTTCCAAATTCCATCCCTATATCTTTGCTGAAGATTCTGTTTGTATTAGGGTTTCTAATACCTTTTTGTTTTTGGCAAAATATTTTAAAATCATTCATCTTTTTGCAATTTTATATCTTACTTTGCATTTTCAATGGCATGATTGTTGTAACAAATAACAGTGGGGACAGTGGGTCACTCTGGAAAATGCCCCTGTGTATCATAACATCTTCTAGGTGTTGTCCCACTGTGATTAGTTCCATTCTACCATTTTTGTTTTTGTTTTTGTAATAAAGTGCTTGAAGTGATAAAGTGTTTTTGTTTTTGATAAAGTGTTTTTGTTTTTGATAAAGTGTTTTTGATAAAGTGTTTTTGTTTTTGATAAAGTGTTTTTGTTTTTGTAATAAAGTGCTTGAAGATTTTAAATATTTTTAGACTTTCTATTATTCATTTCTATTGGATCATGTTGTAAATTTTCTTAGGGTCTATCCATGCTATCATCATCATGAAGAAAAGAGAAGAAGAAGTTTGATTTCAAGGAAGAAAGAAAAACAATAATTTTGATCACTTGCAAAAATAAACACTCTCTATGTGCAAGTATTCTAGTTTTAATGTAATAAAATATTATATTAAGTTAGAAAACTAACAAAACTAAATAAGTATGCAAATAAAAACATTACACATATTTTTAGTTTTATTGATTTCTATATAAAATTATATATAGGAATACTTTTTAATATCTTTGAGAATAAAACAATAATATTAGAAATCAATAACATCAAGTGATTATTTATTATCAAACCTAGTTTTGTTAAAACCAGTATGCAAATTTTCCACACCATATAATATGTGAACCTTTATAGCTTTGTGATATATAACTCACATTGTCAGACAACTTTAAATTGATTAATTACATGGGCTGTCCCCACGAGTAAGTGTTGTTGCATTGACTGCCTGTTTTCGGGGGGGGGGGCTTCCCCTCAGATACTATCTGCTTAGCTGGGCTAAGTTTATTGCTTGAAGCCTGAAGCACCTCTAAAAATGAATACCAAAGGTATCGAGTAATTTTTGTGATGGCCACGCATGTTTCAATTTGTCTATGCCCCTCCACATTAAAATGACCTTGTGTCAAATCTAAGCTGGTAGGAAGTTGGATTAATCCTTTAATAATCTAGGCTGTTATGAAGAAAATCTAACTCAGCTCAATTTCAATGGAGACATTGTTAATGAATAACATGCTAATTAAGTAAGATTCAATAATGATTATTTAATAATCATTGAGAATATAACTTAAATAACTAAGGAAATTGTGATGTTAGTGGTGATGAAGTTTTGGTTACAGACAGACACACAATCCCCATCATAATAAGATTATAATGATGATTTGAGCTTTTGGATCCCATTTTAGATTTTAGAAGATTCCAACCAAACAAAAGAGTTTTGATAACTTCCTTATAAGACATTCATAGAAATCATTTAACTATATTCATCTATTATCTTTTTTTATACTTAAAAAAAGAGTTTTTTTGTTTTTCATGTGAAATTTCATAGAATATTTATTTATAAAATAAAATAACATTTTAAGTTTTCATTTTATCTTCATTAAGTCCAAATATAAAATGTTATGCTAATAATAATAATTATAATCCATTTTCCAAATTGTATTATCAAAATTGCTTTGAAAATCATCAGACTGAACAAAATTTGCGATCATATTTTGTATGCATAGTTACTTAAGATAGACTTCTAATTTATTACTATGATATTTAAAAAAGAAAAAAGAAAGAAAAAAAGAAGCTTTTCGAGGGAGGAAGGGAGTGAGAGAGGTATCAATACTGAAGTTGCCAACAACCAAAAAATGTCCTAAACATCATTAATTCTGATTAAACAAAAATAAAAACCAATAAAGCAGCTTCTGAATCGACCCATCAGAGGAGAGGTTATTTTTTCTTCTTGGTCATGACCTTAGGCGTGAAGCATTCAATCAACTGAAATAGTAAAAAAAGAAAAAATGGTGTTAAGAGAAAGAAAGCATAATTTCATTACATTATATAATGACATTTGAGACGATTTTTTTGGTTTGCTAGCAATCCCCAAAACCAACCTCTACGCCCTCCCCCACCCAGCAAAAGTCTTTGAAATAAATTAGGAAGGAGTCTACGAAAATATTAATCCGTTTATCTGAAATTTAAGCCTTTGAAATTCGGATTTAACTCTGCTCTTAAAAGAATCTCTGGCTCGCTGGAGAAGCCGCCTTTCTACTTTCGGAATGATTAACGCACGTGCACGCATATGGGCTTCGAGAGACCGAAAGATAAAAGTTGCCAATCGATGGCAACAAAAGAAAGCAGAAGAGACACAATCCCTTCCCTTCTCTTTATCGCTTTCCCTCCTCGATTTGCCTTTCAGAGTCAACAATATTGAGACAAGGTTAAACATTGACACCCTACCTTCCTAATCCCTATTAACTCTCGTAGCCAAAAGGTTATTACCCAATACCCTCACCTACAACTCCTTGCTAAATCTGCTTTTCTAAATTACATCGAATAACCAAACGGCATACATTTCTGTCCGTCTGTTTGTCTGTCTGTCTATCTCTCTAAAATTCTGAGAGGCACAAAGGTACACAGAACCAAGGTATGTGTATTGGTTCTTGTGAAGATAAATTGGTTCATTAACTTAGTCATGTTAGTAAAAGAATTTTGAGTTTAAGTTTATTCTTAAGTTTCTAAGCTAACAGTTCTCACACAACTGTTAACCGCAATCATCTTTCATATGTGTAACATCCCCCATCTCTAATACAGAGTTAACTATATTTATGAAGTTCTATACCATAATTACAGTCTAATAATAAATAGGCTGGATACTAATAATATCTGACAATGTGTTGAAGAAATATGAGTGGAAAATGAAAACCAAGTTGTTGAAATAAACAATTTATTCATATGATGGCATATTTCGCTGATATAGCTTCATCAGATACCACAAACTTAATTTTAAAATGATAACGTAATTAGTTATGTAAAGTGTCACTAATTTGATTTCATAGTATCTGATGAAGCCGTTCAGGTGAAATGCGTCATAATACAAATAAATTTCATTTGTTCAGTTTTCATCTTTCAGTCAAAGGTTTAATATGTATAAATATATACTGATATTTTAATAGTGTATAGCGGTTTTTAGGATAACACTATTGTTTTTAGGCACACAAATGAATTACGAAACTTTTCTTTAACACACAACAACGAAAGTTCTTTATTTGCAGCTTTGAATATGGTTTGTTTTGGGTGCTGCAAGACTCGTGGTGTTTAGGCTTGTTAGTGTTGGAGACGAAATGGCTTAGCGGAATGTTGAGATGGCAGCGTGTTGTTGGACGTGTGAGGGATGTGTTTAAAGTCACCGTGTAGTTTTGAGAGAGTCTACGATATCTCCATGTTGTCGAGAGCAGAGTTACGCTCGGATCGACATAGTCAATTTTTGGGGTGACATGAAGTGGTGCCTGTGGAAGGCATGCTGAATGTTTCTAATTTATGTTCAACTGGGATTCCTCGTAAAGAATCCATAAATTAGATGGTTCCCTCGTAGGGTGTCCATGTTGCTGCTGCTAGTGTTAAAGTCACAGAGAGATGTCCCCACTGGGTGGCTTGTTTAGCTAAAAAGCATCGCTAAGCAGGGACGACCAGAGGCACGTCTGTTCTGGTCGCCGTCCCAAGCCGAAGAGAAAGGGTTTGGCCGCTCACCCGTTTTGCCAGCCGGAAAAGAAGGTCCGGGCTGAATAGGATAAGTCATCCTGATTGGGTGAAATTCAGTGTTGAATTAAATTGCGCGCCAAACCAAAATACGAGATTTTCCTCTTCTCTACAAGTGTAAAGAATTAGTGTGACAAATAAGTTGTGAACCAAGTCAAAACAATTGGAGTGGGGCTGGAGGACCTACAGTTTTAAGCCGGTCAACTCCCACTTGCAGAAAAAAAAGGTAGACCATTTTGTAAAGAATATTAATGCAATGACCAATCATATTTTTGCATTTTTACTCACTTATCTGACTCATTTACAAAAAATACTGCTTAGTAAATCATGACATTTTCACTGCCAGTAGAATAAAATCAGAAGTATATCCTCTCCAATATGTAGACATTTGGTGATCATATGAGTTGAAATGGGCTTTAAAACAAGCAAACTTGCTGACTAAATCAATCAATCAATCAGGTAAGTTGGTCTGTATGAAAGCTTTACTGACCTTCTGTAGTCATTCAACTGAGTGTTACCTGACGATTTTGTATGTATCCATAATTACCATAGTTGGGATTACATCCCTTATTTTCCATAATGATACTTTTAGTGTCTGCTTGTTCATGTGACCATGGTAGCATTGTGAGATACGCAACAGGTTTGAGGCTCTTTCTTTTTCTTCATTCCAGCCTTGACAGCAGGAAGTGTACATAAGTGAGTGCATCTCCCAACTGGGAAGCAGAACAACAAACTTCATGTCATACCAAGCATAGTATTATGCTTTGACGTAAATCTTGATACAAATTTCAGTTTTATAAAGGTCTCTTCAACTACTAAACTGGACTTTTCTAATCTTAGTATTTTATGTAATTACTGTATCCATTCTATTGTGTTGTGAAATACGTAAGGTCAACATACATGTAGAAATAAGAGGTATACGGTTGAGTACGCCGACTAATGTAAACAACCGTTAGTCGTAAGTTGCTATCTCTGTCTAGAGCGAGCACTGTTTTAAATAGTCTTTAGACTAGTTTATCTTTTGGGGGTGTTCCAGCTACTCCACCATATCCACCTCTTTTAAATTGACTACTTCTTCTAGAAGTCATACTTTTTCCTTTTCGGGTTTATATCTTTTTCGAATTACTCCCAGTGTGTCACCCGAGAGTACAGAAACGATAGGGAGGGAAGTTAACTAAGCTGCGAATGTTGCCATCCCAGGCAGTGGTAAACCGACAATCTACGAGGAACAAGGAAGAGAAAGGAAAAAAAAAAACAACAAGGCGTATAAGAACAAGGGAATGGGGAGAAGTAACTCAAATATTAATATACAAAGAAAAAAACAACAACCATATTTCTGGAACAAACAAGTACTTATCCCTTTACAAAGAACTTATATCGAAGGAAAAAAAATTAACAAATACGTTCCCACTGACTTTGCTCAAATTTCTCTGTGCATAGTTGAGCAAAAAACACCAGATTTAATACCAAAAGATAAGTAAATAAATATATAAATAAAATAAAATAAAAGGAGAGAAATGGAAAGTCAAATGACCTGATCAACTTTGGACCAAAACAAAGAAAAGTTGTACATTACAAAAACAATTTTTTGCAGAATCGCCAATATGGTGTCTGAATTCAAAGTTGCCTTTTCTTTTTTCTTTTTTTTTTTGTTTCAAATTTCTGGCACGTGGCTTTCACAGGCTGATGTAATTTTTTTATCTTCCCCAGTGAGCTGTATCCTTTTCTCTGTGCTTCAAGACAGTTTTGATGATGGTGCTCTGAGGAATTTAACGTTTTTCGTTAAATTTCTTCTACTGTCCTTTTTTTCTTGAAAATAATGTGTCCCGAGACTTATTATCACTGAGTTGGGAAAAATATGCAACTTTTCTGTTTCTTATGGAAAAAAAACATTTCTAAGCTTTTCTTCTACCGCGCAAACCAATTAACCCTCACTTAACTAATTGTAAATTTTACACTGTTCCGGTGGAGTTTACATAAAAAGCAGACCCTGCTTTCAACCCCTCACAGACTGACCTTCAGGCTTCTCACGGACAGTAGAGCCCATGAATAGCAGACTTTGCCTTCTACTACCCACTGACAGACTTTCAGACTTCTAACTGACTGATGAAAAAAAACGCCCAGTCATTTAAATACTCACAAAGGGACTGTAACGGTTCAACTTTTAAAATGAACCAATAACATTCAAGCTATTTTTAATTGCTGTTTTGCAAATTTCAAAACTTTATAGTCCCTGAAAATGTCCTTTTCCGTTTTCTTGAACGTTTCTTCTCAGGAGTTACTAAAGACACCGGTATGTCGAATAAGTCTTAAATAACCGTCATCGGTTCTTCCTTCGAGTTATTTATATCCTCCAAGTAACTTTTCTTCATTTGGTTGTGATGTCTTTCTATAGTCTTTTTCGAATCTTTAATGATATACATTAATCTCTCGATATGTTTATCAATGACACCAGTCTTCCAGGTTTCTTTCCCGTTTCTGTACTCTTTGAAAGAATGCTTTCTCCTGGTATATGGGATTTTGCATGTGTTTTTTCCTTTAATGTTTTTTCTTAAATTTTCCTTTGGCAACAGTTTATTGAATACAGATCTTATTTTTCTTACGAGCAATAACACAGCTGGAGACAATCCCGAATTAATACTTGAGTTCGGTGTCACATAGTATACCCTTAAAAATTGTAGGATATCGTCAACGGATTTATTTACGTCCGACTTTTTAATGTTCGCTTGAACCTATCTACGAATCTTTCTGCCTGTCCATAAGATCGCGGGGGATATGGTGCGGTGTAATACTATGGTTTTGTACCATTTATCAAATGTAATACGATGGTTTTGGGAACAACACTTCTGTAACAATATCGCGGTTACAACTACCAACTCCGATACCAGCGCCAAATGTAATACTGTTGTACACGACAGAATTTGCGGTACTAAATGTAATTACAATAATTTGTCTTATCGTGGTAACGGTGCCAAATGCGTTTCAGGTAATTTGCTTATCAATCCTCTCTGTGCCCATGATGTTTGAAAAATCCACAGATACGGTATGACACAATCTATCCGGAACTTCTGCTGACGGTCGGGTTGATCCATTGGAACAAAGTTGCCTGGGTGTTGGCAACTCAAAGACAAGAATAACTCTCTGTTAACAATTAGCAATCATTTATTGTTCGATGTTCATACTACATACAGTAGCACAAGAGAGAAAATTTGTAAGGGTCTATGAACAGAACCAAAGACATCCTCTCCAGCCCGATCGAATTCTCTGAACGCCAGCTTCTAACTGCTCTGACTACTCACCGACTGACTGACTGACTGCTATTCAAAAATCTCGAAACAACCCCACTTCTCACCCCGAGATATTAAATTTTTCATAAGATGATAAACCTAAAATTAAGCCGTACTAAAAAAAACCCTGATATCTTTTTGTGACCCCATCCACGGCTCTTCAATAGTAATTTGATACTCAGTAAAATAAACACACAAAGTAAAACAAACTTGTTTCCTTCTCTCTTGGTTATTAACCTACTATACATCTAACCATCGTGTCACAGCGTTAGTGATGTATACAATCGTAAAGGCTTTACCAAAGTCTTTGAACACTTTTGACGTGAATTGTGGGCCATTGTCCGATACAAATGTATCTGGCAAAGAGTTCATACAAAAATCTTATTGTACCATTGTACATTGGGTTTTTACATTTCATCCCCTCTGGCCCATCCAAGAAACTGTCAACTGCTATTAAATAATATTGTCCGTTCTTTGGACCCCCAAAATCTATGAGTATTCTTGGCTAAGGTTTGTCTGTCTTTGGTCAAGGGGTAAATTTCACTAGTAGAGCATTTACCGTCATCACACAACCTCTGCAGGATTTTACATTTCCTTCTCTTTCTTTGTTAATATTCGTCCAAGAAACATAGCTTCTCATTAAAGCTTTTATCCCCCATATACCTGGGTGACCGGTATGGAAGTCTTTTAATATTCGTTTTTGCAGCGTTCCTGGTATCATCACCCATTCGCCGCACATCAAAATTCCATCACATCAATATTTTTGTACTGTTTGTCCACATTTTGTTTCTTTTTTCTCTGTGATATATTTATCTATTTTTGCTTTGTTCCTAATCATCTCGATTGTCACAGACAATTACCATAAGGTGTTACAAAGCACGCTTTTTATTTCTATTTCTAATCTTAGGGTTGCTATCACAGTTTCCTCTAATGGTTTACATAGTTTGGGGGATTAACCTGGATAACCAATCCACATGCCGTAACCTCTTTGATGGGAGGAACTCCATCTTAAAATTACAATTTAACAGTATTGTTTCCATCTCTGAAGTCAATTTGCAGTATGTGTCGGAATGTCTTTTTTGAAACAAAAAATAGGCAATGGTTCGTTTAAAGTGTAAAACATCTTCCATGAATGAATCTATAGAACTTATCTTTAAAGTCTTTTTTTCGATTTGGCTGTACCGTTTTCAGCTGGCAGTAAGGTTCTCGGTGCATGTGCAATCACTTTTGCTTGACCATTGCTCTCTATGTGTAATATTACGGATCCTAAACCCAAATTACTTGCGTCACTTGTAACAATGATATCCCTCTTTTGACTGTAATGCGTCAGACGTTTATATTTTTTATTTCCCCAAAAGCATTCATTCGCTACTCCAGTTCCATTTCGAATCTTTTTTCAATAATTTTTTTAGAGGAGCTCTAAATATTTGGAATAAAATTACCGTTGTAATTTGCTAGCCCCAAGAATGCTTGTAGAGTTGAAAAATTTGTTGGCGCAAGTTTGTTCTTTATAGCACCCGACCTCGATAGGTTAGGCTTTCTTCCTTTCGCATCTATAATCTGTCCTAAATACTTAATTTTAGATTTTTTTTTTAAAATCCCATTCATCCAAACTAAGTTTCAAGCCGTATTGCTTTATTTTTTTCAAAATTTTGTTTAACCTGTTCTACATGTTGTTCTCGGCTTTCACTCTTAATTAAGATGTCGTCAAGAAAGGCTATTGCAACGTCATTCAATAACGTATTCATGATTTATTGAAAATGTCTGGTGCGACCTTTATCCCGAATGACAGTCTGTTGAAAGTATACAGACTATTTTGTTTATTTATAGTTAAATATTTCACACATTTTTCATCGACGGGAATCTGGAGATTTGTCTTCAGGACTTGGCAGAGGGTAACTGTATTTTTCCAAACAATCGTTCAATCCCGTAGAAAAATCTGCGTAGGCCCTAATCTTATTTTTATTTTTCACGTAAACAGTAGGACTTGCCCACTCATTATAGTTCCTTATGGTCAACACGCCTATTTGTTCTCAGTGGTCTAATTCTTTGCAAATGGAGGCTTCGGCTACGAAAGCTACTTTTATTTTCGACCTAAAAATAGGCGTCATATTCTCTTTGATTTTGAAGTTGCTTTAGCTTTTGTGCACCTCTCAAAACCCTTAGAAATAATTTCAGGAAATTTTATCAATAATTCTTTTTTTTTTCTTTTTTTTTTTTTTTTTTTTTTTACTTTTTCCATGTTGTTAAAATTAACGCTGACACTATGGTAGAACGAATTAATTGGTTGGTTCAAAAGTCGAATGACTCAATCCAATCCATGCCGAACAGGTTTTGGATTCCATTCATAACGAATCTTTTTAATTTTATACTTTTTTCATAACTGTTACATTTATATAACATTCTCTTTAAAACTTTAGTTTATTTCCTGTAATAACATGTGCGATTTTTCCCTTCTTTCGTAGAGTTGCCAATTTTCTTCCAAGTTTGTTCATTTATCAATGTCACATCTGAACCGGTATCCAATTGGAACTTAATCTTTTTATTGTTCGTCTGTACTTTCACAAACATTCTTTTCATTTTTTTTTTTCATTTTATTTAAGTTAACTGTATTTTCACTTTTAACCCCTTTTTATTTTTTGGCTTTCTGCAATACGTACGCTTATGACCTTTTTACCTCAATTAAAGCATTCTTTCCTTCTAAATGGACATTGCTTATAATAATGAATCTGTCTACAGCTATAACAAGGATTTATTTTATGTGCAAAATGTTCTTTGTGTTGTTTTTGTTTGATTGCATTTATTTTTGACAAGTCGCGTTCTTCAATTCTTGCCGTGTCGCGTCGAAGATTTTCTATTGGTTCACATTCTTCTTCGACCATTTGCAGACGGATTTTTGGATTTTGCTCTGATTTAGACAAAACTCTGGTTCTAATTTCGCCATCTTCCGGAGCCGCCAGTCCTGGTACAAAAATCAAACATTTAAACATGTCAGAAGTTCTTTCAGTTTAAACTTTTCAGTCTCTCAACCGACAATCCTAGCAAAAGTAGAGTAATCCTCACCACTTTTGTAAGGTGCCATCTTATGTTAAATAGAGAACTATTCTCCCTACAATTTTTTTCAGAATTAAGACAGTCTCCTTAAAAGATATTTCCCCAAGATTTCTCGAAAGCATGTAGTTCGCATACTTTTCTTGTTCACTTGGACCAAATTTCCTGAGCAACTGACGTATTTGCTTTTCATCTGACCATTGTTATAAATAAGCGTGCGGTTGCAAAAGACAACGGACTAGACGAATGGATTTAATTCCGTGTATTTTAAATAAATAAATAAATAGAAATCGGTATGTCAGGTGATACACAGGCCTTCTTCTTCCACCAGATAACAGGTCAGGAGGTGAGTGGGTGTAAGCCGTTCTTGAGCGGCTGGTTTGGTATTGTGGCACGATGTGTGATGTAGGTCGATAAGCTATAAGCCGTCTGTGGTAGTGTTGGAATGCGAGCTTGATTAGTTGGGCGTCTGGTTCTTTGTTCTTGTCCGAATGCGACGCGATAATCTCTCTCGGAGCCGACTGCCTTTTTTAAAACTTTCTTTGACCATTCTATAGTCGCGTTTGGGTCGAATCGACTCCAAAAACCTTTGGAGGGGAAAGTTGCTGATTGGTTGAAAAGAAAAAGATCTTTTTAATTGTCAATATAAAGTTACATTTCAACTGGATGGATGCACGGAACCTACCTGTGTAGCGACGTGTTTTATTCATTTTGGTCTCGGTCATCGTCTAGACAACATCCAGCTTTTGAAATGTAAGTCTGTGGTGTTTTATTTGTTTTTTATTGATTGATTTTGCATGTGAGTTAGTTGGGAATGTATTAGTAAATCAGAAAGGATTTCTGTATTAACATCATGTAGCGCAATCTTATTGAAAAACCTCTTCATAAAGCTGCGAAAGATATTTCCTCCTCCTCCTCCTCCACCTCCTCCTCCTCAGAACTGTACTTAACTGTACTAAACCTGTTTGCCAATTGAATTTATTACCGATTCCTACAAAAAAGAATTTCCATTGCCTTGCTCTTTTTTCAAGATTAACAATTACACACTTTTTTTTTTATTTTTAGTTAAATTAGGTAAGAAAACGTAAATCAGAATATTCTAGAAAAAATAAAGGATCCAAACCTCACTTACTTAGAATATTTTTAAGCTAATCAGCAAACACATAGATTAGAATATTCTCGAAAAAACAGATCAAACACTAACTTGCCGAAAGTGTTATATTTAGCGTATGGTAGCAAGGAAAAGACAAACATAGGTTGAAAGTTTTTAAACAAATATATTAAACAAAAAAGAAAACACAAGGCGATAAAGCAAAGAATCAAACTGTACAAATTGGTAGCGTACGACTATCAAGTGAAGGAGTAAATCGTGATGTGTGTGTGTGAAGTCAGAGTTCGTGGACAGTCATGTATGTTATAAGTTAAGGAACTCACTTGGTATAAGGGTGGTAAGGGTATCAGATGATCTTGGTAGGTGGTAGCATTCGTGGACAGGGCGGCGTTGTGGCTAAGTCAGCAGTTTTTCACAGCGGGTGGTACGTCATAAACCTGTCAGAGTTCAAGATGAGTTCTTATGGCGGAGCGTTTTCTTCCCTTCGTCCCTTGGTAGGCTAGTCAGCCGCCTTTGAAGATTTTCGCTGCTTAAATAGTTACCCTTTGGATCAAGTCGGTTCTGGGAATTTTTAAGCGGGAAAATTTATGATTGGCTGAAAAAGGGTACTTTGTTAATGTGAATTAATTTTTTGCATTCTTGCCCGGAATTTCTGCGCGGAGCCTCTTGCGCAAAGACATATCTTATTCATTGTCTCGGCGGCAGCCGTCTGGTTAACATCCGGTCGAATGCTACCCTTCTCCAGCCACGTGTATGTTTGTTGAGTGAAATTGTAAATCTGGAGAGATCTAAATTTTGCTATATAACAAAAGATTTTTCATAGAACCTAAAAATAAGCACCTCAATAAGTAATTTCTACGATTCTCATAGGTTAGATCTGGTCACAAGTTGTGTTTACTCATACGTCCGTACATTTGAAATGAATTAATACTTCGTTTAATTCTAACAATTTATTAACCAGCACGTGAAACAATGAATAATAATATTCAGTCCTTCCTGTGTATAAAGTTGAGTTTAAGGGACTTACCAGCGTGCTGAAGAAGATATCTGGTATCTTAGGGTTGTCTCTCTTTTAGAGCTTTTAATGTCACTGCCTCATGGAATGCCTGGTGGAATCTATCAGACTGGATTTTGGATTTCTCTTCAAGACTTCTAGGATCATCGCGTGATTATTATATTCAATCACAGAGCGCCACTCCTTCACTCACTCCATACACAGGAATTACCATCTTACTGACCCAACAGATACCCCCCTCCCAAGATGCGGAGCATATATGGGGAAAAATACATCAAAAGGCCTCTGAAATTCAAATACATAAAATATACATGTGGCAGAGAGAAATTATTTTTTCAACAATATAAATGTCTGGGATACCGAACATGTCGGCCAGATCTTATCACTCTCAGCTTTGGTTTATTCGTTACTACTGGAGATGGAAATGGTATTTGTGGGCTCACATTGAGCCATGCAGTGTCTAAAAAGGCCGGCTTCAATCTATCCAGAGAAATGTTCTGCGTACCATTCTTAATGGATATGGTGAAATAGTTTTATGTCTTTTTTAAGATCTTAAAGGATCCTCTATATGGTGGTTGTAACGAATGTGTTCTAGCAAGGTCCAGCACAAAAACATATGTACATGTTTCAAATAGTTTTGAAACATATGTTGGCTTCTTACATTGTGCAGGAGGGTTGTACACTCTGTTTGCTATCAACAAAGTGTCCAGGGGTGTCTGTGGACCACTTGCAGAAAAATTGTGCTGGCAGTCTGAGTGTGGTGCCATATACCACCTCAGCAGATGAACATTTGATGCTCTCCTTTACTGCAGTACGTAGTCCTAGGAGTACCAAGGGTAAATTTTCCAGCCAATTTGATCGGTTTAACATTGCTCTCAAGGCTGACTTCAGACTACGGTGGAATCTTTCTGCCAAGCCATTAGATTCAGGGTGATAGACGGTCGTGCGGATTCGTTTACTCCCCAAAAGCTTCATCAATTCGCCGAATAAATTTGATTCGAACTGTTACCCTCTGTCCGTGGTAATTATAGCCGGGATGCCCAGCCTGCAATGAACCTTTTCGCTGTAGTATGGCCCTCAATATTAGCCATGGGAAGGACTTAGTACCAACGAGAAAAACGATCGATGCATGTCAACAAGTATGTATACCCCTCACAAGGAGGTAAAGGACCAATAATGTCTATATGTACGTGTTCGAATCGTTCATCTGGAGACGGGAAAGGATCAACAGGTGTCCGCGTGTGTCATCCAACTTTGGCCTTTTGACACTGTTCGCAGGTTCTTGCCCACAGTCGAATATCCGACTTCATCCGAGGCCATACATATCTCTCTGTCATCCGTTTGATGAGATCGATTTTGTGAACACTGGAAAAGAAAACAAGTCAAAATGACTCAGGAACAAACGGGCGTATTTTCCCCGTCCTGGTGTCACACACGATGTCCAGGTTGCTGTTCAGAACACGTATTTTTGTCAACTTCAGGGAAGTTGAATTGTCTTGAAGTTGATTCTGAAGGATTTTATCTTTAAGCTGCTCCTCACAAATTCTGTCATGTCTGTGCATGGATCCAAGAAAATTGCATTGTTCTGCAGGTATATTTTCAGCTCCTTTCAGATGCCTGATGTCAGAGGTGAACTGTCACAGGTCGTCTAGATGTCTCATTTCTCTGAATTTGACCGGAATGCACCAAGTGGTTTGTGGTCGGTGGAGATGTAAAATCGTCTCCCCTCCAGAAAATTCTTGAAGTGACGAACAGCTGCGTAAGTGGCATACAATTCTCTTCCAAAGGTGCTGTATCTCTTCTGGGTACTAGTTAACTTTTGGGGTAAAAAACGAAATAGGTTTCCAAGACCCGGAAACTTTTTGTTGTAAAACTACCCCAACTCCAACCGCACTGAGATCTACTGCCAAACACAAATCTACATCAGGAAGGACATGAGATAATTCAGTAGTTTTTGCTAGAACTGTTTTTATCTTACTAAATGCAGATAGTGCATCATCTGACACTACTATATCAGATTTTTTGTGTTCGTCAACAAGTTAGTAAGGGGGTTGGAGGATACTTGCACAGTTAGGTATAAAGTGGCGATAAAAATTAACCATACCTAAAAATTGTCGCAAACTTTTCATATTAGTGGGGACTGGGAATTGTATTAAAGCTTCAGTCTTAATAGGGGAAGGAGAAATACCAACTACACCTAAACGATGACCCAAAAATTAAACTTCGATCTTGCCGAAGGCACACTTAATAGGATTTATTATAATACCGTATTTTTGGAATCTTTCAAAGATTATCTTAAGGTGGCTCATGTGTTCTTCCACCGAATGACTCGCCACCAGTATGTCATCTATGTAGGCACATGCAAAATCCAAACCATGTAAAACACGGTCAATAAACCTTTGGAAGGTTTGACCGGCTTAGCGAAGGCCGAATGGTAATCTCACAAATTAAAAAAGTCCAAAGGGGGTGGTTATAGTAGTTTTAGGGATATCCGTTGGTTCTACAGGTAACTGGTTGTATGCCCTAGTTAAATCTATTTTTGAAAAAATGGATTTACCCTGTATAATAGCGGTGACGTCATGAAAATGTGGGATTGGGTACCTATCGGGTCTAGTGATAGCGTTAAGCACACGGTAATCACCTCAAACGCGCCATGCATCGTTGCCTTTTGAAACTGAATATAACAGTAAGGCCCAGTTACTGCTAGAGGGACGAATGATACCTAGCTGCATCATCTGGTTGAACTCCTCTCTCGCATATATAAATTTTTCAATGGGCAAACGCCTGGATTTTGCGTGTACATGGTAATTATGTGATGAATCACATTGTGACTATGACATTTTCTTTGGAAATTGGGTTTAACAATATCTGGGAAATCCTTGATAAATTCTGTGAAACGTGAGTCACACGAAGCATTTGCTACTGTGGGGCATGGAACAACAATGTTATGAATTACTCCGGTGCTGCTTAAATTTGTGAGACGGTCTCTCAGGCAACGTCTTTTAACATCTATTTGCAAACCGAAATAGTCGATGAAATCAACACCTAAAATCGGTTTGTCTATATCGGCGATAACAAAGAACCAGCCAATTTTCTCGTTTTAACCCTAAGTCTAGCGTCATCCATTTCTGGTCGTACGTTTTAATGACAGATTTGTTAACTGCTTGCAGGGTTAATTTGTCACTACCACTAAGCCGGTCTGAATTAGTAGCAGGCAATAATGATAGATGTCCCCCGCTATCTACCAAAAATTTTAAACCTGTATAGACGTTCTGAATATGTAAAAGGCGACTTTTGGTTATCCCACCGGCATACATAGTCGCAGAATGTTGGCGGCTTAAAAGTTTCCAGAATTTGTACAATTACAGAGTGGGTAACATGTCTGTACTCTGTATCTGTATTTTTTTATGGATATTGCACATGGAAATATCTTTCTTATTTTTATTATTCGACGGGCTCTTTTGACAACCCCTGTCCCTTGCTGCGAAATATCTCCGACCATTCCTAGATGTAGAATTATTACGTCCACGGATGGGAGAAACTGGGGAATAACCATCTTTAAAGATGTCTATTAGGGTATCCAACTTCTCTAAAATTTTCAAACAACATTGCATTACATCAGCTAGGGACTAGTTTGTACACTAGCAATGTGGATGTCTTCTGAAGTCACGTCCGCCATTTTGTCTGCAGCCTAAACTAGTTTCTCCCAAAACTGACCGTTGTTAACGGCTGCCATTTCTCAGGTAGCTGGCTTAAACATATGTGCCTTATTATGGGATTCTCTTTATTAATCCCTGCTAATTCTTCTAGTCTACGTAGGAATTCTGAAGGCTTTTTATCACTTAGTCTTTCCTCAGATAAAAAAGATGGGCTATTTTTTTTTAGTCCGACACCGCAGTTCTGTTTAAAATTTCCTTTTTTAATTCTTGAAAAGGGTTCGTGGATGGCGGGTTTAGAATAATATCCCTGACCGATATCTGCTGGTAATAATGGGACTACATGCGCGAATTTTCCTTTTTGCGATGTAATGCCTTTTGATTCCAGTGAATATTCCAACTGGGCTATGAATAATTCTGGGTCGGAAGAAATAGATGTGAAATCCATTTTATTTATTTATAGGAAAGTAGCAATCTCAGGCAATAAAAAAAACTGTAACTACACAAGGGGGTGCGGACAGGTCATAAAATGTTGTAGGCATAATAGTTTTTTGTTGTTTTTTTTGGGGGGGGGGAAGCACGCGGTTCGTTTGAGTTTTTCTTTCTCTTGTTTTTTTAATTTTTTTAAGAATCTCTATCGAAGAATTTTCTGAAAGAATTTTAAGACAACTAAAATAGATGTGCTAGTATCTATGGTATTATTCACAAAAAATTTTGTTCAGTCGGGAGTCACCAAATTTTTGTTTTAGTATAGCGTTTATTCTAAGGCAAAAAATAAATTAATTAATACTTCGTTTAATTCTAACAATTTATTAATCAGTACGTGAAACAATGAATAACAATATACAGTCCTTCCTGTGTATAAAGTTGAGTTTAAGGGACTTACCGGCGTGTTGAAGAAGATATCTGGTATTTTAGGGTTGTCTCTCTTTTAGAGCTTTTAATGTCACTGCCTCATGGAATGCCTGGTGGAATCTATCTGACTGGATTTTGGATTTTTCTCCAAGACTTCTGGGATCATCACGTGATTTGCATATGCAATCACAGAGAGCCTCTCCATACACAGGAATTGCCATCTTACTGGCCCAACACAACCTTTGTATTTGTTATTTGTCCAATTGTGATAAAGTAAAATTGTTTGTTTTTTAACATTCTTGTTTTTGTCAATTTTTCTTTCGTCTACGTTTGTTTGTAAAAATTGTGTTGTATATTGTGGAACTGGCACTCTGATTTACATCTTAGAGAAACACCATTCCTCAACACAATTAGAACATTTTTTTCAAACCGTTCGTTTTGTTTTTCATAGCGTTCTAGGTTCAGTCATCGCTGATCTTCTAAACGTTCGTTCTGGATTTTCATCAATTCCACCATTGCTTCTTTTAAATACTCCATGTTTCTTTATAGAGACAAAATTCATTTTTCTTTTTTTTTGGGGGGGGGTAGCAAACAAGAATTATTGACCAATTAAAATTCTTACTTGTTTTTAACAGGTTAATCTGTTATGTAGACTTGGAATTGATGTGAGTTTGAGTTGCCCCAAATGTTGGTATTTCGCTGAAGATTTTCTAACATTTGAATCCTTGGTAATCAGATGTTGGTATCATGCTTAACATTCATAGTTGAGCACGCTGACTTATGTAAACAACCGTTAGTCCTAAGTTGATAATATTTAATGTTAATTGATAATTTACAAATTTGGCACAAAGCCACAAAAAGTGGAGAGCTAATTTTCACTATCCTAACTTTTAACTTAACTAGTTCCTTTCGCTGACCAATGCTGACCAATAAGCATTCACCATAACAACAGAATTATTCGTAGAAAACACTTTTTTACTACAGTCACCAAAACATGTTAGTTGCTCTTTTTCTTCTAAGCTTAATATTTACAAAAGTGTGTGGAAGACGGGGACAATTTAAAAATTCAAAAGTTACAAAAATATAAAAGTATATTTACAAATAATCCCCATGAAAATGTCCGGGTGGAAAGAAAAAATAGGAATATTTACAATTTAGAAAAATAAATAATGAGAGTTAGTAGTAACCCCCCTAAAATAGCAGAAAAGCTTATTCACCGATCGAAAAGCAGTGCAGAGTGGAGCGGGGGAAGTAACCCCACATCGCACATTCGGAGAACTCGAGTTTCTATCATCTATTGGGGATTGGGAGGGGAAAACCGGGGACTAAAAAAGGAAATGAGCCAATGCGCTAATATACACTAGCTAAATTAAACTGCTTTTACAAGGTAAAAAATAACTCGTCAAACTTACCAGAGCAGGGTTGCCTCTGCTCTTCCAAGGACGCAAAATTCTTTTAACCTGCAATATCCAACAGGAATATAAGGCCAGCTCTTGTCATGCGACTCATTCACGCAATATTCACTCACTTTTCGCCAAATCCCAAGAAAGAGAGACCTTTTCTTTCAGACAGGATTTTAATTTTGATTTGGTACGTATAAAAAGAAACCAACATCTGAGAGGAAAAAAACTCGCTGTGGTAGAATTCCTTCTGTTGCGTTGTACATATCACGACTCTCATATTGCTGAGCAAGCAGAGAAACACATAGCGTTCCGACATATTTAGCGGCGGCATCACATTGCTACACACAGAACTGGCTTCAAGGGCAAAAAACTTCTCATTCAACATGCGAACCAAGGACCTTGTACAAAGAACGCACGACCGGGTAGTGAAAAAAAAAGCGTGCGAGATCGACTCCTCCATATCACCGCACCGAATGCACTCTGGCAAAACTGTCAAACGCACTGTAAACAGTCTCTTGTCGACCCAGAGGGTGCCCCGAATCACCAGCCAGGTGAGAGACGCCTCGTCGTTATTGAGGCACTTCATCCCGGTGGCCCAAGGCCTCAATGCGATCATCCTCCTTCGTCACATCAAGTTATCTTGTATGGACTCCCTGACTAACGTTCGATAAAATGCCTTACTCGACAACGGCCGGCTGTCTGAGAGACCAGTCTGCAACCGAGAGAGTACACTTAGAGCATGCCGACATTCACGATAGAAAGGGCACTCGTTTCTGAGCAAACAGCGAGCCTCCCCATCATTCGAATACTCACTTCTTAACGATGGAAAGGCTTTCCTGGCGTCTTCCTTCCAGAAGCCACCTGTCTCGTCGTTTTGTGTGCTCGTCTAATCTAGTAAACTAAGATGCAAAGTCTGACGACGTGTCTCCACCTTCGAACGGATGAAGCTGACAGATCTCCCGACGCACCATAGGAGCCCGTTTGCTCCAGATAAACTGGAACAAGACTCTTTCCAGGTTGCATAGGGCGGTGGACAGGAGATGAAGTACTGAAGACGATAAAGGACCAGTGGGAGCTGCACACCTCGGACCGGCCCTTTAAGGATAGCCTCCTTCGCGGCTACAAACTTTTCCAGCACCTCCGATCAATTCTTCTCCAGATGGAGATCGGAACCGAACCAGACGCCGAGTATCTTGCACTGCCTGTTTTTCTAACTGAAGAGGCCGGGAAGAGCGTTTCCCTTCCATAAATCTAACCGCTAATTGACGGATTTTCGCGGTTAATCTTGGCCCCCGTCACAACTTCCAATTTCTTTGCTCACCTCAACCAACTCGGCACTACTCGTTACAAGCAGACTGACGTCGTCAGTGTATGTCGTGTACCTGGCCGCCTCGGAGGTTCTAGGTAATGAGAGGCAGCGAAGGACTGGGTTCGTTCTCAACCGGCCCAGAAATGGCTCGAGCGCAAGGATGTAAATCATGGACGATAGCGGACAACCCTGACAAATTGATCGAGACTAAGTGAAGGGCTTTGAACTTACCCCGTTCACCTCCACCACTACTCTACAGGACACATAAAGAAGACGAATCCAGCTGCGAAAGTCAAACCCAAACCAGGTCACAGACAAGACAGCCTCCAAAAAACCATGATCAATTTTATCGTAGGCCGTAGACTGATCTGCATTCATCAACACGGCTCTACCGTCGACTTTATCTATGATCGTGTGTACCAAATGAAAACTCTCTTGGATAGTCCTACCCTTAACAGCACAACACTGTTCGGGGCCAATTAGACTAGGCGGAGCAGTCTGCTAACGTTCTGCCAAGATATTCACCAAAACATTTAAGTCAGTATTTAACATCATTAAAGGGTGCAGGTTACTAATCTCATCCCTACCATGTTTGTCCTTACGTAGCAACTTCACTATACTAGGAGTATGGAGCCCTGCGTCATCTAGTTGTTGTGGATCGTTGCCAGCAACATGAAAAACATGTGCGACAGCCTTAAGTACACTTCTTAGAGCAGACCATCAATCCCGAGAAGCTTGTCTGTCCCAACTGTTTTCAATGCCTGCCGAACTTCACCCTTTGTTATGCAGCCCTCACACCCGGCCGCTTACGTCACTGCGAGGAAAGTCGGTGAGATAAATGTCGAACTGATTAAAGCTTTGCCCGAGTTCCCTAGGGAAAAGTTTTTCGAAGTAATCACGAAATTCCCTACAAAGGCCTTTGTTTGTAGTCTGACATTGCCCGTCTCGAAATATATGGTTGAACCGCGTGTCTTAGTTCCTCAGCCCGTAACTCCTGGGCCATATTCGTTGCCTCGCAAGACATTCTTTTAATCTATCCCCAACTACAAGAGCTTTGTTCTTTTTATTGTGGGAAGGAGCCAGCATAGCCTTAGCTATATTAGTTTGCACACTATCTCTCGCCTTAGCTACCCTATCTATCTTAACCTCTAAAGCTCTTTGAACTGCTACCCTATCAACGTTGAACCTCCTACTGTAGTCGGTAGTAAAGGATCTAATTCTATACTTAATTTTAGCCCACAAACTATTCTCAAGGATGGTTCCTGCCAATTCCTACTTTAAAATTAGTTCTAGGTGATCTTAGAAATTCTTCTTATCGAATAAAGATGTGTTGCATTTCCAGTAACCAGACATCCTAATCCTAGCCTTATCTAACCTAATCAACACTCATAATAATTTGTGATCAGAATTTTTATACAGTTCAAAACTTGGAGCACCTAAATAATCTAAGCCGACTCTCCTAACACACGGTTGAGATAGGTAGAGAGCTGACCCGAGGCACCCCTACCGGTCCAAATCCATTCTAACTTAGATAGATGCCTTTCCTAGAATTTGTCGATGAGATCAAATCTCGCAACAAATTCACCAAAGTACTTGGCATCCAAATTGTTTGTAGTCCAAATAGTTCCCCCTCAATCTAAATTGGGATCAAAGACAGCGTTCTAATCCCCCACTAAAACTACCCGCCTTGTTGATGTCATGAACAACTTGATACGCTGAAAAATGTCGGGAAGCTCACTTGGGGCATTGGGCCCATAAACTCCAATGAATCAAAAAGCCTTGTCCTACATAATATCATCCAGAATGCAAAGCCTACCTGCCATCAGATTATGCTGAGAAAGGCTGGTAGACCTTAGACAGAATACATTCATGGGAATTGAAGTCAAAGTGAGTCTCCTGAATACAACAGATATCTACACTGTGGGACTGGAGGTGAAAAAGAAGTTGACTCCTTTTAGTCAGACCTCAGCCTGCAGCCACTTATGCTTGCGTACTTGGACTAAACATGGCTGGGGTAAGGACACTGATGGTCTGGCCCATGGATCCAGAACCCATCTCATTGTTGATGGAACCATCCTGAGCGAGACTCCTGATGTGCTACGGGAAGGTTAATTTTAAGGCTCTATACAGAGAGGGGTGCAAAATGATGAGGACCCTTCCAACAACATTTTTAAAAAGTTTGTCATGCTCCATGATGATATATGACATAGGGTTGAAGGCCTGAGTAGCCTCTTCACAATACCCTCAGACTCTTGGCCCATCCAAATGACTGAGAGGATTCTTGTGTCGGGGAAGTTCGAAGGGTTCTTCATACTCTTTCCAGAAACTTCTTTAAAGTTGTGGAGAACCCTGAGATCTTTCATTTGTTGCAGCTGGAGCTTGTTCTGCTACTTCAAGATATCTGTATCCACCCTGTAGACTTCTTTCCCTGTATTGAATCGAGGATGGCCCTTTTTCTTCTGCTTGAGGAGCTCATCCTCAGAGCTGTCAATTGATGTACTCTGCTGCTTTTTTTTTTTCATGGTGGCCATGGATGACTTTGAACATGTTGCTATTGCTGCTGTTTTTGCTAGCGCAACCACTGGAGCTGCTGGTTTCACCGAAGAAGTGACTTTAGCTGTGCAGGAAGCTGGTTGTGTTGGTGACAACGGCAGCGGAGGAGGATGAACTCCTTTGTTAATCTTGGGACTGTCCAGTTTGATGGAGGCATTCGACCTTGTGGCATTGAAGGAGGCTTTACAGACCTTTGCCTTATGGAAGATGAGGTGGAGCAAGAAGGTTATGGGGAGGGTATTGTTTTTCTGGCTTCAACGAGCCGCTTCTTAAACCCCAGAAATTTTTCAAACTTCTCCCCACTTGGGCTAGTGCACCTGATTTTGGTTGTTGCTGTGGTTGGGAATGTTCTTGTTGGTGAAGCTGTTTTGGCATGTGGGTGGGGGCTCTAGGCTGTTGATGTCTACCTGGTTATCCTTCCAGGACTGAGATGTCGTAGGGTGGATCATCCACTCACCCAAACTAACTGACTGAGAAGGAATGGAGGAAGATTTTTTTCTCCCTGACCATACCAGGACTCAAAACCTTGCCTGCAGGTAAGACTATGGGAACCTCCATTTTGCCATTCACCAAGCCAGTTGGTTGGTTATTCTGCATGCGGTCAGGAATTTTTTGTGGGGTTTTCTTCCCCAGGCAAACCATGAAAAGGTGACCAATCTCATCATAGTGCCAACAGGCTGATTTTCTACCTGTAACTATGACAGGCAGCCTACACCCTTCCAAATCCAACCAGTTGGGAATGGAGTAGAAGGTGGTGCTATCCAGTATTATGTCAAATCTCCATTCCTCCCGAATACTATCATGTGCTGACCCTACAATGTCACCGTATTGCAGCATATAAGCTGAAATGTTTTAGCTTGGTACCTCATATATTGATACTGTAGTCCTCTGTCACCCCAGATACTCTGTTCTAAATGTATATTCTTTAGACTCAAGAGTTTTTGAGTCAGGGCTACAGCCTTTTCTATGGTCAGTACCAATACATCCCGAAAGATGTAAGAGGCACCAGCAATGACCGCTAGTACCTTTAAACCCAGGCTGGTAAGGGATTTAGATACCAGGTCTTGAGAAATCTTAACAATCTTCTTTGTATACTTATCAATGACAAAGACCAATGTCACTCTTTTCTTTTGGTCTGATCAAAGCTCCAAATTGAACAAGAGCCCTTTCTCCTGAACTTTGCCCACTGGAGTAACTCAACAATATTGACTATGATTTTTGGTGGGGCTTTCCAAATATTAGGGGAGCCCCCACTTGTGTTTTTTTATCTTCAGTTGTAAGTGTACTTTCTTTTTTTCTGGTGTATTTTTTAGTTTTTTGTCATTTTACTCTGTCTTTTTTTCTTTTTTTGAATCTTTGGATTCTTCCTCCTCACTTTATTGGGAGTTGCAAAAAAGGCCTCAAGGAGCTTGGCTGGCCATACCTAAAAAAAATTGAAATAAAACAGCTTAACTGTGTGTGTGTGTGTGTGTGTGTGTGTGTGTGTGTGTGTGTGTGTGTGTGTGTGTGTGTGTGTGTGTGTGTATTATTATTTGTGTAAAACAATGCTAAACAGGTACACTAGTCTGGCTGAATGATGTTGGGGGTGCAGAATGAAATGATCACATCAGATGAAAAAGAAAACAAAAATAACAACACATTTTAAAAAACTAAGTCCAACATAACAATATCAAAAAAAGAACAACAATGAATGAAAACAACAAAACCAACAATCAAGTAAAAAACAGACTTACATTAGGTGGAAGTTGCTCTTTCAGTCTAGAGTGAGTACTGTTTTAAATAGCCTTTGGACTAGTCTATCTTGTAGGATATTCTAGCTACTCCACAACACATTCTATTAAGCTTGCTCAGGCAACAAATATGTTCCTGTATGAAGACTTATGCCCAAGCATGGTACCGTGTATGGTACAACATGAGGTTTGTTGGAGCAAAAGCCTCTTGCCGCATGTCAGGGGACACACCCACTTGTGCATGCCTCCTGCTGTTGATTTGTTTTATGTCTATTTCACTACCACACAGATTGCTGCTATTATCCCTAATAAACATTTATTTCCACTTGGCTTTACCTTCTTAACCTCTTTTGGGTCAAACTCGCAGAGCTACATAAGCTTAACACATCTTCAATGGTGATGAACCAACATATCTAATATCTCTACACTAGCTACTACTCCTAAGAAAAATTATATAACAAGCAGACTTAGAAGATGTTCACCTTTTTTTATTTAGCAGTAAATAACAGATAAGACACTAAACATTTTTATGAATATCTTACGATGCTTGTAAATTTAGCTATTAGACCTAAATTTACAAGTGTCATAAGATATTCATTAAACAAACTAGATTAAATTATTTAAATTAATGGTACAATTTTTTCTAAGCCATACAGAGGAAAGTATTATGGAATATCCCAATATTGAGTCAAATATTGTGGAATTCATTGACAAAATTAGTTGCCCCATCTTCAAGGTTTTATGACAGCTTTAATTCTTTCACAGATAGATTTCTCTAACAGAGCAATATTCTTTATCAAATGGGTTACAACTATCCTGCTTGGCAGTTAATCTTCTTTGAAGGATAGAACCTTCGCATGGACCATTATCAAAAATTTCCACCTCAAATCTTGATTGTTTGTCTTTAGCTCATTTTTTCTTCTGTTTGTGTATTAGTGCCGGTTTTCAATTAGCTTTTCTCTATGCAAATTTCATTTCATTCAGCTTATTTACTGTTCTGTCTCAAACATTGACTCTTCTTTTGACCCATTTGTTTTGTTGTACATTTTCTATTTTCAAAACATATTGCTTTGAGTTTTCTATTATGACAATTGGATATCTTTTATAGATTACCTGTATATTTTCCTTTTTTAACCAACCCATTCCCTTTCATATTGCATCAAGTTTTAGACACAGCTGACTGAAAATAACCAATGGCTTTCACTTCACTACACTGTGGATTGACTTCTTAAATGTGTTTTACAATCTTTTCCATTGTTTCAATTGATAGTTCTTTTGTAAGAAACATGTTTCCTTTCAATTAGGTACGTCCAACAGTTTGTTCAGATTTTGAAGAAATGTCTTAACTGTGGACCTATTTATATATCTAGGCTTCTGCTGGTATTTGTTTTAGGAATGCAAATTACAAGATAATTCTCCAACTTTTTTTTTTAATATTGGATTAATTATTTTCCTCAACATGAATTGGAAAAAATTATATCATTAATCTAACTAATTTAATCTAGTTTGTTTAAGGAATATTTTATGGAGATAGAATGTTCAGCTATTAAAAAAAAATTTTTTTTCATCTTATCTTATTTGTTTTTCATCTTATCTTATTTGTTTTTCATCTTATCTTATTTGTTTACTTACTGCTAAATAAAAAAAAAACCAATTGAATGTCCTTTAAGTGTACTAATTCTATATTTTTTGTAAGGAGTAGTACAACATTAATAATACTCAATATGATAACAATTTAAACTGTAAAGAGAATCAAGGATGCCTCTATCTCCCAGCTGCCCTGGGCCTATTGCTAGCTTTGTACAGGCTTGTTTAGAAATGCTATTCTGAGCCTTCAAGAGTTTATAGTAAATTTTCAAAATTGTAAGTGAATATATGTTGATAAGCTATTTATATCTTTAAATAGTTGATTAATTTTACTAAAATTTAAGGGGAAAATAACTTGAACTTGTAACCAAAAGTGTTTGAATATATTTGATATAAGTATTGAAGGAACTTAAAATTCTGTCCTTTTTATTTTGATTATTACTGTCATATTATGTGCATAGTAAAGCAGGGGAGGGAACAAAGAAAGAGTGCTGAAGAATAAAGAAATGAATGACACACAATAAAGGTTAAAAACAAGGAAAAGTTGTATTCATGAATCTAATACAAAGGTAATTTACAATTGGTGTTTAAGGTCATACTTGTTATCTGGATGTGCATTCCTTTGTATCATGTGTGGTGCAGATAGAGCTTGAATGAGAGGCTAAAGTACAGCACTGGTGGGGTGGATATGAAGGGTATGGCTATGTAAGTTTTCTTGACCTGCACATGCTTACATGGAAAGTGGGAGGGCAGTGATGGGATAAAACCACTAGAAGGTCTCTTTGCTGCATGCGTTGCAATCAGTAAAATGCCTATAGAGTCACTGAGTTGCACATTTATAATTTCAGGACTGTTGTGTGGGGCTCTGTGTGAACAAGCCACAAAGTTGAGAATAGCCATGTGCAGGACTTGCTATGTAGCATGAGGGCTTCCATAAATGGTTTTGTTGAGTGTGTATCCATGGTCCTTGGAGGTATTTAGCTGTTGTGATGTTGCATAAATAATTATCCCAGAATGAGAATCCATTTTATGCACATGTGACGTTGAGGGCAGTCTGGCACTTGACACTCCACAAAATAAGTCCCAGTTAAGACTCCTATTTCGGGCGTATGGTAAACCGGCAAATAATGTGGAGGTTAAATTTGGGGCTAGACTGATCTCAGACGTTTGTAAGGGGGTGCCAATTCACTTTCACCTACACCACCAAGTTCTTTGTCTTCATACCTCCTCAGATAGCAGAAGAACGAACCTCTGGGTTAGAAAATATTAACTGTAGCCAAATTTCCAAAATTCTTTTGTAATGTTTTAAGGAGGCAATAAGATGTTTAGCGGGAATTAATGAAAGCAATATGAGGCTGAAACAGTTATGTGCAAAAGAAACCAAATTGACAGAGGAAATAACATGATCAAAAGATTTCATCACAAGGGTGTATATGAAATATAACAAAATTTTAATAGGCAACGGCCAAACAAATAATGATGAGATTTCAGAAACAGTTCTTTTTCCTTTCTCTTTTCTTTTCACAATATAACAAAATGTTAAGCCCACAGGAACGCATCAAACAGAAATGTCTCTCAACAGTCCTTTTTTCTTCTTTCTCTTTTTTTCCTTTCTTTCTTTTTCTCTTACTTGAGAAAAGTGTCTAAGTCGCCAGACTGAAGCATGTAACAAAGTCCATTCACTGATTTAACCATTGATGAAACAGAATCTTTTCAGTTTCTCTCTTTCTTTTTTGAATACATATAACTTTCCAATATTTAGGAATTGTAGACAGAAAATGGTTTAAGTTATACTTATCTTTGTCGGGTTTTCAATGTTCAGATTTCTTTCTCTCTTTTTTACGAGTGAGTGACTTTCCCGGAGTCGGCAGATATCAGCATGTTGTTCTCGTTGACTTCAGCCCAAAACTCTGTTCTACTCTTTTTATGGGTGACTTTCCCTAGAGTCGACTGAATTCAGCATGTCTTTCTAACACTGACTTCTGTCCCAAACTAAAGCTTCTTCTTCAAATTTCTCTAACGGGTAATGGCATTTTGGCGCAAAGAGTCTGTGGACCAATCATTTGATTTTCTTCTTCCACCACTTCATCAGATCACGCCACTCAATTGACCTAGACTTTGTTCAACAGACTACAGGTCACAGGGTACAGGTAGCTTGACCTTCTTTCCCATACCATTTTAATGGTCAGTCTTAGTGCCTGTTGATTCAAATAAAAGGAGAGTAAGGAAATTGACCTCCCCTTCTCTCTCTCTCTGTAGCATACCATGTCACACTGTCTAATGCTATTTGTTGCTCAGCTAGAACCAAAATACTTGTGCTGGCTTGTTGGCAAGAGAAAGAGGCAGAGAGAGGATAAGGAGTACTGGTCACACAACCTGCTCCTATGCTACCTCATGAATAAGCAGTTAGCAGGTTTTCAGTTTGGATGGGTGCCATCTTATTTTTTTACCTGTAGTCATGAATTTCTTTACCTTTAGTCATGAATTATGGTGAAATTTGACTTATAGTAAAATATTAAAATCATCATTTTGGTGTTTCATCTACACAACATGAATATAATTTTTCTTTAAGTAACAAATTTCATCAGTATTTTGGCTTATAAAATCAGATAAAATATTATAATCGAAATTATTGGGATAAAGGAAATGAATTGAGATAAAAGTAAAGCTTTTTGTCTGCTTTGGCAACATTACCAACAGAAACCAATTCTTGCTATTTAAATTTTAAAAAAATGTCATTGGTAAGAAATGAGAATAGAAATCATCTTGAAAGGTTGAGTATATACAGAATATCTGAAAGGGTAGAATGTCTAAAAAAAAAAAAAATCAAAATTTAATAAGTCTATAAATAGTAAACTCTAGGTATATATTAAACTAAAATTTGATATATTATCTATATATTAATACACTTGTACCTATTATTCATGTGGAGAAGGAGGAGTTGAGATTTATATATCCATAAAATAGGAAAGAAAAACTGATAACACATCAGTCTTCTGACCTTCTTCACTTGAGTTTCCACTTTCTGTAAAGCTTTACTCTCCAATTCACAACTACCACCATGAGAATTATTCAGAATTTCCAGTAGTCTTTAAAAAAAAACATAAAACACAAATCCATTTCTCTTTTAACAACTCGATTGAAATTCTCCATTTTTTATTTCAAGTTAGTACTTTGAATAAAAAGGTTGGGAACTGTATAAAAATGAAAAAGAAATTAACAGGCAATCAACATATTTATTATTTCAATAAAATCATAATGAAAGATGAAAATAATTATGTTAAAGTGAAAGTGGTACAATCCAACAATGAAGAATATCAAAGCACTAAATGAGGAATTACTTCAATGAAAAATATTCTTTAACAAAAAATTATAATTATAAGTAAAATATTCTTTACAGTTGATTTACTGAATAATTTATTTGGCTCTATTGTAGAATGTAAATAAGGATATATATATATATATATATATATATAATTTTTAACTAAGTAGAGCAAAATATGAATGCCTACAGAGTCTGAAGAATTCTACCTAAATTTCACCTAAACGGATCATCAGGACAATTCTGACTAAAGAAGGGTTGGACCAAAACTACATTTTATTGATTAAAAAACTGCTCTGTAGGCATTCATTTATATATATATATATATATATATATATATATATATATATATATAAAACTCATAAATAAAGCAACAAAAATGATATATTGATCTTCAATCTTTGGTGATTGTTTTGAATCAAACCATGGAATTTCCACAGATTCGCTTAATCTTATATTTTCATCTAACTGAAGTGTTTGAATAAATTCAGAAACTTTTGGCAAAATTCTTTTTGGTCTGAGGCAAGATAAGAAGGCTTACATGGAATATAGATTTACTAGACTCAGACAGACTTTTCATAAATTAATATTCAGAAAAAATTTTGTCAATATCTTTTAGTTTTCACATGTTTTTTTTTTTAGATATCAAATAAAATACTATATTGATCATCTATATTATTAGATCCAATTTTTGTATGTATGTTATTGTAAGACAGTGAAAATGGCATATTGTAGCAAGATTTTTGGTTTCTTGGTTTCTAATGATATATCAACCTTTGTGAGCTATTTAATGCCAAAGCTATCCCTATTTGTCTTGTGGGGTTCCGACTGTAGGCCAAGGGCAAAGGGCAAAGGGCTAAGCTGTGTTGCTATTTGATATCTGACTCCATTATTAGGTTATTTTATTTTACCCCACGTTGGCTAGTTGGTGTAACACCTTGCCCAAGAAAGTCCCAAAAAGAATTATACAAAAGAAGACGGTAACAGATAGGAGACGAAGATGTTTCTTTTATACTTTCCTTTATTTCCTGGGTTCAACAACCATTCCGTGGGTGAGGGAGTTTTCCCTGAATACAATTGAAATGGTTGAATCCCCCAGTTAAGGTGTCAAAAAACATGTTACTCGTTTCTTATATATGCTTGTTCTCTCTTTTGGAAGTTTGTCAAAGTCCAGTAAGGGTTAGCTTCTTTTGGCAGTTTGTCAAAATCCAGTTATTTTAGTTTGTAGTTCATTTGTGGGTCTTTTATATTTCAGCATACTGTTGACCGAGAGAGATATTCTACTGGGTGAAAGGGACTAACCAACGCCTAGTCCAAAGACATATGCGTGACGCCCAGACACCCATCAGCAATGATGTTATCAATTCGCTAGTCACCGCTTGAAAGAGAGTTAGCCTGTTCCATCTTGTCAGGAGGGTGCTTTTTTTCTTTACGCATGTATCATCCCTTTTTCCTGTCAGGGACCTCTGGGAGTTTCTGCAAATTTAAGTTTTCTTCTTTTTTTTTTAAATTCAATTAAATTTTTTTTTTATTTATTCATTCGTTCCCTACAGTCTTATATAAGAATACTTGATATCATATAATTGTGAGCAAAAAACTGTTAAAAACCGCTATACAAAAAATTTAAATATAATGTAAATATAATGTAATATAAAATATAATATAAATAATAATATAATAATATAAATATAATATAATGTAATATAAAGTTTAAATATAATGTAAATATAATGTAATATAAACCGCTACACAAAAAAATTTAAATATAATGTACAATGTACACAATTACCTAATGTTACATAGCTTTTTTTGTTCTCTTCACTTAGTCTTATATCCTAGTCAATGTCCTCATCATTCATTTGCCACTTCTATTGTTGGCTACCATCTTTCTTGTTGTAGTTACTTTGTATTGCATCTCTTTGTATTATCATCTCATGGTCCTATTCATTGCTGTAGTCCAGCTGTCTTAGTTATTCTTTCCTAGGATAACAACAATGTGGACAACATTCTTAAATACGCATTTTTATTTTATGACAACCATTTTACCTGTACAACATTTATGGAGAGCTGAAAGTGCAAATGGAACCCAACCATTCTATTTATTCAAGTGTTCATCTGCAACTGATTAACTTATTCCTAACTTTTAAACTTCTAGAATCTTTCAGTCACTTGATTAAGATTATGCAATCACAGACAAGTTCTCAAATTGATCTTACGGTCATCATCTGTCAATTAAACTGAGTTAACTCATGTCATCTTTCCATCCATTTAACAGTTTAGAACTTAATTTAAATGCTATACTACATGTCAATAATAGATCTCACCGATCTATTATGTAACACACACCTCTAGGTAAAAAATATCCCAAGATTAATTGACATGACATGAAAATCAATCAATCAATTTTCACAGGCTCGGGCAAACTGTGTGGCAAAGAAAAGAGACTGAGGTGATTTTTGAGATTCTCTCATGAACAGAAGCTACCAATGCAACTTTGCCAAGAAATCAGTCCAACACTGAGAATTTAACCTTTGTGTAGAAATCAGTTCAAGACTATAGGATTTAATGTCCTGATACCCTGAAATGGAGGGGAGAGTAATCAGTGGGGCATCGTCAATGAATTCACTCCAGGATTGATAATATTGGAAAGTCATTGTTCTTTTATGAGCTTCAAAGAAACCCTAATTTGCAGTGTATGTGGGTGAGACACCAAGAGGAAAGGCACAATGGAACTGTTGTCCCTTCTTTCAATTATCTGATAATTACTGATACTCATCACTCATCCTTGAGTGCCAATGTGTTGTCTTGTCTTTATCAAAAGGGTAGCCTTTGGCTCCCTCAAAAACCCAAAGCAACTTGTAGGTTTTACTGTTTGTTATATCACATACATTTTACTGCAAATCATACCACAGACATTTGTTATCATCAGCTGTCTTTTCAACTCTTAAAAGTTCATATCAATGTAATTCATTGGGTTTATCATAACATGATTCTGTCAGAAGCCACCTATACAGTTATGATCACCAACTGCAACTTATCCCTATTAATCAGTCTTCCTTCTAATTTATTTTGATAATCACTTCCCTTTTTCAAGCTAACAGTTACTATTTTGCCACTGCCTACTAATAGTGCTACAGAAATTCAAGGATAATATAAAACCATAAATACTTGTTATGTCAAAAAACTTTTTGTGGGAAAATCAACACCCTATTTTAAAAACATGATTGAAATTAAAAATAATTTTTCTTAACGTTGTTTTTTTTTTGAGAAACAAAATAGTTACAAATTTTTGCCTAAAAAAGAAAAACAAATTTTCATGAATTAGGTCACCATAATTGAACTATTATAAAAATCAATGTTTATTTTAATTGGCAATAAATCAATCATCATGCTATATTTGATGAGAACTAATTAAAAACTTTAAAAATAAATGTATATGACCAGAGTATCATGGGTAACTGAAGTTTGATCAGGTTTTTTGTGAGATGTTTGACAAAATATTGTAAATGAAAATTGTTTCTTTCTTTTCACTTGGCTGCAATTAAAGAATTGTTTTCAATTGAATCTTTTCTTATAAATCAACTTTTACAATTCTATCAGAAATACAACAGAATTCTTTATCTGCAGATCCAACCTCTCCATATTCCCTATTTTAATCTTTTAATCCAAACCCATTTGTAAATATGAATAACCATCTTTCATTTACAATAAATAGCTTCATGTCATTTATAGCTGGATATATCTTACTTTTATCAAAGTTTTCTGATGTAAAAAATTGCTGCCAATTGAAACATTTTCTGTTCATGCCTTCAACCTCCAAATTTAAGCCTTTTTCTATCTTTACACCTTTCATGCATCATGACAGTAGGTGTCCGAAGCAAAGTAGCTCCGTTCATGCCTTTAACCTCCAAATGTAAGTTTTTTTTCAATCTTAACACTTTTCATGCACTATGATAGTTACTTTATGAGGCAAAGCAGCTCTGTTCATGCATTCAACCTCCAAATTTAAGGCTTTTTTCTATCTTTACAATTTTCATGCACTATGACTATTTGTCTGAGGCAAAACAGTTTCACTAATCTGCATTTCCCTTTCTTTCTTAATAATTCCTCTAATGGAAGATTTATTTTTGGCCAAAAAATTTTTACAGCTTCTGCATACATACTTTTTTCTTTCCTTATTAAAGGAATTTCCTATTTTTCACTTAAAGGAAATACTTTATTGTTTCTGCATAACATGTGAGAATTATCTGCATCACTATTCTTTGAAATTATCTTTAATAAAATATTCCCTATTATCAAGTTTAAATTTTACTGTACACAGTAAGCCCATTTGATGACAGAAAAGATGCAAATCGTCATTCATCCCTAAGGAATATGTTTGACTTAGCAGCAAACCAACGGTAATTGGATTTTCTAAGGAGAATTCTATATTGTTGGCTTCATGGAGATCTTCATCAAAATCCGAGATGACAATTGCTACACTTTCATCAGTTTGTGTTATGATTGTCTTCTTTGTTAAATAGCATCTTTAGAGCTTAATATTGTTTGTTTGTTTGTTTGTTTTTTTGTTAGGTTGTCATGTGTTAAGGGTCTTTTTGTGGTTTTTGATATATTCCTTGATTTCCATTTCAAAAAGAAAATGTTAAAAGTGTTTGTTGTTCTAAATGAGTTTAATGCATCATTATATCTATATATATGAACTTCAGATGTCTTCACCTGAAGTGTTTGTTGTTTCAAATGAGTTTAATGCCTATATATATATATATATATATATATATATTTAAATGAATACCTAATCATTCCAAATTTCAGATTTAGCTTTTATTATTTTTATTATTATTATTATTATAATTTTGTGTACTTGTACACTCCATATGTTTTGAACTTTATGCTTTCTTCAGGTGATTTGACTAGTAAGTTCAAGCTGTTTCTTTTAAAGTAATGATCGTTTTGATTGATTGTTTTAATTTTAAGTCTTAGTTTTGTGTCTGTGAATGTCTCATTGGAGTTAATTGTCCATTTAGACCTCTAGTCTATATAATTTCTTTTTAGTTTTTTGTTTTTTTGTGTATATATAAGTATGTATTTTTTGTGTGTGTGTTCACATGTAAGTGTATGTACACTCATGTATACATAGACTTGTACTCACATATATTTTCAAGGGTATGTATACTGTGTGTGCATGCATACACATATACATATGTACACATACCCATATACATTTTCAAGGGCATTGGATGGATTTAATATAAGAATGCATTTAACCCCATACATAGATATATTGTTAAGCTACTTTGTGTGTGTGCATCTAGTTCAGCTCTGTTTAATCTTGGATTAAATCAATCAATGAAGCATTTTTAATTTAATTGGAGTAATGAGTAATCACTGGTCTGGTATATTGGCATTATTTTAAAGTCTCCCATCCTGCATTCATAAAGGTGTTTTGATACATAAAATTTTGGTTTTCTGGTAATTTAATGTTGCTTTTATGCAAAGAGACTCTGTTCATCAGAGCTTGAGTGCAACTTATGCATATCTCAGTGCAATTTGTGCATTTGATTATGTAGACTACATTTTTTGAATTGCAGCTTAAATTTCTATTTATAATGAATGTTGTTTTGGGGTTTTCAAAGATATAGGATTTTCTTTCTATGATTATATTACATACTCCACATTTTTTTATTTTTACATTTTGAGATTTCATGCATTGTGTTCCCCAAATTTAGATGAGGTTAGTGCATGTTATAAGTTTTTTTTATTATCATTTAGTTTGTGAAGAAAAATTGACAACAAGTAATCCAAATAGAAAGTAGGGATTTATAGAGAAACAAAGTCAGTCGACACTATAGCATTTCAGTTCTGCTGAACCCTCATCAGGACTGTGTGGGGTTTTATTAGTGATGTTAAGTGTAGATGGATGTATAAAAAGTATAAAAATATATAAAGATTTGGAAATATAGATAAAAATTTAGTTTATATGAACTTCATAAGTGTGGATATCAGTTCATCTGAAGATCATGTGCATGAAACTATTATTTTATCTTATAAATAAAATATCATAATACTGCTCCGTATTTTTGTGCTTTGATCACTATAGTTTACTGATTGCAACCACTTCAGCTGTAAATTATATATATATATATATATATATATAAAATTGGAAGAAAAATCCATAGAGCTTCATTTGGCTATCATGAATTTATTTCAGCAGGCCACTCCATAAGAGCAACCAACCTCTTCAGATAGCCATCACATAATGGAGAGAAAAAATTATACAAAAATTCTTTCAAGGGATTCTTACTTATTTAAAAATAAATGAATAGATGAATGAAAAAAGAAAGAAAGATGAGGGACAAAAAGATATGGACTAGAAGTTGGTGTCAAAACTGGATGTAATGTCAATGTCTGGTGTCATGTATCCTTATGTATCTAATAAAGTTTTAACAAGATTCACAGGACATTCTTAATAAGTTAACCTATTTTATTTTAAGAAAAATCTATTCAATTATTTGTTTATTTATTAAGGAAAACATGGTGATAAATACTATTGTTAATATCAAACTTATCTTTCATTAAATTTTTTTATAGGATTTTATCTGATTTCTATTTAAAATTGAAATTTAGTCTTTATTTAATGTCTTAATATCTATATATTTTTTATTCTGAGTACCATTAAATCATTAATATCATTGTAATAATTAATCATTAATAATGAAAAATTAACTTTTATTACAATTATTGTTAATTTATTATCATAGCATAAATCTTATCCTACTATTGTTATTACAATCCATTTTTCTATTATTAACCTTTATCTTATGAGTTTAAATCTATTTTTACGACAGCATTTAAAAATTAGTTTGTTACATTTATTTAATAGTTGGCAAGTAAATTTACATCTGACAATACTCATTTTTTCCTCTAGGTAAAGATTTCATTTACTGTTGAAGCTTCCAGGAATGGAAGATTTCTTAATAAATCTCCACTTTATTAGTGGAGTTAGGCCCTAACTCTCAAACTCCAAAACCACCTCAATAGGGCCATTTGGTTTCTAAGCAAAGGGTCAGAAAAAGAGAATCTATGATTATAGAACCTCTGTTTCAGAAATCAGATAAAACCCTATTAAAAAATTTTGTTGGTTGGTTCCTCATATGAAGGGACCAGCTGAAATAAATTCATAATAGCCAAATGATAGTCTTTTGAGTTTTTCTTCTAATCATATGAATTTTCTATTTATGAAATTTATAAATTTATATACATCATTGAGCACTGCTGGAGATTTATAAGAGTCCTCTTATGTACTCTCAAATTTAATCATTTCAAACCCATCTTCTTTGGATATATATATATATATAAACTCATTTAAAACAACAAACACTTTTTGAACACTTTTTAGTCATAATATTTCTTTCATTACATCTAAATAAGGCAACTATGACTTCACAGTTTAAAATCTGTCACTATGCCAATGAAATTTTCACCAAATTCTTGATTTCATGTGAGAAATAGATTTGACTAAAAAAGAATATTTTTCATATATTAATGAAGAACATCTTTTAATGAAGTAAGTCTGTTCTTCTTTTGGTATGTATTCAGCCATAGTCTATTGATGTAACTATAAAATAAACAAGGTATTGGAATAACTTAAAAATACAAATGGAAGATTACGAAGATCAAGGTTAACAATTCAAGTCCCACTTCTTTATATATATATATATATATATATGAATAGATCTAACTTAGGATAGCATATACATGAAATCATTGGTGCTTGGTGACTGTCACTTTCTTACTTATGTGATAATCAGACCAAGATGTTTCCATGAGGTGAGTTCTCAACTATGTTATATTAATAGAGTAAATAAATTAACAAATCACAAAATTCTGTTTAAATTATTATTTTCTTGTATTTCTATTTATATTCCTTTTATTTGATTCATCTTTGGAGCCATTAGTTTTCAGGTGGCTTAATAGGAATTTCTTTTCATGCCTACACTTAGATGTAAGTTCTAATCATTTAGAAATTTGCTTTCTTCTAGGAAGTTGATTATGGCTATTTTTTCTTTTAGGCAAATATGACTGTTTTGAGATGTTGTTTTAAGCTGGTGCTACATTTCTTACTTTCCCGGTTATTTTTGGTTTGATTTTTTTGAGCTCCCACATGAGTCAAGAATGTGTTGTATTCTTTATTATTAATGATGTCATGGGTGTGTATAATTCCTCTGTTTATAGGGTCCTTCTGTTGATACTATTTATATTTTTTCTGTGTTTTCTTTAGATCTTACAGTGGCTTATGATATGTTCGTTTGTTTGTAAGCAATTTCTGTTTCATAGGCATTCAGGTCTTATTTTGCTGTTAAAAGGAGTTTTTTTTGTGTGTTTGCAGTGTGTTATAGATTTTCTTTTTGTGCTTTTTTTTATCATTTTCTATATGTTTTCAATACATCTGTAGTTAAGTTTCAATGTTTTTTTATTGAATGTTTTGTGTAGTTTGTTTTGTATAAGAAGTGTTTGTTTATTTTTCCTATGTTAGTTTTTATATTCTTATTGCATGGTGGGTTGAACTAAATAATATTTCTCTTTTATTTTTTATTCTGCTCCTATGTATGTTAGTTTGTCAGAGAATCCACTGGTCCTTAGTTCTATTTAAAATAGGCACACCTGAAAATCCCTGTAATTTGTCAATAAAAGAACATGAATAAAGAAAGGCCCAGAAGGCACCTTCAATTTAACAATGGTATTGAAACTTGTGAGTTGGTAGGAACATAACTATTAGCAACATTAACAGAGAATTAAAAAAAAATGACATGAGTCTATATAAGGGCGACAGACTAAAAATCGTGAGAAACTCCAATAGATAAAAAACAGATAAAATTATAAAAAAGATCATAAAAATATTCAAATATGATTTGATATAGATATAAAAACTAACCTAAATGAAATAAACTTTTTAAATGTAGCATTTGACCTAAAAAAAAGAAACACACAAACCATCTAGAAAAGAAAACAACACCTCATTTTATATAGTCAACTCTTCTAGCCATCCACCCATCATAATAAAACAATTTCCACAATCCATCAGCCACAGATTATCCAATAACTCATTGAACAAAATATATATATATATATAATTTCATGTTTATCGTTATATTTTGAAAATAGGACCAGACTTTATAATTATTGATCACTTGACAGCATGGAAGTTTCTTTTGCCAAAGTGTATAAATGTCTTAGTATCTCTCAGCTCTTTCTTTCTTTCAATTTGAATCCTTATAAGTATCCTTCATCATAATCAATAATGTTATTTCTATTTGAATATCTTCTTCCATTCTTTTGTTCTGTCTTTCCTTATTTTCATTTGTTTTGTTTATTGATTTTATTGTTGGGAATTTATATTTAATAAGCACATGATAGTCTCATCTTGTCAGTAATTGCAGAACTATTATATGTGTGAGTGATAATGATCTTCTAGTTATTAACCTCCATGGAATTTCCACAGATCCAGTTAGTAATAGTAATTGATTTATTGATTAAATTGCCTTTATATTTAAACTTCAGTGAGTTAATCTATTATAACAAAATCAGCAAGTCTATAATTCATAAAGTTGATGATGTAAAGATCTTCATTCAGTAATATGCAAATTTCATTTTATATTTAACATATTAAGGATTCAAAATGTGATTTTTAAATTGACTTTTCATATTTTACACAAAGCCCTGAGTGAAGAACAACAAAAAGAAATTTTATTGATATTTGAGAGAAATTTAATTCTAAGATTACATAAATACAGTATTATTTAGTTTATAAAACAAAGATAACTACAAGAATTTCTACTAGGCTGCTTTCATTAAAAAGATTTTAAAAAATAACATTTAGAAAAGTATCCTTTATCCTTATATTTTTTTCAGTGTTGCTCAAAATCAGAAAAAAAGATTTTGTTAAAAATTCTTTAATTGAACAAAGGATGAAAACTGTAATAGTAATATTCTATATAAAAATGGTTCATATTATCCTAAAAGTATCTCCTCAAAACAAATTATACATATTGTGAAAGAAAAAACATCCTGTCTAAAAAAGATTATCCATTTTGTTATAAAAGCGTCACATTTAAATAAATGATTCAGTCATAACATACTATTCAAACAAATTATCTTTAAAAAGAAATGAGCCTTATTTTAAAAAGATTATTCTAAATAAATGATTTAAATCATTAAAAATACCCCAGCTAAACAAATGATCCCCCTTAAAATAAACATATGCCATTTAAAAAAGTGATACATCTTGTAATAAAAGTATCCACCAATCTAAAATAATATATCACCTAAAAAACTGATGCATATAATAAGAAAAATATTCCATTAGAATATATTCATCTTATAATGAAAGTATTCAATCGAAACAAATAATCCATTTCAAAATATGGTACATTTTGCAATAAAAGTATCCCATCTAAACAAATGATAAATTTTGTAATAAAAGTATTCCATCTAAATAGATGATTCATCTAATGATAAAAAGAATTCATGTAAATATATAATCCATCTTTTAATAAAAATATCTTATTTAAACAACTGACCTAAATTATAAATAAATGTTCTTTCTTATAATAAAAGTATCAAATATAGATACACAATCCATTTTATAATAAGAATATCCTATCTAAACAAATGATCCATTTTACAATAAAGTAATTCATCTAAATATATAATTCATCTTGTAATAAAAGTATTTCTTATAAGTATATGATCCATATAGTAAAAAAAATACCCCTTCTAAATATGATCAATCTAAACAAATGATCCCTTTAATAATAAAATTAATCAATGTAAATGAGCCAGCTCAAAATAAAAGTATCCCATCTAAACAAATGATCAGTCTTATAATAAACAGTGGTTCAATAATCAAATGACCTATCTAATAATATAAGTAATCCTCCAAACAAATGAGCCATCTTCCAATAAAAGTATTTTATCTCAACTCTTATAATCAAAGTATCTCATCAAAACAAATGATCTTTCTTGTTAAAAACTATCCCATATAAATAAATTTTCTATCTTGAAATTTAATATTCCATCTTAAAAATTATCCCTCTTATAAAAAAAGTATTTCATATTGAAAAAATCTAAAAATACAATCTTTTTAATAATAAATGAAACATCTTGTAATAAAAGTGTGTCACCCCATTGACTGCCTCAACCACCGACAAATCACTGCTCCAATGAAGGAGTGAACCTAAGCTTGTTCAGTCACCTGCCCACATTGTGTTTTAGGTCCAGATAACTGAAGTCACCTTTTATTAATCGCCAAACATATCAGACAGGGTTGATCATCTGAAGAAAAATAAATTGAAGTTGAAGGTCAGAGATAAAACAACATGGGGTTCTCAATAATTAAACAAAATAACAAAGTCCATTAAAAAAAATAATTCAGTTCTTTTTTCAAAAAGGAATAAGTCTGATCATACAAGTTCCTTCCCCGTTGAGTGAGGTAATACTATTCAGAGAGTTGGCCTTGTTTATCTCAGGGGTCAGTCTAGTTACAGTAGTAAACACAGCCTTTCAAACAACTAACTAAGTCGTCTCACAGTTCCAATTCAACTAAATTTTCTGTCCTGTTACTAACTTATGATTCTCACTTCTCTGTTTCAGAAGGTCTGGCTCAAGGCTTCAAATGCAGAATGTTAAGAGTTCTCTGCTGTTTCTTTTCAGTCTGTCTGACTCTCTTTGACTGACTGTGATTCTTGAGGTCACTCTCTGACCAACTCCGCAACTGTCTAACTGACGTCTCTCTGGCCAACTGTCACTTTTCAGCAAAAACTGAGTTTATATAATGGTTTCTCTTATTTCCAAGTAGGCGTATCTCATCAATGGCCTACTCCTAAATTAATCTTCAGTAATTAATTCCATTCACTATTGTTCTCTGCTACCCCAAAGGTGAATCCCTGTGCCTGTCACACAAAGGGGGGAAGGGTTTCCTCCCACCTCCATGTGTTGGCCTATGTGCCCCTCTCTCTGCAGGCGAGGGTTCTTTCTTCTCACATGACTTATGTCATATCCAGCAAATTACTCGCTTCCAAAATTAAATCAAAATTTTCCATTTTTCAAAGTTTGATTTTTTCCATACAATCAGCCTGCACTTGGCTGGCCCCTTTGTGACCCTAACTCCAGTTCTGCAATTGTTTTGGTTAGCTGTCTTTCTGATGACAAAATAGATATTTAGCTTTCTTTTCTTTCTTTCTCTGGTTAGAAAACAACTTCACATGTTTTTGTATTTTCTCTGCCAAGCCAAAAATTAAACAATATTTCTTGCTTCCTTCTTATTTTGACAATATATTGTATCACACTTTAAAAAAAACAATCTACTGATTTTATTCTTCTAAAATTTGCACTGCTCATTTTCTTTACTATTAAAATCATTTTCAGATTTCTCTTGCTCAAGTTTCTAATTTTATTCGTCTAGAATCCATACTGCTTCACTCAACTCTGTTATAGCGTTCCATGTCAATCAATGACCAATCTGGTATTTAAAAAATCCCATCAAAATAAATTGTTCCCATTTACAGAAATAATCTGTCTTATAATAAAAGAATCCTATTTCAACAAATGATCTAAATTGTAAAAACTATTGGAACAAATGATACCTCTTGTAACAGAAAAATTCCATCAAAAGAAATGATCCATGATGAAATGAAAGTAAACAATCTAAACAAATGATACATCATGTAATAAAAGTATCTCCTTTATAATAAACATATGCCATCAAGACCAATGATTCATTTTGTAATAAAAATATCCCATTTAAACCAATTACCTCTTAGTCTAAAAAAGTTGATTTCAATAACATTACAGTCTTTTGAGTTGACTCGGACAATCCTGTTGCATGTGCCTGCCTACGCAACACGCCTTCTTCAAACTCACCCCTCTCCCATTCCCTCCACAGCTCCTTTTATACATCTGGAATAGTCTCATTTGCATAGGAACGCAAAAGTCTGCATTACTCACACGAGATAATCAAATATAAAAGCAACTGTGTGTATCATTTTAACTTTTTTTTTTGTTAAACAACGGAACCCTATGAAACATTCCCACATGCTAGTCAGGTAAGTTATGATTTTCCCTACACTCCCCCCTGATCTCATGATCACAAACA
Source organism: Sepioteuthis lessoniana (assembly GCA_963585895.1). Classification (NCBI taxonomy): domain Eukaryota; kingdom Metazoa; phylum Mollusca; class Cephalopoda; order Myopsida; family Loliginidae; genus Sepioteuthis; species Sepioteuthis lessoniana. The sequence continues at coordinate 69,042,205 of OY757908.1, forward strand.
GGGCAAGCGGATAGTATTTGTCTTTGTTGGGTTCTTCTTCAAAGAGGAATCACGCTGGCTTCAGCCTCATGCGTACTCTCATCTGCAGTTTGAGTTTCAATAGACACTTCATCAGTTGGGAGGCTACTGCCATCGGAATCACTGTCAAGCAGATTTGAATTAAGATAGATTCTGAATATAGCAACAGCCATCCATTCCACTGCTACTGTAGAATCTCATTCTCATAGGCATCCCTGGCATAAAAAGGCATTGTGTATTCCTGCACACTATTACTCAGTTCGCTGGGAGAGCGACCATTCGCCCATTTCTCTGATGCAGTCCATTCTTTGTTACTGCGATCATATTTCACGCTAAAGTCCGGTTCGTCAATAGAGATGCCAGCACATCTATTCAGGCCTCCAAAATGTGCTTCGCCTGATTCTGTCAGATAAACACCACCGAGTTCCTTGATTGTATCAATCCCCAACAGTAGATCAAAGCCCAACAGCTGTTTATCTACAACTAATGCTTCAATGTTGACAGCCAAAACTTGGCCAACCTCCACCTTTATTCTGCCATATCCTTGGCAATTCAATGTCCTTCCATCAGTTGTTAGGACTCCTGCTGATTTCCACTTCCAAAAGTGACACAGGGCTTTACTCACCAGCATCTGTGAGCACCTGGAATCGATCAACACTGTGCACTCTTGTCCATCTACATGTACTTTCATGGAGAGGAGTTTCTTAGTGTTCAGTTGATTGGGGAGTAGACTAATGCTGATGCCTCCTCCCCTTTGGTGTTTCCCTGGCACTGTGATGCTATATGTCCAAGGCCACTGCATCTGAAGCAATGTATTTCAGGATGAACCTTTCGAATCTGACTATCCAGCCTCTCTTGGTGATTCTATAAGCAGTCCTTCGCCATGTGGTTGGGACCACCACACGTGTAGCAAATTTTCTACCATCATTGCACACCTTTGATTCTGAAGGTGTTTGTCTGGTGGAAGCAGAGGCAGCGGCCAATTCTGTGGGGCCTTTATTGTCAGTCATGACAGCTCTCATTTGGGTTAATAGTTGTTCTTCACTCATCGTTTCAATCCTAGATGAGGCACGTAATAGATGTTGCGGTAGTCCTGCAACGAATGCACATGTTGACCAACATTCGAGCAACGGTCCCCCAACCAACTGGCCCAGTTGTCGCAGCTCAGCAAAAAATTTGTCCACCATCTCATCTGGGCAAAGTTGTCGAGTGACGAACTGGTCATATGCATTAAATGCATCAGTAGCATATGCGGTTATGAGGGCCTGCTTGATCTGTTCTGCATCTGCTTTCTGTTCTGCACTAAGTTATCTGTACATGGCTAATGCTCCACCTTGCAATCTCAATGGCAGAATGTGCTCAACATTCTTCATAGTGCAAAGCTCACACACAAGTTCCACATTTTCGATCCACTCGACAATGGGCATATCAGTCGCAGCACCACTAAACTTCGGAATCAGCCAGACATCAAACATTGCCCTCTATTGCCGAAAGAGCTTCTAGTTTGAAAGTTTATTTCAATAGCGTTACAGTCTTTTGAGTTGACTCAGACAATCCTGTTGCACGTGTTTGCCTATGCAACACGCCTTCTTCAAACTCATCCCCCATTCCCTCCACAGCTCCTTTTATACACCTGGCATAGTCTCATTTGCATATGAACGGCAAAAGTTTGCATTACTCATGCGAGATGGGAACGCAAAAGTCTGCATTATTCACATGAGATAATCAAATATAAAAGCAACTGTGTGTATCATTTTAACTTTTTTTTTTGTTAAACAATGGAACCCTATGAAACATTCCCACATACTAGTCAGGTAAGTTATGATTTTCCCTACAACCACCTAATTAAATGATTGAAAGTATGACAGAAGTATTCCATTAAAATGAACAATCCTTCATGCAATAAACTATTGAAACAAATGTTTCCACTTGTAATAAAAACATCTCATCAGTACAGTTGATTCATCTGATAATAAAAGTTATTCAATCTAAACAAATGACCCTCTCTGGTAATAAAAGTATACTGTCTATATAAAAAAAAAAAAATTATAAATGGTGTAGATTCTATGAATTGTGAGAAGAATTTCTTTAACCAAAATAATGTTTTTATATATATTCAATAATTTTTTTCTAAATAAATTGCTGATAATTTTGGGCACAATCAAAGTAACTTTTACATCTCTAAATATCTTTTGGTTCCTACTTGAAATTATTGGAAACAGTTCATCATTTGAATTTAGTTTAACAAAGTAATGTAACAAATGTGTATTCATTATATATTATTATCTTTCTTCTTCACTGGGTAAAGAGAAGCAGATCACATTTGCAGAATACCCTTTTATTGCATACTTATTAAATATTTGCATTTCTTTTGATAAATATAAACTATGAAAACAAAACCAAAAAATACAGAAGTTGTTAAGATATTAGAATGAATGAAAAATCAAAAACAAGATAGAATTTTAAAGGTCAACCATAATTGTATTTCTTTATTTTTTATGTTGTTAAAACAATTTTTCAGCCAATCCATTGTTTAACCTTCATAAGGTGTATATGCCTCCTCTTTTCAGAGTTTGATTCTATTATTTGTAGATGTTTTGTATAAAAGAAAATATAACTGTTTTTAATTGCATATATGAGTTACATAAATATTTTATGAAATGAATTATCAGTTTTGTAAAACAGTTTCTTTTCATTAAAAAAAAAACAATAAAGAGAAACAAGCATAAATAACCATAATAAATAAAGACACATTTTAAAATTAATTCATAAAGTGTGCATCATTATTATTTATGCAAATATTTTGTGGTAAATATTCATAATTTAAGAATTTATATGTACTAACCTTTCCTTACTAGGTTCTTTTTCCAACGTCATATAAAAATGAAAATATACATAAAAATGCTTAGCCAAATAAATTTTAAAATGGTAATGTTATTGTTTTAGACACGAAGTATTCAAAAAGTATCTAGACTGAATCTATATTTACCAAGAGGTAAATGAACAATGAATGAAACATTAATTTTCAAACTCATATGTTAGTGTGTCAAAAGTATTTCTATTTTTTAATCAACTGAAAATTCATTTTATTAAAAAAACTCATTAACGGCTGTATATATTTTGAGGTTATTGTAATACTCTACATATATCTCTCAATGTCATGAGTGCTTCTGAAAGTTTTGCCGCGCAGATGATCAGGTTCTCTTTTTATCTTACTTTTTAAGACATCATAATTAACAATTGATGGTCATCCACTTCTTGGTTTTATTCTAATAGATAAATCACCACCTTGCCCAATTGGCTGGAGTTCTAGAATACACCGACTGCATCTCAGCAGATGGGTAAGACCCCCCCCAGGGCGTGCTCCTGGCGAGTGCCCCGGGGCCTGTTCTGGACTTCGGTCCGGAGCGTGGCCCTGGAAAAGGAACAATGGCAGACTTGGGGCCTTTAATTAGGCACCTAGTTTCGACTAGGCTACCTTCGGGTGGGCGAGCTGCATTTTTGTCTCCTTTGTCCCCCTTGTACGGCACTAGACCAAGCGTCTAGTTTAAGCCGTTTACTGGCATACGTGCCCGGACCCACATTTGGGTTCGTGAAACCGCTTGCCTCATCAGGCTCACATTGCACTAAGTGAGCCGATGAGCAGCACTGACAAGCAGGGTTCGAGTCTCGGCTCCTTCCCGACCTTCCCCTCCCCTTTATCCCCACTTTAATTGGCCTTCGGGCTTTTGACCTTGTGTCAAGTCGTGTCTGGTGGGAGGCAGCGACAAATACATGGGTAAGACCCCCCCCCAACGAGTGTCCTGGATATGAAAAACAATATGATGGTGAGGTTCCAGTAATGCTGGGGAATGTGGAGTATCTCTTCATTGCTTTTGGTCTCAGGTCAACTCTGGCCCAGAGTGGCAGCTCCTGATAAGGTCCTATCTATGGGTCAAATAAAACTAAACTGTGAACTTTTACTAAACTGAATTGCTTGAAATAAGACTGTTTTGACTTTTAAATTGCGTACTTATGCTAAACTGAACTGTTTGAAATAGAACTGTTTTGACATTTAACTGTGTGTAAACAAAAACTATAATTGTTTAAAATTTGATTTGGCATTAAATGACCTGAAAAGGGTTGATATGCCATAAAACAAAAAACCGACCAAATCACCACCTTCTAAAACACTTAAACTATTTCGGGACAGTATAGTAAGATACTGTTCCATTTTCTTTTTTAATTGAAACAAAATATACAGATTAATATTTATGATAATAATGGGGAATCGTAGACATTTTTAAATGTTTATGCAAAATAAGTTTTGGAGTAAAGGGTTGTAAAAAAATGAAAATCCTTTTAATATATTCAAATAATTATTAAGATTTTCAGTGATTAATCTAGAAAGTTGTCACACTCTTAAGTGTCTGGAAGAAGATAAGGAGCAATTCAGGACTGTTATTATAAATATCAATTAAAATGTTTTGAATAATTAGTACCAGCTAAGTATTGATCGTTCAATTTTTCCTTTTCAAAAAGTGATGCATGGATATATTAAAAGATTTCTTTGATATATTCCTTTAATCTGATTGGTCAAAATCCATTACCTTTTTGTTATAGCTCCTTTTTCTGGATTAGTATGATCCAAAATGGTCAACAAAGTATGTCTCAAAAAGCAAGTTTGGTACTATTAAAATCTCTCACATTATTCATCAGAGTGAAGAACTTTAAAATTAAAAATGAAAACTTAAAAATTTTTGTGTCAATTTCTAAGTTTGGCAAGTATCATTATTATACACTGAGATAATCTGACTAGTGTTATCATTTCCATTGTCATAATAAATCAATGTTTGGGGGACTGTGTAATAAGTCATTTTGACTTACCAATGTCATATGTCTATACACTGGGTATGACACTAAACTGCATCTGGTAGTCAGACTTCAGTTATAGAGTCATCCCTTCATTGCTATTACTCCCAATTCTAATCTGACTTGTAGTGGGAGTACATTTTAGGATCCCATCTATGGGTCAAATAGATTAGTTTGAGATAATCTTTAAAATTATTTGAATTATGATACATTAACTTGTTAGTAAAATTAAGTATAAAGTGTTTATCAGTTGAAAATGATTACGAATATACATTTTTGTGCCATATGTAACTGGAGATCATAAGTGTTAAACTGACTTTAATATAGAATAAACCCAACAAAGTTTGAAATGCCATAAAACAAATGAACCATCCACTAAACCATAGGTTGAAAAAATTCATCAAGTAACGAGATTCACTTTAACCAAATAAAACCTTAAGAAAACACTGTTATATAAGGAATAAATATGGCTTGATAATATCTTGAGTTTTTTTAGTTTTTTTTAACTTTGTGTACTAGAATTTTAAAACTTAAGCAATAGGCCTGAGATGATTTTCATTTAGTTTTGTGGACATAAAATTTATTTGAAGAAATTTTACTTATTTTCAAGAGTATGACTGTTGTAGAGTCTAGATCTCAATTCATCTCTGAGTGAAAGTTGTACATTATTTCATAATCTGCATTTTAGATGCATTTTTTAATCATTAATTTTACCCTTAAAAATTAAGTAAGGGAGTTAATAAATTAGTAAACAATGCACTCAGAGCGATCAAAGTTACCTCCCTTAAATTCAAACATTGAATACGCAAAATTTTTGCACGAATTTTGAATCAACAAATATCAGTGAAAAGGTTGTTTCTTTTTTTGAAATTATATCTTTAAAAATTGTGACCTTTGTTTATCATCAAGGTAATGTTGTTCAGGTGTTTAAACGTTTTTCAACTTTTCAAAACATTGGCAAAGCAAATGACCAAAGATTTAAAATGATCAAAAAATGCTATAATCACTTCACAGACAACATAAGGTAAAACTTTTTAGATTAGATAAATATGCAGTTAATCTACCAATCACTCTTTATCCCTCCCTCACTCAGTCATGTGTTTTGTCAGTGTAATTCTACAATTGTGTGCAGAGGTATCATGTGTATGTATGTGCGAGTGCTTACGTCTCTGCATGTGCTCTTTTTTTTTATCAACTTCCCTTCATTAATTAGTTTAAGCATATTTAATAAACTCTGAGCTTTGTATTTGTTTAAAAATAATTCTATGTAGAAATAAATGCGACGTAAATTTTTTTTTTTTTTTTTTTTTTTTTTTTTTTTTTTGGTGATTATGATCATCTGTTTAATCAGAGGCTTTACACAGGAAATCTTGGAATTTTACTCTTACAGTATCTTTTAAATTGTTGTAGCATTGATTTGATCATAAAAAAGGTTGTTAGTGCTAACTATGCTGGTGTGTGACAGGTTGTATAAGTTTGAAAAATGCAGCATTGCAGAAAGCTTTGCCAGTGATGAGGAGCCGGAATCCAGCAAGAAAAGGCTGAGAAGCAGTAGTAATTTCTCCAATTCCAAGCTGCACAGGTTTTAATATTCTTTTACTGCAGAAATCAATATTGGCTATTTGCCTGTAGTCAATGGTAATCCAAATCTGCTAAGCACTGTGAATGCAGTATATTTGAAAAGTCTTGCTATTGCTGATGAACTTGAAACTGAATGCATTCTACTGACATTTGATCTTGCAATTTTATGCCAAGGCCCAGTAAGTATGTTGGAATCATGACATGTATATGCAAAGAACAGTTGTCACGTTTAGAAAGTGCTTTGACGATTCAGGGCTGGCTGACACCCTACTTGAAGCTAGAACTGTAGCACAAGGGTCACTACCTTGGGTCATGGAAGGTAGACACTACAATCGAAGTGTCAGAGTTATAAAAATCATGGCTGAAGCTTTGAGAAGGAAACTCTTATCTACTTTCATGGACACACAGAGTAAAGAAGAAAAGAATAAATTCATTGTCTTGTCTAAAAGTTTATATCATACTTTACCCAAAACACAATTCCAACGCCTGTACACATCAAGAAATTTTAAAGAGTTTAAAAGCAAACTGTCATTATTCATTCAGGAGAGATGCAGTCAATTTCCAACTTTTGCATTTTGGATGACTTACCAAAATATGATCGATTTGTTTTTACATTTTGTTTACACTAAATGGATAGGAAATTGGGCCCTTCATCTTCAATCTGCTGCAGAAATGATACCCTGGTATTTTTCACATGATCATTTGAACTATGCTAGGTATCTCCTGGTGTATATTTATGAGATGCTTGGTGTTCCATTGGTGTTTAAATGTTAGTTTCTTTAAGAGAAAGAGGAAAATAAAACCTTTTGAGTCGATGAAAGAAACAGGGGTGTTTGTGCACACTTTCAGACTCTTAGGTGGCAAATGGAATCAGACCAAAAATTTGTTCCAGCAACTTGAAAAATTGGTGTGCTGTATATTTGGACAGAGAAATGTTTCTTCAGTCAATGCTGCTCATTTCAGCATCTTTCAAACAACTGGCAAATTCGATAGTACATTACCACTTTGCCAAAATAGTTTATGGTTACACTCAACAAGTGCAAATACCAGGCTGCTATTTGGCAACAGTGTCTTCACATCAATATTAATGCTCCTTTCTCCAAAATATCATGGCTGGAAATGTGAAGATCAGAGATTAGTTGTCCAATGGAGCAGCCTTCCAACAACTCCATCCACATTGGGCAAAATTGTATAGTGCAATTGCAAGAATAGTTTTGGCTCCAGACGTTGTTTATGTGTTCGTCAAATTCTGCCTTGTACTGGCCTTTGCCAATGTGTGGCCTGCTCTAATATGCTTGAAGAAAATAAGGATGATGAAATTTTGCAGTATAATGATATGGAAGATTCCTCAGAAGATGAATGATATTTGTAAAGATGGGCTTACAGGGTCAGAGGACTGTAAATCACATTTTATTTCCTTTTCAAAATGTTGGAGTTTAAGATAACAATTGTTTCAACGTACTAACTGAAAGAAAACTCAACATATTTGCATTATTCTTTTATATACAGTCAAAGCTAGTCTAAACATCCATATTTTTATATCAGTCAATTTGTGCGTGGGACAAAATTGCATCAAAAAGTAAATAGCAGTACAAAAATAAAGAAAGGAATTTAATCACAACAATTATCTGAAAACAGTTTTTCCTTGTATAATTTTTGGAAGGCACAAGGTTGGAAATATGTGTTAAGGCTTTTCATTTTCTTCATCAAATGAATATAAATAGCAGTATTTTTATAAGGGTTTTTGCAATTTGAAAATCTGATACTGGTATGACAAGTAATGTTTTCTTTGTTATAGGCTTAACAAAGCTCATTTTGTTTGCTGAAAATCCTTGATTAAGGAAGTTAACACGTGATACAAGAACATAGGCGTATCAGCCTCTAGCTAATACACTTAAATGTGTTAAACAGCTTTTTAAAACTCCATTTTACATCAAAATTGACTTTTTCTGTGCATTTCACACCTTGTACCATCTCCCTTTTTCTGAAGCAAGGCACACACTTACAGCAGAGATATTTTCAGATTTGAAATCAGCACGAAAAGCACTCTTAGAAATTGTCGAAATTTCCTCATATGAATAAAATGTCATCGGAACTCAAAAACGAAGCCCTTTTTAAGCCTCTGGCGCATAACCGATATCAGATTAGTACTAGCAGTTATATAATTAAGTTCCACAAAAGTTATCTCCCCTGAACTTTTCTCGGTGATTACAGATTTATTTCAAGCCTAAGGGACATAACTCCTTTTTCACACCCTATTTTTCACCTGATTAAAACCGGAGTGTCATGATTAACAAGGCTACAAAGAATAACTTCAATCCTATTCTTTAACATTATTTTCGTTGAATAACTATTGAAATACAACAAAAGAAACAAATACATTTTTAAAAAAGTGAGAATTCAATTTTCTTCAAACAGTATTGTCTTTCAGAAGTAAAGATCGATGACAATAAACCGATACAAGTTTTTTGAAGTAGGTCTGTTTAGAAAATTTTAACTGGTTAATTGTGATAGTTACTCGGACGAAGAAAATCCCATGATCTAAGGAACTAAACGGTTGTTAATAATCCGGATATCAATTTATTTGAAAAACGGAACTGAAAGACATGTATGAAATGTCCCATTACTCATTTGATTAATAATTGGAATTTATTGTTCTAAGAAGATTGCTTAAACAATTTTCTGATCTGTTCAGTTCTGGGAAAGAATGATTTAGAAACAAACTTTTCCATGTGTATTAATATAATGAAGAACTTAAAAATCATGGAAAGGTGATGATAAATAAGTAAATAGAAATGAAGCAAACTATGCATTAAAAAAAGTAACACAAAGTTTTCATTACAGATCAATCGGCACTGGAGATAAATTGAAGTACCATAAAATTATCTACTTAATAACAAGTAGCTCCTTCCTTCATCTTAATAATAGAGGCTGTGCAATGTAGTATAAGTGCTGGATTTGTTGTGTGGATATATCATTCCACACACTTTCCAAATCCGTCTATAATTGGGATATGTTTCTTGGGTTTAGTTACAGAGAATTTATCAAGGTCAGCAATATATTTCATATATACTGAATGGATTTTAAATTTGGTAATTTCAGTGAATTTAGGGGAGTATCTTGAAATTAGTTGAAGAATAGACATGGGAATAGGCAGTATGGACTTCATTATGGGTTATCATAGGCCAATTTAAGGTTAGAACTGCTATTCCATGTCTCATGGAAAGAGATGAATCTATTATGGGATGGATAGTTCAAGAGTAGGATAGCCAAAATAATTTGTTCTATCTTGCTCCCCCATCAAAAATCCTGTTTATCCAGGAGCATAATCAGCATATAAAAAACGTCTTTTTACAAGATTATCCTTTGCTTTTTCAATATATTTTAGAATTTACTTTTATCATAACAATGGTTATTCCAGCTATAAGGCTTTAAAATTTCTTGATTTTATAACATAACATTATCATCATCAAGGTGTGCCAATTGCAAGGATTCCCTTGACTCTTTCTCGTCATACATCCTTATCAGTTAGTGCTCTGGGCAAGTCCTCTTGACAGTATCCAGGGTCCACATAGAGCTGATGAATGTAAGTCTTTGCTGTTCAGTCAACACTAGTGTGTAGGAGTTAATAGTTCATAGGAGAATGTCACTTATGAGTTGTTCTTACTACTCCAGCAGTGCCCAGCATATCTTGAATGGTTTGTGAGATGGAAGGTAAGGGTCCATGCAGCTGCTGTTTTGTATGGTGCTACTTCCAGGATTGGTTTAAAACAGTACACAGCATTCTTGTGTAGTTCCCACTTAGCTTTTTCTCAAGGCTTTTCATTAGAGTTCAAGTGCTGCAAACATGCAGTAGTGCAGATATGAATACAGCTTGGAAGAAATCTCATTTTATTTCATTACAGAGATCAGTTTTCCATATGGTCATTAACCTATCAATAACAGTCCCTGCCTTTCCTATGCATATGTTGACATCATTTTCAGTTGATGTGATATTGCTTCTGAGGTATATGAACTGGTCTACTAATTTTAGAGGCTTACCATTTAATGTGATGGCACCATCTTGATTAAAGTGCATGAACTCTGTTATATCTGAGTTCACATAGAGGCTTACCTGCTCCAGGCTATGCAGTAAGTGCATTTGTAAGAAGTAGATCATCTACACAGTCTGCATTAGTAATAGTTTCTGACAGATAGTTTGCTTCTTGACTGCTTCTTGACTTTTTTAGTGTGAAGCCATTTTCTTTCATTAGATCTATTGACGTTCATAGTGTGTAATCTAGGTAGATTATGTATAGAAATAGTGCTTATGTATCTCTGTGCATGACTCCAGTGACACTGTCAAAGAAATCAGTGTCATCATTGTGTGATTGAACCATTGCCTTTGTGCTTTTGTAAAGCATCATTATAGTGTTAACAGTTTCTTTGAGAAGATCATATGCTAGAAGTATTTTCTCCATCTTTCCTCTGTTTATGGAATCAAATTCCTAGAAGAAATCTACAAACAAAACTGTTGCCTTGAGATTTTTTTGCTTATAGTCCTTCAATGATTCATTGAATAATCAGAGTTGTGCATCAATTTTTTAAAAAAGCATTCTGGCTTTTTGTTCAGGTCAGATATGATTAAAAAGCAGGGCATGTTAAATCTTAGAAGCTATAGCAGTAAGAGTTATACCCTTGTAGTTCTTGGTGATTCTAACTTTGCCTGTTTTCATCCATTTTTCTCTAACATTTAATGTAGGCAAAAAATATTACAAAATTGTTTTGGTGCATCCAATACTTTTGAAGAAATTTTGCCACTGCTGTAAAATAGCTGAGTTTTTTTTTTTTTTAATGATAAATAAGGTTATCTGTTGTGTATCTACTTGTTAATTAATGTAAGGGACATGGACTTCAAACATCTAATATGTGCATTTATTACAACATTACTCAAACGAACTAGTTTTGTGGATTGACTGGGTTTTTTCTTTCTAATGTGTTCAGGACTGGTAGCATATTCATGTCAAATTATTATTTGTATATGATCAGTAAAATGCATAATGTTAGTTCTTATCAGAAAAAATATGGTATGTGATTTAATGTATAAATATTTTAATATAAATTGATATTAATAATAGCTATTTAAATGAAAATTTTCTAGTTTCTGAAATAAACATCACACCATTTCATTAATACCTTATGGGGGCTAGTGTCTCTCTATTATAAAATAATGTTTAAACATAACCAAGAACACCATTGAGTAAAATATACTTTAGGCATCATTTATGCTAAAATGAACTGTATATTGGCAGCCTATGATTGATGCATGAGGAAAAAGCATGTGCCACACTGAGTAGAACTGATTATATATCTTTGGTATATTTCAAAGTAAGAATAAATCTATTCATATCATTATTATGAAAGCTTGAAAATGCAAATGGCAAATTGAGTTTAAATTCCTACAGAAGCTGTTTGCATTCATTATTCACTCAAGAAAGGTATAAATCCATCTATTTTCTCTACCCTTGCTATAAGTAAAATAGTTGGATAGACTGAGCTCTCTAACCTTGGATAAGTGCAGAAAGACAACTGAATTTAAAACCAGAAGCTGGAATCCTTCATTTCTGCCTTGCTTCCTTGTCATGGTAGACTGAAGACGAGGAGAGACAACCCAAAATCAACAGTGGTACATCTATGTGAAGACAAACTCTGATAAGTGACTGGAGTTTGATAAGATATTGCTATATGTGCAACTGCTATTCATTTTACATTTTCCATGCTATTGGAGTTCACTAGTATAAGTCAAACTATCGCAGATGGTCATCTGTAAAAGACCTTCAGCACAATAATCTTTTTTTTTCCCAGATTTACTTATATCCACAGGAAATGAGGATATCACCAGTCAGCCCTGTTTACAGGGAATAATTGCACAGTTGAATCAGATTTCAAAAGCCATTCTAATATAATTTTCTTGAAATTTAAACAATCAAATATCAAATTAAAAGGTATTATACCAATTTATAAATTTTACCTTTCCTTTTTAATGCACTCACTCATTTTTTTAAATGTTAATTTTGAAAAGCGTAGGTGAAGTTTAACTAATATTATTGATAAATTTTCTTATCAATTTATTTGAATTTTTCTTTCTTTTTGTTCTTCTTTTTACATATCTGTCTGATTAAACTTCATATCTTACTCAAATACATACATGTATGTATTTGCAAATCTCTTCACATGAGATTGGTTGCCATACCAAGGTTAGGGTTAGTCTACCCCACAATTTACCCATAGCAGGTGGGGAGAAGAGTTAGAATTCATACTTTTACCAAAGGTATTAGTGAAATATGAAATACAAACAGCCTCATCCAGGGTTTAAACTAGGGTTGCTGTGACCATTTCTGACAATGATAATCATTACACCCTGAGTGCCTCATATATGTATATAGATACAAACCAGTCTTATAATCACTCTCATATAGCAAGCATTTTAAACAATGCTTCATGTACAATTTAGTCAATTATAAATTTTTTAATCATAATAAAGATCATCCAAAAATTTTCAGGGGACATATGGAAATGTCAATAAAATTGTTGTTTGTAAATTATCAAGTAGAAAGTCTACACTATAATGAATTTTCTTGTTGACTATTAATATCAAAGTCTAATAAAAGTATTTTCATTTTTGACAGATCTTTACCTTAAATCTTATTTCAAATACACATCTAGTAATAATATAGATTATTATATATATCATTATGAATATCACTCCGTCATTGCCATGGCTCTCATGTACACTCCAACTTGTAGCGTGAGTACTTGTTAAAGTTCCATTTATGAGTAAAACAGATCTGTTTAAAAATTATTAGTATTATATAGGAATAATTAAAATGATATCACTGTATACAAATTATTTGTATCAAGAATAGTTACTTGAAGCTCTAATTATCTATTAGTTACTTGAAAATATAAATGCTTGAAAGAAGTTATATAATTTCTGGTCATGGTAATTCAATTCACAATATAATTCCTCTACTTAAAAAAGAAAATGTAGATCTATATCCTTGTCTTTGAGGCCATAATAATTACATGGATGCGTATTTCTAATCCTCTTGGGAGGGCGTGGCCCTGGAAGTGACCATGTCCTCTGTAAAGAGTTTGGATGTAACTTGCAAGACACATTTAAGTTAATTGGCTACACAATTACTATGACTAGTTAATTTGGCATCACTTGTGTGCGATATGAACTGGTGGCTCAGTTGTAGAATTTTGGCACGGTAATCTGTAGTCATTGATTCGATCTCCAGTGGTGGAGATCACGGTATACACTGCTGATGAGACCTAATAAGCTCAAAACAGCTGTCCAGTGTTTCCATATGTCATGCGTAAGTGTTCGCCAGATTTTCTGGTCATGGTAATTCAATTCACAATATAATTCCTCAACTTAAAAAAGAAAATGTAGACTTATATAATTGTGTACAAATCATTTGTATTAGATATGTGAAATCATAAAATGCTGTGAAAATTATTTAAATGTTTATGAATGACTATTATCATTAGTTACTGGAAAAAAATATAATCGCTTGCCAAAAAACTGGCTTTGGCATTAAATAGTTTAAGGTTAAAATAAGGCCCAGAAAAGGATGACTATCAGGTGTAAATTATGTTGCTTTAAAACACAAGTCAGTAAAGAACCTGATCCAAAGCACTTGAAAATTTATGAAAAGCTTGAATCATCAAAAGATACCATATGTAGAAAATTAATACATTAGCTTAAGAAAAATGCAACAACTCCCATGAAAACTCAGTAGATTCAAAGATGGAAAATAATTTTGATATACCTTAATATCATTATAAACAATTTGAAATATCTTTTACTCATTATAAGCCCAGGCCATGTTGTAAAAATGTTTTAAAGTATTCTTTAAAATTAATCATAAATAAGAAATAATGACTGTTTCTTTGAAAGCAATTTGTATGTTCAATTTTCTATCAAAGTAATGTAAAATCAAGAACCTTAAGTGTTTTAAGCATTCTATTTTATGAATAATTTACATCTGAATAATATTCCAAGCAATATCTAACATATTTACACTTTTTTTTTTACTAATATTGAGTAAAATACAAGCAAAACTGATATTGAAAAAATAACATGTACATAAAATCATTAGATATGTATGGTTTTATTATTCAAGTAATGTTTTTTGGTTTTTTTTTTTTATTTCAATGTTTCATTTACTGTTAAAAGCCAATAAGTTATTAAAAAATATTTTAATATTCATTATTGAAGGGAATGAAACCACAAAACAAACAAACTCTTCATTACTATTACTACCTGTCTGACCCATAGTGATAGTACCTGTTAGGGTCCCATCAATGAGTCAAATAGAAATATTTAGTCATTTTGTAAACTTGAAACCAATGAGCTCTAGCTTGTTTAAAAATGTTATCTACAAACTATTCATTTACAAATCATAAGTATTTAATGTATATGTATAAACAGGATTTGGCATTAAATAACCCACAAGGGTTGACATGCCATAAAATACGACCCACCAACCAAATCAATTATTATTATATATTTACATGAGAAAAAGAAAACGGTATGGAAACACAGATTGACATGTTTTGCTATAAGAATAACATTATCAGAATAGATTTATTACTTCACAAATTATTAGAATAAGAAATCTTTTCTATTGATACTATTCTTGTAGCAAAATTTGTCAATCAGAGTTTCTATACTGTTTTTCTCATACCAAATATTATCTATACCTTTATATCAATAGGTATTATTTTTTTTTTTTTAAATCTTTATTTAAGTTTATGAAAAACCTATTTGGAAATTTTAAGTTCCACGATTGAAAGATATGGAATAAGATTTAGAAATTTTTTTTAAATAAATTATTAATAACTAACAATATACACACATAGATAGATAGATAGATAGATAGATAGATAGATAGATAGATAGAAAGAGATAGACAGACATAGTATATAGCTATAAAATATGAAAAAACAAATATTCAGAGGCTGTATTCTTTATATGAAATTTGGTAACTTTTCGGTTTATGCGACCATCTCCAAAGCAATTTAATTGTTGTTTAATGTTTCAGCTGAAACATTACACAATAATTACACTACCCTGAAGTAGGTTGCAATTATAAAAATGGAGTATATCTTTTTTTTATTTGGTTAATATGTCTATGAATCGTCCTTCTAGGATGTTTTATTATGTACATCATATTACCAATTCTTTTTTCAATAATACTCTCTAACCAGGTTGCTTTACATAAATGATAATTTATGAAATAATTTTTTTCCCCTGGACTGTAAGTCTTATTAGAAGTATCAATTTTTTTCTTCTTTTCTTTTTTTGACAGAATCAGTTTATCGAATACTGATCAAATTTTCCTAGCAAACATCAGTTCTGCTGGAGACATGTTTGCATTAGTATTTGGATTAGGTGTTATTCAATAAATGGATAGGAATTCTGTAATTCCTCATTTTCTGCTTCTATCTCATTTGCCTTTTTAATTGCTCTTTTAAATACATCGATAAATCTTTCCACCAGTCCATTTGATCTTGGATGGTAAGGTGCCAATTTTAGATGATTTATCGAGAGCAAATTTACAGAAATTTTCAAATTCTTTTGATGTAAATGGTGTGCCATTGTCAGATACAATGGTTTCTGGCAATCTGAATCTTGCAAACAGTTCCTGTAAAACCTTTATTATGGTTTTTAGTCATGGGTATTTTGCATTTGAAAACTTTTGGCCATTTTGTAAAGCTGTCTACTATGACAAAAAAGAATGTTCCTTTTATCAGACTGGCATAGTCAATATGTAGATGAAACCAGGGTTTGTCTGTCTTAGGCCATGGATTGAATTTTATGGGGGTGCTTTTGATTTCACCATATTTTCAATGACTTTATCCATACCTGGCCAATATATATAACTCCACATGAGAGCCTTCATTCAACTCATTCCCAGGTGTCTGGTATAGAAATCTTTCAAAATTTTCTTGGCAAAAACTGCGGGTATGACCACCCATTTTCCATATATCAATATGCCGTTGCACATTGAAAATATATTATTTGTTTTAACCTTCTGGTTCATTAACTCTTTTTTGGTTTGATTAATGAACTTATCAAATTTTGTCTTAAATTTTATCTCCTCTAATGTAACAGGAAGTTCTTAAACTGTATTGAATAAAACATATTTTACGTCCATTTTGGA
Source organism: Sepioteuthis lessoniana (assembly GCA_963585895.1). Lineage (NCBI taxonomy): Eukaryota > Metazoa > Mollusca > Cephalopoda > Myopsida > Loliginidae > Sepioteuthis > Sepioteuthis lessoniana. The sequence goes on from OY757908.1 coordinate 69,058,869, forward strand.
CTTTAATGAAGCAATGACGGTCTCCTCAAGCGGTTCTGTATTTTTTGGTATTAATCTGGACAATCCATCCACATGTGCAATCTCTTTTGACAGTAAGAATTCCATTTTAAATGAATAATTTAACAGCATCATAGCCCATCTTTGTAAGTGGTTCGCAGTAGGTGTTGGTATTCCTTTTTTAGAACCAAATATTGCTACAATGGACGATGATCCATTTGTAATATAAATTCTCTACCGTGTACATATTTATGAAGTTTCTTGATCACAAATATGATAGCTAAACCTTCCTTTTCTATCTGCAAATAGTTCATTTCCGCTGGAAGTAGCATCCTTGACACATGTTGAATCAGTTTTAGTTTGCCATTTTCTTTGTGAAATATAAATGCCCCTAAGCCAAAATTACTTTCATTGCTGGCAACATATATCTGCTTATTAGGGTTGTAATGTGTCAAAGCTAAGTTTGATGTTAGCACAGTTTTTAATTTCTCGAACACTTTTTTACATTCGTCTATCCAATTCCATTTTACGTCTTTTTTGCATAAATGATTCAACGGAGCTCTTAGTATATGCATATTTGGTATATAGCTCTAGTAGTTGTTAGCCAGCCATAAAAATGATTGTAATGCTGCAACATTAGTCAGTGTAGGCATGTATTTTATTGTATCTGCTCAGTTAAGATCAGGAGTCCTGCCTTTCTTGTCAATTACTTGTCCCAGATATTTGATTTTTGATAGAAAAAACTCACATTTTTCCATACTTAATTTAAAACTTAATTCTTGTATTTTTTTTTAAACACTTCAATTACATCTTTTGCATGATCTTCTCGGTTTTTGGTTTTTATTAGAATATCATCTAAATAAGCTGTTGCGAAGTCCAGATCTGCTAACATTGTATACATTATTTTTTGAAAAATAGTTGAAGCTACTTTTATTCCATATAGTAGCCTATTAATTTTGTACAGGTCTCTATGTGCGTTAATAGTTAATAATTCTGCACACTTTTCTTCCATTGGTATTTGTAAATAAGCTTCTGACAAATTTAACTTAGAAAATATGCGTCTGCTATTTAAATTTGCAAAAATTTCTTCCACCGTTGGGAGGGGTAATTTATTTCTTTTAGACAATCGTTGTCTGGTTGAATAATCAGCATAGATTCTAATTTTATAATTTTTTTTCTTTACATATACAATTGGAACTGTCCATGGGCTGTCGTCAGTTTTTTCTATTACTCCGGGTTTTTCTAGTCTTCCTAATTCTTTATCAATAATTTCAACTGACATATAAGGTACTGGTCTTTTCGGTCAAAAAACTGGCATTACATTTTCTTTTACTTCGAATTTTGCCTTGACTTTAGAAAAAAATCCAAGTCCTTCTGAAAATATTTCTGGGAATTTTATTTTTAGTTCTTTTTTCAGCTTATCTGAACTTGTCGTAGTACCATCTACTTTATTGCAGAAACTATTTATTGGGACATTAAATAGAACAAATTCTTCCATCTAATCCATTCCAAATAAATTTTGGGCATTTCATATGACAAATGCTTTTAATTTTCTTTCTTTTCTATTAAAGAAAACATTTATGAAGGTTTCTCCCATAAATTAAAATTTTTCTACGGTAATACCTTTTGCTATTTTTTCAAGTTACTTAGGGTTGGACATTTTATTTTTTTCCAAGTTTCAGCATTAATTATAGTTCAATCAGACCCCATGTCTATCTGTAATTTTATTTTTTTTATTGTTGAGACAAATATTTATGTATTTTCTTTGTACTTTTTCAGTTGTTGCTTGTTCAGTAATGTACTGTACCAGTTTTTTATTTTTTGAATAATTTCCCCCTCCAAGTCTGCAGAGTGAGAATTTGTGTCCTTTCTGCTCACAAGTGTGGCATTTTTTGTGTTTAAATGGACAGTCTTTAAATAAATGCAATTCTCCATACCCATAACATGGATTAATTTTGAAAAATGGTTTATTTTTCTTACCTTGTGGTTTGTTCTTTATTGTATGAATATTTGAAATGTCCCATTCTTCAATTTTTGCTGTGTCAGATCTCAAATTTAAAATACACTGACATTCTTCAGCTAGGGCTTTGTAAGGTTATTTTTTGGTCTTGTTCCAGTTTGGTTAATGGCCTTGTACAAACTTCTTTTTCAGACAATGAGGTTAATCCCTGAATGAAAATCAAACATTTAAACATGTCTTATGTAATTTCATTTCGCTGGAACCTTTCACAGTACCTGTTAACTGTACGGGCGAAAGTTGTGTAGTCTTATCAATCCTTTTTGATAAGGTTGAGACATTGCCAATGAGTATTAAACAGTGAACTTTGTTCCCCAAATATTTTTTTCATATTTGGATAGTTTCTCGGAATATCACTTCACCAGGCTGCCTCGGCAGAATAAAATTTACATATTTTTCATGTTCAACCACCCTGAATTTGCCTAGTAAAAGTCTTACTTCTTTCTCATCGGGCCATTTTTCAAAATCTTTTTCAAAAATTGATTTGTACCTTCTGAAATATGCCTCAAATGTCACTTCTTCTGGTTTGTAAATAAATTTGCCAACTGAATTTATTACCAACTCTTGTGCAAATATATTCAAATTTCCCGGTTAATTTTCTTTTGTAAGACATTCAAGTAGTTTCCTGAATCTTTCTTGCCATTCAATGCTCTCATAAAGCTTTTTGAATCCTCTTGTCGTTGTTTTTCCTGTTGTTTTAAATCTTCTTGTCATTGTTTTTTTTTGTTGTTTTATAAAGAATGTCCTTTTAAGTGTAGTTGGCTGTAAATTCAAATCTTCAAATCCTTTGTAGACAACTGTAGTTCATTTTTTGTGGTGAGTACAAAATCTTCAAATACTTTATCCACAATTGTTGTAGCATAGTAAGGAAGAAATACACAGTGAAATAGAGTTAACCATTTATCAACTGAAGTGGTACAGTCCAACAAATATAAGTCTCGTGCTGTTGGTGTTACGTCCAAAGTTTGTCTTACTACTGGCCAAGATCTTTCAGTACTGGCTGTGCTTAAGAAATACAATGTCTTTTATTTTTCCAAGATACCAGAAGTCACGAGGTACAAGCTACTATACAACACATGTCAACAAAATTAAATAGTTCCAAGTATTGCTAGGTATCAGTAACAATTCAATTAAACACCAGTCATTTAACACAGTTAAATGTAAAAACAGTTAATTTCAAACAATTCCTTTTAGTATAAGTACAAGGCTTTGTTCTATTTGCCCCATAGATAGGACCCTATCAGGTGTTACCACTCCAGGCCAGTGTGGACCTGGGAGTGATGGTAATGAAGAGCTATACCGCATTCCCCAAAGTTCTAGTATTACAGAAGCCTCACCATCAGAATGTTTAGTGTCATATTCAGGAGTCTTGTTGGGGGAGTCTTAGCCCTCTGCAGAGATATAGTCTGTATATTCTCCAGCCCCAGCTGACTGAGCCATTACCTAATTGAGATGAGTAAGATATGATTCATAACATTTTATTGAGGCATATTTTAGGGCTAAGTATGTAAAATATGAAAGATCTGTCTGGACTAAACTCTTAGATGTGAACAGAAATATAGCATATGTTTTTCTGTAATTCTATTTTCCTCATGATAAAATGTATTTCAGAAAAGATAAAAAGACACATGAAAGAGACGAATATTTATTTGGGAAAAAAGTCAATAAACATCATAATTGTTTCCACTACAAAACTTCAATAAAAATGAAATCCACATTTGATTTGACACTCAATATAAACATTAAATGAAAAATTCAGAGTTATTACATTGTAGAGTTATGTTTGTTTTTTTTTTGAGTTTTTTGTGAGTTTGCATAAATATTATATTTACAGCATAGGTGATGTTTACATTCTAGATTCTATGTTTGGTAGAGTATGTCTGTTATTATGTAACAGAGTTTTACACTGGTACAACAGCAAAAGATCAGGGATTGTAGGAAATATTTCCTGCTGATATTTAGTTTTTATTGTAGTAGAAAAGTTAGTTTTCTGTTAGAAATTATTCTGTTTACATAATATGCAACATTAATGTGTTGAAGCTTCTGATCATTGTCATTGTATTATTTTTATAGCTGTTCCAATGGCATCATTTTTGTTTAAAATTCCTGTAAATAAAAAATAGATTCATGAACCTATGGATATAATTTATAAATCATAAAGGCATTATCATGATTTATTGAAATATATTTGAATGAGTACAAGGACAATTTTACTTTGCTCATGTTAAGTTGCATGAACTCTTATCTGCTACAGTTGACCTGAATTGAATTAATGCTTAGAGGTACTGCTGTTTATTATAATAATAAAATAACTCTTTTGATTATTCAAACTTGGAAAAAGAAACAGTTGAAATTTAAAAACAAAGAAACAACTCACTTTAATCCAGTTAACGAACAATATTTAAGCTTTAATGTAAAAAAAATATTATAATAAATTAGAAAGGCTGACAAAACAAAATAACACACATAAAAAGATTACCTTTCTTTTTATTTTAACTCATACATAGGATTGCTTTTGATATGTTTGAGAATAATATTTAACTTAATTAAACACCAGAGAATAAAATTATAGCAATTTCTTTATTTTAACATTTTATTCTTTTTTTTGTGTGTATGTGTCTGTAAATATTTAGGAAATTCTAATATTGTGTAAAGCAAAAAAAAAAAAAAATTAATAAAATAAGAAATAGCATTTAATATTATTCAAAATGAAATTATTATGTTAAACATAATTGATTCATAGGGGGTATAATTGAAAAAGAGAACAGGTTGAACATTAACACTTCCCATCACTCACTCTCAGTTTTCATTGGTTAATTTTCCTAATTTAACTATTTAACAACTTTAGGCACGAAAGAATAAAATTGCAATCATCTTTTGTTAATGAAATTCTTTGAACATATATTGACAGAATCTTTGCTCATATCGATTAAAATCAATATTCAAATTATTCTGATTATTCATACGGTAAAGTGTAATTTGGTTATATACATATATATACATATATAATTTTCTTAATAACTGAGAGTTAAATAAAAATAAAATCATAGAGAATGTGACATAAATAACTAAAGGAATTAACACATTGGTGGTGATGTAGTTTTGGTTTCAGACAGACAAAATCTCCATTATTCAATTGATAATAATGATAGCTATAATGACTTTTCTTTTTGTTAAATTATCCATTGAGATAACTTGAGTAGAAAAAGAAAAAAAAGCAATCTAGCTTTATTTGACAAGAAAACCTTAGACCCAATTTCACTATGTCAGCCACATTCCCTTCAGACTGACAAGAACCAAATCATTTACTGTTTACTTGTCATTTAATTCTTTTGTAGACTATGTGTTCATGAATAATGCAGAATGCTACAATGGAACACTGACTGATTAAAAATTAGCCTAAGAAAACAATTTTTCCACAGGTTTTGGTTAAAAAAATTTACTGTTTTGTTTGTTCAGTTTAGAAATTTCCATTGATGAACATTGAGCAATATATTTGAACTTTTTGTCCTATGATCTCAGTAAATAGCCCCCCAAAAATCAATGAAAGCAGAAAAGAAAATAATGATACCATTGGAAATCATTATTTTATGAAGCAATTAGTAATCTTAGCATTTCTTTTCCTCTTTCAGTGTTGATATGATTAGTTCTTCAGATTTTGAGAACATAGATTTGAATAAACATATACTTACAGTTATCTCCCTTGGTCAGAAATGCAAAGCATTTAAGTGAGCATGAATCTAAACACCACACTATCATTATTAAGTTGCAAGTTGCTTTTAATAGTATAACATTAACATATTGCTACATTGTGTCATTTTTTTGTTTTTACAGTAATCTACATTCAAAAATTAGACTATAAGATTATAATATATTGATATAAGGGAAAATTTATATTAGTCATGTTTCTTTAACTCTTACACTAAGAATTAAAAACTGAAGTATAAATATCAATCAACTTAAAAGATTACTGAAGATCTTTACTCATAACTCATCTGTTTCTCTTAGATTTTTACTTATTTTATCATGCATTAAAAAAATAACAATTAAGGTCTGTAGCATTTTGAAAAACTGGTCTCCTAAAAAATCAAAGAGTAAGACTTAAAAAAAGCAACATATATACTCTAAAACTACTTACCTTTATTTAAGGCTCTTTGGAGGATGGTCATGTAATTTTTGGTTGATGGTTATTTGACTTAACGTATGAGGAAAATGTGATATTCATATAGTTGCTACTATATTGCATGTAAAATATAAAAGTTATCTTACCACATAAGGTGAGCTTATTCATTTTTAACCTTTTATTCTTATATACAGATATTTACAAATATACGTTTGAATACAGCGACACACAAAAAAGAATATAAACACCAATTTCTCCAGGATGCATTTATCTAATACTACTTTCTTCTTTCCATCCAGGTTTATGTCACTTAAGATAAATTGAAATTTACATTTTTTTTACTTCCTTACAATATATAGATATTTACACTGGAAGACATTTTTGTACATGGGATCATACTTAATGTAATATCAATTCAAAATTAATGCTAATCCTTTGAATCCTTAAAGCTATTCTATTAAAAGAAAGGCTTTGAATGGTCACTATATTCAGACTTTTAGTATTACATAAGACCAAATTATTGGGTGTTCAAAGGGTTTATATAAGAGATGTGCATAAAATTTTTATAATCTTTAGTATGTTTTAGGTGCAAAAGTTTTAACCTCAAAAAGCTTATTACAATCTAATTTTAAGAGTTCGTACAATATGTAGGAATCACTTTAAAGATGCTGCTTTTTCATCTATAGTTGAAAGAACTAAAACTATTAACAATCTTTTATGAGGAAATTGAATTTTATCATATTGTTAATATAAAGTTTAAAACTTGATCATTAGCATTTTATCATTAATAACATTTTAAGAAGATTGGTTCACTATAAATTTATCCTTATTGATGAAAAGAGATTCATTAAAGCTAAAATTTATGAAGTAATTTCAATAAATACTCATTTAGTCACCAGTCATAAAACAGGATCTGATATGCAAGAAGATTTTTATATATATTTATATTGATACAAATCTTATTTGAAAGAAAGATCAATTGCGGAAAAAAATTAGATGGAATGTTTGAATGATAGTTGGGGTAGAAGAATTTGGATAATTATACTGGTTTTCTACTTAATGATGTCAAGTACATTCTATTGCTAGTATTGTGTGTAATGTTGGATATGTTGAAACTACTGGCTAAATTTGCTGCAAGGTGTATCATTTGGCAGTGGGTAACAACTTCATCCCAATGCTTTCATTGAAAATTGCAATACTTGGAAATGTAGATAATTCTGAAAGTTTCAAAAAAAAAGAAGAGAATTAGAAAATATATCTTGATAAAGAGAAATACAAACCAATCAACTTCATATACATTGCCAATAAATATACAAATGAATGAATTTAGGTTCCTTTGTTAACAAATGGTCAAGGAGACCAGGGTTCAAAGGCACAAAAAATGGTACTTAATGCCTCCTTGTGAAACACTAAAACAAAACGACATATCTAATACAAAAAATTATTGCAACATCTTAATGTCTTATCCCTTATATTACGTACGTACATACAATCATGGATTACAATGATGCATATGCAATATATCAATAACACATCATAACTAATACAAATTATGATTGCAATCTAACACAAATAATATTCCAGGATGAAATACTAATATTGCATAATACTCCATAGTATATTACAATATAACATGTCTCATCACCAAGATATTTATTGTGATTCTGACCCACCACACCAATTGATCTATTATGCTTACAAATCAAAACTTTATTTTCTTTGTAATGCAATGATGATGATAATTTGTTCCTTAGTTAAAATCATCATCACTACACACACATGCACATGAATATATAAAAAAACAAAAAAAAGAATTCTTTACTTGGTCAATCTGTTGTGACTCTGGATACACATTGCACCTCCGACATTCAGGAGATAACTTCAAATTTGCTGTGCGGCGTATGTATCTTCATAGAAACAATATCACTTATACATCCCCATACAATAATATACACACACACACACACACTCACACAGAGTCGTACAAAATTCTAATGTTATTTTGACTGTATTTTTTCATTTTTTTGATTTCTTAAATATCTTTCATTCTAAGCCTAATGATGGTCGTTTCAAAAAATCATGAAACCGGTCAAGCTTCCATGCTATGAAATATACACAAAAAATAATATATATTTACTTAGTATGTAGATATATATATATACATATCAGGCATTGGTTAGAATATTCACCAATGGCCCTGGAGATCTTGGTTGAATCCAATGTCAAGTCATACCTAATCCTCAAAAAATGGTATTGACACCTCCTTGCTTAACACTCAGCATTATAAGGTATAGATCAACGGTAGAGTGGGTCAATCCTAGTAACAGAGTAGCACACCCTTTTATAGAAAATGAAGCCTTTGGGTCACCCTTGACAATGGTTTCTAACTTTTATATATATATATATATATGCAAACTGTTAAATTTTATTGAACATAATAGACATTCTCTATCTACATATTTTCTTCTGGATCATTTCGTATTGCCATATAGCTTTTATCGTATTACACTCTGTAAGAATAACATTAATAATAGATCCTCCTCTGATAATGGCCCAAAGTCGGGCAGAAAGTACTAGGGATATATATAACTATGGACAATACATAAGTCAATTCCTGCCGAATACCATAAAAACAATACGGCAATACAAATGGATTCAGAAGATATGTAGACAGAAAATGTCTATTATGTTCAATGAAATTTGTATTAACAAAGAAATGCTGCCAGAATATACATATTTTAAATAAATATATATATATATATATATATACATATTTATGCAAAATGATAATATATATATATATATATATATATGCAAAATGATATATATATATATATATATACATATTTATGCAAAATGATATATATATATATACATATTTATGCAAAATGATATATATATATATATATATATATATATGCAAAATGATATATATACATACACACACATATATATATATATATGTAAAATCATATATATATATATATATATATGTAAAATTATATATATATATATATATACATATATATATACATACATACGTGGTGCATTCTATTTGTTTCCAGACTTTTTTTGTACAGGCATTTGAAATTGTCGTAGACTCTTGAAAATTCAGCATGTTATTGCTATACATCTTATGTGATGACTGACTAATTTTTATGATTTCAGGTTCAAATGAACAGCTACAGCAGCAATTGGAATACACCCTACTATAGCCTGATTGTCACAAATGGTAAATTACACAAATGCAATCTGGACTTGAGGACACTTCAGAAGAACGATATGCAATAAAATTCTGTTTTAAACATGGAAAAAATACCACAGAAACGTATGGAATGCTTCAGACTACTTTTCGACCATCTTGCATGAATCGAGCATCAGTTTTTTAGTGGCATAAGAGATTCAAGGAAGGCAGGGAGTTTGAGGGATGATGAGAGGTGTGGCAGGAGTAAGGAAGTCAGAACACCAAAGTTGATTGGCCAAAGAGTTAGGGTTAGGGTTACTATGTTGAGGTTTTAAGGGAGTTCAGGAAGAGATTCCGTTGGAAGAGGCCAGCACTCTTCAAATCGCCTCAGTGGCATTTCCACTAGGACAATGCACTAGTCCACAACTCCATCCTTGTCACAGACTATTTGACCAAGATGGGCATCAAGACAGTTCGTCACCCTCCCTATAGTTCAGATCTTGCTCCCTGTGACTTGGTTATTCCCTAAGCTCAGAGGCTGTCATTATGTGACAATTGAGGAGATTAAAGAGGCTGTGACGAAGGTCATTGACATGTTCACACAAGAGAACTTCCATATGGCCTTCCAGAAGTTGTTGGAACGGAACAACAAGTGCATTGCAGCGGAGGAGATTACTTCGAAGGGGACTAGAGTTTCATGTATGTACAATCAATAAAATTGCCCATACAAAAAAAGTCTGGAAACTTATTTAATGATCCTAGTATATATATAATTTTTCATATACATATATATATATATATATATATATATGCGTATATATAATTTATATATAAATGTAGGTAAATATTTTTTGAAATTGATAGATAAGCACTTTAAACATAATAATATACTACATAAAATATTTAATTGAAAAACATTAAAAATTAGTTACTTCTGCACAAAAAATATTTTTCAAATAATCAATAATCATAATAAAGAGATAATTAAGGAATTTCATGACTGAACAAATAATGATAATAATAACAATAATAATAATAGTAAACAAAATGAATGTAATTGTAAAAATCGAATGAATTGTCGCATGAGTGGATTATGTCACTCAGAAAATGTAGTATACCAAGGAATCATTTACCCAAAAGAAAATGTTAAGGATAGAAAAACTTATATAGTGATTTCATCAACGAAATGGAAGTCTAGATACGCTCATTATAAATTTTTTTTCTCCCATGAACATCTGAAAAACCAAACAGCCCTATGTAAGCATTTTTGGACTTTGAAAAATAAAGGTTTGACCCCTGAGATTCAATGTTCCATATTGAAAAAGTCGAATACTCCAAAATGCATTGATAGTAGATGTAATCTGTGCCTAGAAGAAAAAATACAAATAATGATATACCCAGACCCAGAAAAATTATTAAGTCAGCGATGTGAATTAATAGCTAGATGTAGAAATAGGAATAAATTTAAACTATAGACTAATATCATAGATAATGTTTAATTAACCAAAATATAGGATTATTTTGAGATTTGAGGTGAAATGAATAAAATAAAATGAAATAAAAAATGAGAAGATACCATGTGATGTGCATATACTTTTCAATGGAAGAGTAACTAAATTAATAGGCACAAATATAAATTTTGAATTTAAATTAAGATAAGTATTACTGTACCCTTACATAAGGTTATTAAGGAATGTCGTACTTCCCTAAATTATTATTATATCTGGAGTTTTAAGTTGAAATGTATTTAGAATTTAAAAATCAAAAAAATTTAATTTACTATGATTCCTTCCGGTGATAAAAAATAAAAAATAAGAACCAGAAGTGGGCAAAATGGGGAGGAAACTCTTCATCCCTCTTCTACCCGCTCCCACCCTTCCTTCCTGTGTCTATTCAGAATGTAATTATTTTATCCATTAGATCTGAAGAAGTCCTGTTATTTTTGGGGTTATTGATTCCTATCAATACCCAAAAATGGGTGGAAATAAATTATAATCTTAATGTGACCAGTTGTTGTTTTTCTTAAAGAATTATATATATATATATATATATAAATATATATGTATATATGCAAAATTACATATATATATATATATATATATATATATATATATATGCAAAATTACATATATATATATATATATACTTATGCAAAATTATATATATATATATATATATGCAAAATTATATATATATATATATATATATATATATATATATGTATATATATATGCAAAATTATATATATAAAATTCACCTACCTAGGAAGCAGCGTCTCATCAACCGAAAAAGACATTGACACACGACTAACGAAAGCATGGAAAGCTATCGATAGGCTCTCGATCATATGGAAATCAAACCTGACCGATAAAATGAAACACAGTTTCTTCCAGGCAGTGGTCGTATCGATACTGCTATATGGATGCACTACTTAGATGCTAACTAAACGGCTGAAGAAGAAACTAGACAGCAATTACACAAGAATGTTGCAAGCAATATTGAACAAGTCCTGGTGGCAACACCCAACAAGACACCGACTATACAGCCACTTGCCTCCTATCACAAAAACTATACAAGTAAAACGAAACAGACACGCAGGACATTGCTGGAGAAGCAAGGACAAACTCATCAGTGATGTACTCCTATCGACCCTCACATATGGCCAAGCAAAAGCAGGACAACCAGCTCGAACATACATACAGCAGCTATGTGAGGATACAGGATGCAGCCCTGAAGACCTGCCAAAAGCGATGAATGATAGGGAGAAGTGGCGAGAGAGGGTCAGGGATATCTGTGCTAGCGGCACGACATGATGATGATGATGATGATATATACCAAGGCCTTCGATTCCATTCACAGACGGAAGATGGAACAAATCCTACTAGCATACGGCCTACCAAAAGAAACTGTAGCAGCAATAACGATTCTCAATGAAAACACCAAAGTGAAAGTACGTTCACTGGATGGAGACACAGAATACTTCAACATTGTAGCAGGAGTACTACAAGGGGACACGCTAGCCCCATACCTCTTTATCATCTGTCTCGACTACGTGCTTAGAACACTGACTGATAAAATTTGAGAAAACGGCTTCGAGCTTACAAAGAAAAGAAGCAGAAGGTACCCCGAAAAAACAATTACCTACGCCAACTACGCTGATGACATAGCGATACTGGTGAATACACACAACCAAGCTGAAACACTACTGCATAATATGGAATGAGCCACTGCAGGCATTCGCCTCCATGTCAATGCACACAAAACTGAATATATGTGCTATAATCAAACAGGCGAAATTTCCACACTAGACAGAACCTCTCTAAAACTGGTAGACAAATTCACCTACCTAGAAAGCAGCGTCTCATCAACCGAAGAAGACATAGATACGTGGCTAATAAAGACATGGACAGCTATCGATAGGCTATGGAAATCAAACCTGACCGATAAAATGAAACGCAGTTTCTTCCAGGCAGCAGTCGTATCAATACTGCTGTATGAATGCACTACTTGGATGCTAACTAAACAGCTGGAGAAGAAGCTACACTGCAATTACACAAGAATGTTGTGAGCAATATTGAACAAGTCCTGGCGGCGACACCCCACAAGGCACCAACTATAAGGCCACCAGCCTCCCATCATGGAAACTATAAAAGTTAGACGAACTAGACATGCAGGACACTGCTGGAGAAGCAGTATATATATATATATATATATATATATGCAAAATTATATATATATATATATATATATATATGCAAAATTATATATATATATGTATATATGTATATGCAAAATTATATATATATATATGTATATATATATGTATATATATATATGCAAAATTATATATATATATATATATAAGCAAAATTATATATATATATATATATATATATACATATGTATATAAGAAAAATTATATGTATATATATATAGATATATGCAAAATTATATATATATATATATATATATATATATACATATATATATGTGGTAATTCCCTAAATTATTATTAAATCTGGAGTTTTAAGTTTAAATGTATTTAGAATTTAAAAATTAAAAAAATTTTATTTACTATAATTCCAACTGGTGATAAAACCAAAAAACCAGAAGTGGGTGAAATGGGGAGGAAAATCTTCTACCCCACTTCAACCCTTCCTTCCGGTGTCTACTCTGAATTATTTTTTCCATTAGATCTGAAGAATTCCTGTTATTTTTGGTGTTATTGATACATATCAATACTCATAACGGGATGGAAAAAAATTTATAATCCTAATGTAACCAGTTTTTGTTTTTCTTAAAGAAATTATTGCTCTGTGATGTCAGTTACATTGAGCTCTTAACCAGGAAAATTCAAATGTTCATAGTTGAATGATTTTTTGTCGCGACGGAA
>OY757908.1:69075082-69156574 GCA_963585895.1 Sepioteuthis lessoniana
TATCCGCATGGAAAAACTCTGTCAACGCCGCAGTAGGAGGGGTAGGATTACATATAGGACCTAGAGCATTAAAAACGCTTAATAGCGTTGAAAAAATACAACCTAGAATGATGGCAGCTACATTTAACGGAAACCCCAGAGCAACAATCATCTCCTGCTACAGCCCCACCAATGTTAGTGAAGAAACTGAACTAGGTACCTTCTACGATGAGTGATCCTCATTAGTGCGCAGCATCCTGAAACACAACATGTTAGTCATTGGTGGAGATATAAATGCCCAGATCGGGAAAAACGGAAACAACAAATACAGCCTCCACAACACGTCAAATAGGAATGGGCAACATCTAACAGATTTCATGATAGAAAATAGATTAGCATGCCTCAATACAAACTACCAAAAAAGAGAGGGCAAACTATGGACATACACGTACGCAAACAATACTAAAGCTCAGATAGACTACGTCCTTATAAACAAGAAATGGAAAAATAGTGCACTGAATTGCGAGGCATACTCCTCTTTTGAGGGTGTGTCCACCGATCACCGAATAGTCACGGCGAAAATACGGTTAAGCCTACGAAAAAACGCCAAACGAACAGCGACCACCAAACACTATGACTGGGCCCTATTAAACAACAAAGATATAAGAGATAAATACATATTAGAATTAAGAAACAGATTCGAAACACTACAAGAAAAGACGGAAAAAAGTACACCAAACGACGAATACGAAAAATTTCGTCAATGCACACCTCGAGGCAGCAGCAAAATACATTCCAACAAAAATTAAAACTAAATATAGAGTCCCATGGGAAACTTTAGCGGTGAGAGAAAAACGTGCACTAGTGAAAACAGCCTCCAAAAACTATCGAAAAAACCCAACAAACACAAATGCCTTAAAACTAAAAACGGCACAATATCAATTAGCAGGCATATATATAAAGGAACAGACAGAATACATTCAAAATCAGATAGATAAGATTAGAGACTCGGTGGAAGATAGACAATCTAGAATAGCCTGGCAAACAATAAACGAAGTGAGTAGAAGAAAGAGCACAGCCAAAGCAAAACTTAAAGCAGCAAACCAACAAGAAAGAATAAAACTGTGGAAACAGCACTTCGAAAACTTACTTGGAAACCCACCAAAAATAACGCATGAACCAATCATCAGAATAATTAGCAAACAATTAGACATTAAACTTGGACCGTTCACACAAGAAGAACTCGACTCGGTTCTCAGAAAAATTAAAAATAGGAAAGCTGCAGGGCTGGACGAAATTCCCCCGGAAGTATGGAAGACCAGACAATTCGACGACATACTGCTCCGACATTGCAACGCAGTATACAATCAAAATCTGATAGATAGATGGATGAAGGGATGCATACTCCCCATCCCTAAAAAGGGGGACCTCGGATTAGCCAAAAACTACCGAGGCATAACACTTACATCCATAGCTGCTAAAATCTACAATGCCCTACTACGAAACCGAATAGAACCCAAAATCGACAACATACTTAGAAAAAAACAAAATAGCTTCCGAAGAAATAGATCCACGACCTCACAAATATTAACCATCCGCAGAATCCTCGAAGGTGTATGGGCAAAGAACCTACAAGCGACATTAATATTTGTCGACTTTACCAAGGCTTTCGACTCCATTCACAGAGGAAAGATGGAACAAATCCTACTAGCGTACGACATACCTAAAGAAACCGTAGCGGCAATAACGATTCTCTATAGAAACACTAAAGTAAAAGTACGATCACTGGATGGAGACACAGAATACTTTGACATTGTAGCAGGAGTACTACAAGGGGACACGCTGGCCCCCGTACCTCTTTATCATTTGTCTAGACTACGTACTTAGAACATCGATTGACAAAATCAAAGAGAATGGCTTCGAACTGACGAAGAAAAGAAGCAGAAGATACCCCGCAACAACAATTACCGATGCCGACTACGCCGATGACATAGCGATACTGGCAAATACACCTGACCAAGCCGAAACACTTCTGCATAGTTTGGAACGAGCAGCAGCAAGCATAGGCCTCTATGTTAATGCACACAAAACGGAATATATGTGCTATAACCAAACGGGGGACATCTCCACTCTAGAAGGAACCCCACTTGAACTAGTAGACAAATTCACGTACCTAGGAAGCAGCGTCGAATCAACCAAAAAGGACATCGAAACGAGGTTAACGAAAGCATGGACAGCTATCAATAGGCTATCGATTATATGGAAATCAGACCTAACCGATAAAATGAAACGCAGTTTCTTCCAGGCAGCGGTCACATCGATACTGCTATATGGATGCACTACATGGACGCTAACAAAACGACTAGAGAAGAAGCTAGATGGCAATTACACAAGAATGCTGCGTGCAATCCTGAACAAGTCCTGGCAGCAACACCTCACAAGACACCAACTGTACGGCCACCTACCCCCTATCACGAAAACTATCCAAGTTAGACGAACCAGACATGCAGGACACTGCTGGAGAAGCAGAGATGAACTCATAAGAGATGTACTCTTATGGATCCCCACACATGGCCGCGCAAAAGCAGGACGACCAGCTCGAACGTACATTCAGCAGCTATGTGAGGATACGGGATGTTGTCCTGAAGACCTACCTAGGGCGATGAACGATAGGGAGGAGTGGCGAGAGAGGGTCAGGGATATCCGTGCTACAAGCGCGATATGATGATGATGATATATTTATATATATGCAAAATTATATATATATATATATATATATATATTTAATTTTGCATATATATAATATATATATATAATTTTGCATACATACATATATATATATATATATCATTTTGCATATATCTATATATATATGTATATATATAATTTTGCATATATGTATATATATATATGTATATATATATATATATATATATAATTTTGCATATATATATATATATATATATATTTATATATATATATATACCTAATTTTGCATATATATATATATATGTATGTATATATATATATTTATATATATGCAAAATTATATATATATATATGTATGCAAAATTATATATATATGCAAAATTATATATATATATATATATGTATATACAAAATTATGTGTATATATATATATATATATATATGCAAAATTATGTACATATATATACATATATATATGCAAAATTATGTATATATATATATTCATGCAAAATTATATATATATATATATATATACACATATACATATATGCAAAATTATGTATATATATATATATATTCATGCAAAATTATATATATATATATATACATATATATATATGCAAAGTTATATATATATATATATATACATATATATATATATATATACATATATACATATATATTCAAAATTATATATATATATATATGCAAAATTATATATATATATATATATATGCAAAATTATATATATATATATATATGCAAAATTATATATATATATATATATATGCAAAATTATATATATATATATATATATATATATATGTGTGTGTATAAATGCAAAAAAAAGAAAAAAAAATATATATATATATATATGCAAAATGTTATATATATTATATATACCTGAAAATTTATATGTACATATGTGTATATGCAATACCACAAAAATCAGTAGTTTTTGCTTGCCATTTTATTGTTTTAATAATGTGTTTTCGGTAAGAATTTTGTTTACTAATCAACTAAACAAAAAGTCTAAAAATTCCTATCTAGAAGTTTTCATTTGTACTAACAGTCATAATTATAACTTAACTCCTTTAACTGAGAAAATATCTGTATAAACAACTCTTGCAACCTCACATTTAAAACCAAATGCAAAATATAATTAGAAATAAATACAACAAATGCAGAAACTCCCAGAAGCCCCTGACAGGAAAAAGTATGGTGCATACGCAAAGAAGGAACCCTCTCATAAAAAAAAAGAGGCCCATGCTCTTTCAGCAGTGAGCAGCAGAGTGACAACCCATAAATCTATCTTGCTACTGGTGGAAGGCACCATGTATCTGTCTTTCGATGATGCATTGGCTAACCTTTCTACTAGTAGCTGCCATCTCTTTTATGACCCACGATTAAAAACACCAAATAAGACACCCCGTAATGGACTGAAAACACAGAATAATGGACATATCTCCCTAAAAGCATCCAACACATTGTTAATGCCTTGAACACCAAATTTGGACATATATACCCAAGAACAACAAATACATTTTAACACCTTGACTGTGAGATGCAACCATTTCATTTGTATTCAGGAATATTTTCTTCACCCACTGAATGATTGTCGAACCAAGAAATAAAAGCAAAATATTAAAGATATCTAGGCCTTCTTTCTTCTCTTCTTTCATATAATTTCTTTACAGCTTTCATATCCAAGAAGTTAAGTCAACAAGATAACATGTGGTAAGAATAGAATAACGCAAAATGGAGTCAAATAGCAGCAGCAACATAAATTACCTTGAAACTCTATACACTCCACCCAGTCAACAAGCATTTATCAAACTTTTTTACCCCAACCAAATGCACTACAATTATAAATTAGAGGAAAATATGTTAAAAATATTGATTCAAAGATATATACTTCCCTCTGATCCTAATAAAAAAATAAAACTTATCATATAAATTTAAAACCACCAACTTAGTCATTAAAAAAAATTTCTCTTCCTTGATTGGAGTTTTGCAAAAAACTAACATTATATATCCATTTAAATGTCCTTTAGGAGATTGTATCTCTGAAAACAACAATATATACGTTGGTTTAACCTCAACTACCCTATCAAGAAGACTTACAATGCACCTTTCTGATTGCAGTTCCATAGCACAACATCTAAAAAAAAAACATTCATGGCTGACAACAGAATTACGGAAAATTCTTACCAAAAATGCCACAATATTTGAACAATAAAATAACAAGCAAAAACAACTGATTCTCTAGGTACTACATATTAGAAATATGCAACCCAAACTTAATAGAATTAATTTTGAAACCAGTGCTAACGTACTTAAATGTCTTTAGCTACTGATGCTATTTATAAAAATAAATTTGAAAAGTAAACGCTACACAATACACCAGTATAAATGCTTATTCTTACAAAGTAGTAATGTACATACAAAAGTTACATCACTTTTGTATTATATCCTCCCCTGATGATGGCCCAAGGTTGGGCAGAAAGTACTTGGGAAATAACTAATTATGGAATGTTTATCAATCAATTCCCACTGAATATCATAAGATCGATACGGCAACTTGAAAGGATAACATATATATATATATATATATATATATACACACACTCACACATTCATACACATATATTCATCCATCAATCTGTCTATATATATATGTATATATATATATATATATATACACACACACACACACACACACACACAAATATGTGTTCATATACTATGGTATTAGGGAAATGATGCCAGCAAACAACATGTAATTATTTGGTAATAACACAGATAAATTCACGTCTGCTTTAATAAAAATCATCTACATGAATAAAATCAAAATCATATTTAAAATAAACAACAAAATCCCTACTCACCTCTGACGCCATCAGCATTCAATGTAAACAACTCAAGAAAAATACAATTGCATTCAACACTGGTGCTAGTATACTAAACATCTTTAATAACTAACCAGCAAACTAAAGCAACCCCAATCATAATAAACCCTTCCAACCTCCCAGACTATATAAAAACAAACTATACCTACAAAAAGAAAATCCCCCCCCAAAATTATTAATCAATGAGATCAAAACTGTTTGGTAGCATAACTCAGGGAGCTTCTTCATCAAAATAACCTGATAGAAAGAAACTAGCAAGAAAGCTACAAAGAAAGTATCAGACCATATAAAAAATGTTCCATAATATTTAATCAAACTAGAATATATATATATATATATATATATATATATATATATATATATATACTATTGACTTTAAAGCTAAACAGTTTTCTTGATTAACATTTGAAGTTTATTATAAATGCTTTCAGCAGCACCATATGTTTAAATGTCAGTTTAGGTACCAAAATCTGTAGCTGTTTAGAAGGCAGTTTCTTTTCTTGAATAAGGCAAAGTAAATTTATTACTGTTGTATAACAACATTCTAAAACACAATTGCGGAAATGACCACCCACTAGGTAATATACAATTGAATCAACAAGATATTTGCCTAAAGATATGTCTTAAGAGACAATAAGTATTCCTAAAATAATAGAAACATTTTTGTACTAGTTATCTATAAATATCTCTTATAACCACAAGGTGGTCAAAATTTGGGAAATGATTCCTTAAAACCTCTTAGTGATCAGTACAAAACCGTATGTTGTAATTTCTGTATGACAATGTTGGAGCACAGTGATAATGAAGGAGACTTTATAGAATGTCTAAATTTCAATGATGAGTCACTGTAAGTTGCACTTATAAACTCCAAATATTTCTCTACAAAACTGTGTATTATGATTGTTAATATCTTAAATATTTTTTGAAACTGTCTATGATAAATTTACATATATATTTACAATTAATTTCAAAATATTCAATAATCTATTCATTAAAGAAACGGAAAAAAGCACATCAAACACTATACATCCCTCCATTTCTAAGAATAGAACACCAGAATGTGTGTGTGTGTCAGACTGAAAAATACCAGCTTTGATTTTGAATTATTTACCCAATCTCTGACAACAGATTTCAATATATATTGTTCATAATACATTCAATTATCTAATTCAAAATCAATAATTAAACTGTAATTTAAAAGAAAGTAATCAAATAGTAATTTGTAAAAAAATTATAAAGAAAAATCTTCATTGATAAGATATAAATGAAATGGTGGTTAGCTTAAATAAAATGTCTGTCAAGACATGAAGCTAATTTTTTTTTTCTTAAGCAGCAGCAGCAGCAGCCAGAGAAAAATTTTAGACTCCCTACTTTGTGGTGCATGGTATACTCCCTTATTCTTTAAACAATACTGAAGCTATCTCCCTGTCCCAATCTTTCTGAACTGTTTTTCAAATAGCAAATAACAGCAGCAGTCAAATGTTTAAGAAATCTTTTGTTTGAGTGCGTTGTTTTTCGTAAATGCAATGAAACAATCCATTTTGATTCTGAGAGCAGCACACAAATACAACAACTGAAGGTGGATTTGGAATTGTCTTCTTCATAGAACAGACACACACACACACACACACACAAAATTATTGATTAACTTTTACTTGAACTGACATATCTAAATAAAGCACACTAGTACCAAAAGGTCAATTGGATAACACTATTTATATGAATTTAATCAGTAATTCTATGTCCACACATTACCATTAAAAATTCAAATCATGTAAATGTCTCAAAATTATATTATGTATATAAATTGTTAATCATTTGTGAAATATGATGAAAGTTGATATTTTAGTGCTAATGAAATATCTAAAATACTTAAGTATATTGCTTTTCTCTTTAGATTTCTTCAATGATAAAAAATAATTTTAGTCTCCAATTTTATCAAGAGAGGAAATCAGTAATAACTCAGACATTTTGAGAATAATTTTCTTTGAAATTTAAATATGTTAAATTAAATATTCAATAAACATTTAATTATTCAATTTAAAATTTATTTTGAACTGAGACTGGGAATTAAATGAACCATTAGCAAGTCCAACAAATATTCTCAAGCTGGAAATATCTTCACAAATTTCATAAAATCAAATAATATCAGAGATATATCTATGGAGAACAGGGTCTGTCAAAACACCTAAAATGGTAATACCTATTTTTTAGATACTTTTATTATAATATCAGCTGAAAAATACAATTCAAGCCTCTTAATATTTTAATTAACTGATTATGGCATGACATAGAAATTCAAACAGTCCCTTCTTTACTGTCATTGATGTAAATGGTATTAGTAAAGGCACTGTTCTAAGTCAGTTGTTTTTTGGGGGTTTTTTTGTTTCTTCTTTTTCTACACTCAGTAGAGCAAATCACAAAGTCTGCTCTAGTTCATTTATTTTTAAATAATAATTTCTATAACTGCTATAACAATTTATCCATCCTTATGATAAAGAGATATACATCTTAGGGATTTTTTTTCACTATCCAAGTATATCTTTTATGATATTAATAGAAACTGCTCTGCTTCATCCATTCAAGTTGTGTGCAAGACATGTGATACCTGCTGTACTTTAGATATATCACTGAGTAATATTAGTATATTTGTTATAGTTTTCAGTTTCTTTATCTTATGGCATATCAACCTTAGAGGGTTATTTAATGCCAAAGCCATCCTTATAGAAGAACAGTAATGACACTATTTAACCTATAACTGAGAGTATATTTGTTATATTTCTTAAAAGCCTTTTTTGTTTCATATTTCTTTTTGTATGAATACAGCAATCTCCTCAAAGAAACAAAGAAAAAAATCTTCTTAATACCAACCACAGTCTTTATTCACTAAAGCTTTCTAATTCTAAAAGATATTTTGATGACTTCAAATTAAAGTGAGATTTTAAGAGTTGGGTTATGAGTTAAGTACAAAAAATGTAATGATTAAGAGGCAAAATATACTAAATATCTTATTGAAACTGCCATAACAAAATCTTTCCTAATATTTTTTCTAATGAGAATAAACAGAAATATCAATTACTAAATCATAAAATATTTTTCATGAATAACAATTTGCTCTGTTTTTCAAAATTAAATAATACAAATAATTTTTTGCATAACTAATATAGTCTCATATGCAACATAAAAAATTACACATTCTCTCTCTCTCTCTCTCTCTCTCTCTCTCTCTCTCTCTCTCTTTCTCTCTCTCTCTCTCTCTTTCCTTGTGGTTCATTAACATTTTTGTTTCTCCTTTATTATAATTTTGATTAGTGTTTGCCTCATGAAATATAATTCTATTTCCACTATTTTATCTGTAAAGAATTAGCTTCTTTTAAAAGAAAATAGAATAAAAAGAAAATTCTTAATGTTAATAATTTAGATACTGCACTCAATATTGGCATCAAAGTGAGTATTTTATATTACACTATTGAGGACTAGGCTGAAATACATGTTTGTTTTTGGCAGGATAATATTTTCAAAATTAAAGAATGAAGAAAATTAAGATAACACTCATAAAAAGTTTTTCATTTTGCTGTGTGGCACTATTTTAAAAAAGAAACAAGACACTACACATAGATTTTGGATGTTCTACTGATATTAAAATATTTTTCTAATTAGAGATCATGAATTATTTTAGATTTAATACTTTAGATAAGTTGAAATAAATATAGATTAAAGTTATTTCAACAAGAAAATAGGAAGGAAAAAATCTAAATCTGACACTTATCTGAAGTTCTTAAATAAAGCCTTTTCATTTTTCCTTATTGATATTGAAACATATTTAATCTAGACATGGAGATTTTCAGATAGATGTCTGCTTTATAGAGTTGAACAAAAAGATAAAAATTTAGTTTAGTTCACCTGGTGGGCATAAAGTAAAGGTCCAGTTTAGCATTATACTTATATTGTAAATCAAATCCTATGCAAAAAACGCTGGTTTTGGATCTGATTAGTAATCACCGAAAATTTATTGACCATAGTTCTTGCTGTTCTCGAGTCATGTGATGGAAGACATGAAAAAATAACACTTATAGTAAAATTCGAATAATATTTCAGGATAAAAGGGGATCATATTCACTCAAATACAGTAAATCAGTTTCAAATTTTGAAATATATAATTTTAAACAAATAGTATCATTAAAATCAGTTCATAAGTACCTATAAAGCAATAATTTATAAATGCATTAAAATAAATACTTACCAATAATGCTTATTTGCAGTTAAGAAATATATTTTAAGTTGATCTTTTTAAAACTGGGAAGTTTTTCTACTGATTGTGCTTCTCTACTGTGTTGGTTTATATGTTCACTTCTTATTTTGTCTGCATGGGTCTTGTTCACATGGACAGCAGTTGGCCAAGATATTCCTTGCTTTAAAAGACAGACCATAGATTTTCTATCTTTGACAATTACTTGAATTATTTTTGAGTCTTTAAGTTCTTTATCAATTATTTCTTTTAATTCTATTCATCTGCTATCCCATCAATGAGTTTAAGATATATACAATATAAAAAGGTAAGCTTTTTTTTCAGTTTTTTCCATCATAAGTCATTTTAGAATTAAAAATTTTAATGCTTTTGTTTATTCCACATAGAATAGATACTTTTGTTCCTTTTCCCATTTCTTTCAGAAAACTCAGTAAGGATTTATTCATACCAGACATTGTTCAAACCAATGAACCCTTTCTTCATCTTCTTGATGTTAACATATTTTGGCTAATCCATTCTTCAGCCCTTGTCAAGTGTTTTTTCTTGGATTATACAACTGAAAATGGTCAAACAGATCAATGAAAATATGTTAACAACATCAAGACTATGAAGATGATGATGTTCAGTTTCTGGTTGACAGTCAGCAACATTTTTTATGATCACTTTTACTTTGAATATTTTCACAATTCTTTTATGTAATATAAGAAAGCATTTTTATTGGATGTACCAAGAGACTAACATAGTACAGTTTCAGTGTCTCTATAGAAATGCAAGGCTAAAGGGAAATGATTAAAAACTTCTTGCTATTTTACGATGAATGACTTGTAATTGTTATTGGAGTGAGACCATTATTTCTATATTTTTGTTGCAACATTCTCCAACAGTATGTGCCAGAACATTTTCCTTCCACATAATAGATAATATTTATATACTGAGTAACAGACAGACATTCCTCAGCATTGATCTTCCTTGGCTCTAGTTATTCATCTGAAATTAGAAAATAAGAATTGGATTGAGTTTTTTCCCTTCTCTCAAATCAATCAATTGAGAAAAAAATATAAAAACCTTTATGCATTAATTACACTTTTAGATATTTGAATATAAACCTTTTGAACCATTAGCTCAGAGATCCTCTGTACCAGACCTCACAAAATCCATTTAAAAAATCAAGCCCAGAGCACATTCAAACATCACTCCAGGGTGCAGACATCTTAGTTTAAAGCTATCAAATCATTGAATTAAAATGAAAGTAATGAATTATTACTCAATTTTTATACCTTTATAATCTGATTTCTCTTGACTCTAAATACAAGGCTTATGTTATATAGTAAAGTATAGCTCCGTCAGAAATACCAAATTTTTAGCTTCAAAGGGTTAATATATATTTTTTTAATGGACATACCTGGATTATTGTGAATTTTGCATGTGTCTAAATTTGTTTGCTACTTTTAAAATTGACTTCACATAATGATTTAATCCATTAAAAAAAACTTGACCTGTTCATTTATATATTTACAGATGCATTTACTTTTCAGAAATTTATTTTAGTTGGTTGTAACTGCAATTCAAATAATGATTATTTAATTTTAAATGACTGTTTTAAATAACAATTGTAAATGACTTGAAAATATAATCAGTTAGAAAATGAATTTTTTCTCAGTTCATAGTCTACAATTTCAAAAAATTTAAAAATTAGCAAGAATTTGGATGATGATGAATTGAATGGTTGGTTGCATATTATAACTTATGATTTATATGATTTTATTTTTTTAGCAACATTAAATTTACAATAAATATTCATCAGTTTCATATATTACTTTTTGTTCATGAAATCATTAATTTATGGAAATCATTGTTTTAAACCCAGGGTTGCTTTTAGTCCTTCCTATTATGTTTAAATTTCAACCTTACAAAATTATTGACACCAGATTTTTGCCTAAAAATTAGGTCTTCAAAATTTAACCAAAATATGAGTATGTATAGTAATTGAAATCTATATTCATCATCCTAAAATTAATAGAAGAAAATAATCTTTATAAAGTTTGCTAAAGAAATCAGTGAACTTACTATTTTAATAAATAAGAAAGCTAAATAAATTATTTAGCACATAATAGAAAAATCATATTATTGATAGTACTCTATTACAGTAAAATAATATTTTGTATATTAAAAGGTAATTCATGGTTTAGTTCGGTTTCTTTGTTTAATGGCATATCAACTTTTGTGGGTTATCTAATGCTAAAGCCATCCTTGTAGAAGGGCAGTAGTGGTACTATTTAACTCATAGCTAGAAGGATAAGGAAGTTCATAACTTTCCCAAAAGCATTAGTCTGAAAGTGAATGTGTAACTGGAATTTTAACTTGCTTACTACAATGTCGAAGTCTAGCATGTTAGCCACAATGCCATGGGGATTCCCCTAAGATTTTTAATTACTTAAAAAAATCAACTTAAATTTTCACTTGTACATATATAAATCTGTGTATATTTTTTTGTCTAAGAAAATCTAGCAATAAAGGAAAATTTATTCCCATGATATTACATCTGTTACATGACACATAGAAACAAACCAAAAAAAAAAATCTACTTAGCTTTGTTTTTGGATATACTAAAGTTCAGACCGAAATAAGTGTTGCACAATTAAGTAAAATATATTTATTGTTATCACTCATAAAAATGTTAATAGAATGAGGTGAAACAAAGGCAGCTGTCCTAGTGAGTGTGTTCTATGTACAATGGCTAATATTATTATTCAAATAGTCATGATATTCCACTTAATTTTGATCCTCATACAGTTTTATAATTTTTCCATCTTAATATTTTCATATACATCGAAATGCATAATTGCATGCAGAAATTAAGAAGTTTTCAAAAAATAACTAAGTTTAAAAAATACATTTTTTTCCCAAAATGCAATTCTGTATTTGTCTTATTTATCCATTCAGTCTGCTTTCTTCTTTCTATTCATACTAAATAATGCATGACAGTTTGGGATTATTACGTACAATGAATGCTTTCCATTACAAGTAAGAGAGTTTTATTCATAACAAAATTTCAAATCAAAACAATATATCAAAAACAAAAAAAATGCATTTGTTTTACTAATGGTAGTATATTGTTAATGAGTGATTTTGTAATCCATTTAAAAGGGTACTTTTACTTGATGTTCATTTATAACAATTGGGATTTAAAATGTTATCTAAGTATTATATCTGAAAAAAATCAAAGATTAGATATTTCAACTATATTTTGTTTTCTTACTATAAGTTTATGTACGATATATATATTTGCTAAAATTTCTACACACTGCTTATTTATATAACTAATTAATCCTATGAAATAATTATTAATGAAGAAGAATATATAAAAATCACCTTAAAAAAATTAGAACTAATTCACAGTTGGTGAAAAAAAAAATTAGTGAGGAACTGGAGGTAAGGGCCTTGGATTTCGATAAATATTTCCTGCTGATTGCTGACATATATCAGAAGAGTTACTATCCTCTGTCACTGAGTCTTTGTTGTCAGTGTTTTGTGTAAGGCTTGGTGTGTAGAAACCCCTGGCCACAATTGTTGTATCACTTGGGTAGTTGATAGTCTGTCCCAGTGGCTTCATCTCTGTTTCTTGTGTTGGTTGTCCCCTCTGTTTTGATGGAGGATTGCAGTACTGAGATGTATATAGACCTGAAAAAAAAAAGTTGTAAGTAAGGATTTATTGTACTTTTATTAGAAATTAAAAGTTGAATGTTAATTCATTTTTTAATAATAAAGTGAGTTAAAAAAAACTCTTTCATTTGTCCATAGATTATAATTCAATTATTCAAAATGTATGAATCTAACAATATTTTTCTAATTCTATAAATGAAAATATTTTCAAAATCTAATATACATTATTTTAGCTATGCATATTTTTTATTTTAAGAATGTGAAATTTCTTTATACTTAGATTTTCAACAATTCAAAAAATACAGTAAGCATTTTTTTTTGATGATTTAAATACACATTTTCATTTTATTGTAAAAATGAACACTTGTATCATGAATAAATGTGTTCAATATGGTCTATTTTAAGATATAATTCTTTTACTTAGAGTTAAGAAATTGATTACAAAATTCTTATTCAAGCCAAGGAATTTGAAATTATTTGTGTCAGGAATTCCTGTTCTTAGTCGAATTTCATATGACTTTGTATCTAGGAAGGGACATAACTCTTTACTTGTTAGTAAAGATTGTATAACATTTTCTTGTTCATTGATTGCTGCAGAAAATTATGTCACGATAAAAATATTTTACAATATGTCATAACTTGAGAAGGAATTTACATAAGTATTCATACGAAAGCTTTTTCACTTGGACCAAATATTTAAAAAAAAGAAAAAAATTCCTGAAATACAATGTTTAAAAAGCTTACAATTAAAATGTAAAATATACACCAGGAATGGCTGAAAGGTTCTCAGGTTGACCATGATACACTAAGGGAATGTGACCAAATGAGGTTTATTTTTCAACATTTTTTAGATTACTTATTTAAATTATATTCAGAGAATTGAAACTATGAAAAAGTGAAAAGATCCAGCCAAACAAAAAAAAGTGAACCCATCCAAAAATTATTTTCTTTAGTTATTGAAGAAAGGACTCCACATTTGAATCACTAGAATATAGTGTATTACTGTTTTTAGTTTAACATCTGTGGTATTTTTATGATATATATTAAAAATCCTAGCAATGCTGAATAAATATAATGTATAAATCATGAAATTAACTGCTAGAGAATAAATCATTAAGCAGTGAATAATATCAGAAGAAAAAAGGAGAAATTGTATAATTGACAAAAAATGTCTAAAAATCCAATCATGAACAATTTTTTCAAATAATTTTGCAAAAAAAAGAATAGATGTTAAAATATTTTTTAATGTTTTATATTTTTGACATTAAATCTTATACCAACCTGTGGTTTCTTCCACTTGAGTTCTGTTTCCTATGTCTCTATTATCCCTGCTTTCGCGAAGAATCATTTTTGGAGATGAGTGATTATGATATTCAGAACTGATTTCATGTGGTTTATTTTTTATATTTCCATGTAAAATTGCTTCCTCCTGATCTTGATTCTGTTAATTCAAATAATACAATAGAAATCAATAAAAAGTATCATTGGGATCATCAGAAGTAATAAATATTTTACATCCAAATAAAACATGAGTAGAATGAAAAGGAACTTGAGTACATTTTATTTTTTAGATATTTTTGTAGATTTTTCATCATAATCCTAAGGTTATTTTATATTCTATAACTGTTAAGCAAAGAGCATGGATCAGAAAGAAAGAATAAATTTCTGAAGAGACTTGAACTACAAAAGACCATGATAGTTATTATTATAAGAAGTAAACAAACATTATGGTAGAGAGAAAATTGAATTAGGAAGAATATAGCTATATGATGAAATTTAGAAGTATATCTATGACTGGGTTTCATAGCCTAAACAATAAGGTGCATTCCATGTCAAAACAACTGCCAAGAATAAAGACTGCAACCTCAAATGTTTTCAGAAGCTGATTGTTTATTTTCAATCTTTGCTTCTTGAAAACAACTTAAGGGTTTCAATAAAACAAAATAACAAAAATATAAAGAAAAGAAAAAAAAACAGTAAAAAAAATGAATAATGATACTTTATCCAACAAATTTAGGTAACTTAAAATGAATTTTCCTATCTATGTTTTAGTTGATTACAACAATATAAAAATACAAAACAATAATTTTCAAGATTTGAAAATATGAAAAAATTCATATACAAAGAGAAATTATTTAACTAGACAAAAAGATGTTATAACATCATTTTAACCAAAATCATATTTAGAAAACCTAAAGTAAACAGGCTTTTAATCTATAACATAAAAAATATATAGGCAATTATATGGAGCATAGTACCAAAAGCACATTTTCTTCTCAAAGGAAATATACAGTACAAAAAAAGAACATAAGTTTATTTTACATTACATATAAAAACGTGAAAAGTTTCAATCCTTACCCGTGATTGCATAGCAGAAGCAGAATATGCCTGTGGCAAGGAAGCTGATCTATTCTGATTATTGGGAAGTTTTTCTGCAGATTCTCGGCTGGGTTGGTTGATATGCGCACTTCTTATTTTGTCTGTATGAGTCTTGTTTACATTAACAGCAGTTGGCCAAGATATTCCCTGCTTTGTAGGACACATCAAATGTCTCTGGTCACTCATATATCTGCCATTTGGACCAACAATGGCACCACCCACATTTGGTGGGTTCATTGCATGGGCATAGGTTACATTCCTCTGGTCATTACACCGAATGATACACACTGAGATTGAAGCAGTAATGATCACTGCTACCGTCACTGCTACAACAGTAATAATAATCACTGATGTAAGATCAACTTTATCTTCAGTGAGTGTATGAACAGCACTTAGCATTTCTGAGGTCTTGTTGCTTACAGTGAGTGTAAAAAACATACTAGTTGTTGCTGATAGAACTGGGCTACCACTATCCTTCACAACAAATACTAGCTCATATGAGCCAGCATCTTGTTGGCTAAGCACTCGATTGAAACTTAACAAACCAGTATACTGGTTCATACTGAATATCTGCTTGTCATTGCCTCTGATTATTTCATATTTTAGAAATGCATTCTCTTGACTATCTCCATCAGCTGCCTTTAGATGAGTGATGTTCTTTGAATGATGCCGGTAATATACAACATCCATATTATAAGGATTTACACTGGGAAATGTAAAATATGGAGCATTATCATTTTTATCAGTCACTTCAACAATCACATTCACTGTATTATTCAAAGGTGGTATTCCATTATCTTTCACAAATACTTGAAACTTGTAAATGTTTTGAAACTCATGATCAAGTGACATAATGGCTGAGATCATGCCATCATCTTTGATTTTGAAAGGTAAAAACTTTTGTTTCTTATTGGTCAGAAGAGAATACGTCAGTTTACCTCCAAGTCCCAGATCTGGATCTGTTGCATTGATGAAACCAACAGAAAATCTTGACTTTTGATTCTCTTCAATGAAGAATTTAAATGTCTCCATAGAGAACTGTGGTCTTACATCATTGACATCGGTCACTTGGATAGAGAACTTACTTTTACTTTGCAGTGGAGGAGATCCTTTATCTTGACAGCTGATGATAATTTCATGCTTTGCCTCTGTTTCTCTATCCAATGCTTTTTTTACAATTACTTGGTATTTCTTAGTGTCCAGACTTTGCAGTTTAAATTTATCATAATGGAGATCACAGCTCACCTCTCCATTTTGTCCAACATCATGATCCGTTACTTTTACATATGCAATTGAGCTACCAATTTTGATTCCTTCAGAAACTGATGTAGAATCCTTTCCTGATGCAGAGAGAAATTTTAGATGAATAGTTGGGGGATTATTTTGTTGGTTAATCACATTTACCAAAACCATTGCAAGAGATTCTAGCGGTGGATTTCCTCCATCTTTTGCTTCAACATATAAATTATGTATCAAAACATTACCTAATGTAAATTTTTTCTCTAAGAAAATTTGTCCAGTTTGTTCATTGAGTTTAAAATGACTTTTAGCAACATCAGATGTTTTTGTACTGAAATGATAAGTGACTCTTCCATTTTTACCAGAATCTAAATCTGTGGCTGATAAAGTTGCAATGGAAGAAGTTTCGCTTGGTTTATTTTTGATTGATACATTGTAGACATTTTGAGAGAAGACTGGAATATTATCATTGATGTCTGTAACTAAGATGTGGACATGTAAAACACTTTGTTTTGGTGGTGATCCTCCATCTCTGGCAATTAATTCAATCAGGTAGGAGTCTTTCACTTCTCTGTCAAGCTCATCTTCTAAGACTATACTCAAATCTGATGTTCCATCCACTTTTTTAATGACAAATAGTGCAAATGGTTCTTTGTTGACTTTTTTCAGTTGGTATGTAATTTTAGAATTTATGGCTCCAACATCTTTATCTATGGCATTGGGAATTATTACTTTTGTTCCCTTTTTGACATTTTCTTCAAACTCAACTGTAACTTGCTTCTCAGGAAATTCTGGCTGATGGTCATTCACATCTTCAATTATTACTTTGATTTCTAATATTCTGCTTATTGTATTTTCTCTTTGAACAGCTACATCAACCATCAAAAAGCATTCTTTTCCATATGTACACAAAGATTCAGCATCTAATGTTTGTGCTGTGTAGAGTTTTCCTGTCTTTTTAGAAATACGGAATAATGGAGAACTGCTTGTACCATCCTGTTCCATAAGACTGAATGTGATTAAATTTTGATCTTGGATTGATACATCATCCATTACATTAGAATCAGCAGCAATATCTCCCAGATATGTACCTGGACTTTTCCCTTCTTTGACTTCAAATGTCAAATCAATGCAGTAACAAAAATGTAACATACTCATGAATATGCATATTTTTGTTAACATGTTTCAGAATGAAAATATGATTTCTATAAAATCTTTATATATCTGAAATATAGAAACAAATTTTTTTATCGTTAGCTAAAACTTATTAAATTAATTTATAAAAGAATATTAAAAAATTGCTTAGTCTTCTTCAAATATCAATCAACGAAAGAGTTTTAAAATTTGATGATTATTGTCTGATCTACTTTAACTAAATCCGTCTGCTCAAAATTTTATTTTATTTCTTCTCTTGGTATAAAATGATACTGATATATATCAGGTTCATTCTAATTCACATGATAATAGGATAATTTTAGAAATGTATTAACATATCAAAGTTATAGATTTTGTATTTTAAACTTGGTAACAATGAAAGAAGCTAGTAGTTATGAATATTTGAATACAATAAATCAATTTTTTAATAATATTTTTCAAGTAAAATTCAATTTCAGGCCTCTTTATTTGTACTATTCTTTTAGCATAACATTTGGTGTGGTAATCTTTAGGGAATCTTTTTTTTATCTTGTATATTTATATTGTTATAATCCTATACTTTTTATCACATCTGGCATTCTTCTAATGAGATAATAATTTGGTGAATAATGACACTGGTTCCTCCTACTTTGTTCATCTAATTTCCTGGAGTTGTTAGTTCAATCCTATGCTTAGACATAGTGGAAATCCACTGATGATGGAGCAGTTTCACAACATGATGAAGACAGATTAGCAGAAAGAGGATGTTGTAATTTTCAATTCTGATAAAGGACACTGAATGTGTTTGAAACAAGGGTCCCTGCTTGTAATAAAGTAATATGTTTAAAATTTCCAGTAGGTAACATGATGCAGTTACATAGTAATAATACTTAAACTGAGTAAGTTAGACAGAAACAACTGTTTTATGCCGATTAGATATTATACAACTTTCTATCAGTTTTACTCAACCTTGTCTAGTTAATCTGTATTTCATATATTTTGATTTGTACGTAAGATAATCTGAATTTGATTTATTAAACTTTGGTTAACATGAACACTGGGTTTATTATAATTATAACAACAACAACAACAATAATAATGCAGGATTTTACTTGACCAATCTGACTTGAAAGATTCACATTACAAGTCACTAGTTTCAGTTAAAAGAAATCCACTTAACTAAGTAATCATTTTCTCTGCAATATTTATAGCAGTCGCAGCATATTTTGATTATATCTATACTGTAAAATGATTGCGATAATAAATCTGGAAACCTAATATCTGTGATTCACATTGGATCTCTAAAATAATGATATATTATTTTTAAGTTGGTCTCAGAAACAAGGAGTGAGTAAAACAAACCTGACTTTCTATGAGAGAAATTTAGAGTGTAATTCTTGTAATTTTTACATTAAATTGTAAAAGAATATAAAATATCAGGTTTTGTATGGCTTTCTTGAGTTTCATTTAGAATGTAGCAGCCATGTTTGCTATTCTGATGACAAAATATTTCGTTGCCACAAATTTACTGCTAAATGAACTGTTTATATTTGATAGCATTGGTACTTAATTAAATTTTATTTATAAATAAATCAAAACCAGTTCTCAATTTCCAGGAAAAAAATATTCATTTGAATAAAATAACTCATTATAGCAATAATCAGACAAATACCAAATACTCATAACAATATCTTTAAAAGTAGTGAATTAAAATACCATGGTGTGTGTGTGTGTGTGTGTGTGTGCATTTTTTTAAAATTATGATTGAAATGAAATGCATCAACCCACTGATGATATTAGTTAAATTTAAGAAAAGATTTATATACAAATTCTTCTCTTTCAAGCTTCTTAGGTTAAAACATATGTAGCAGGAGTTGTAGTAGTGACAAAAATAATGTCTGTTAAAAATGATAAAACACTTTTATCAAAGACTAAAAGACATGAGTAGAAATAATTTCATAAATGAGAAATATGAAATATATTTTCAGTATAATAGATTCTCAGTTATTTGTAATTAGTTTATACTTACTACACACAAAGAACAAAAAAATAGCCATTTTTTAATTAGTGCATCATATTTTGCATCTCAAATTTAAAAAAAAAAGAAATCACAGAAATAAGGATTATCAAATCTTACCTTTATTGTTAGATATTTTTCAAAATTTTCCTCTTGTGATTTTATGTGGGGATAATATTCAGGGTGATGAAGCTTTCTTTATTAGTGAGAGAAAGAAAGTAGCAGTCCTAGCAAATGTGTTGTGTGCTTAATGGCTGCTGCTTTGATGACTGCTGCTTATCTCAGCAAATGAAATGATGTTGAACTAAAATTTGTTTTCTTTTTTTTTATCAGAATCTTATCATTTATGAATATATGAGGAAATATACAAATAAAAATATAATAGATTAAAAAAAGTATTATATTAAAAATAACCAATTTTATCTCCCATGATACAATTCTATATTTCCCAATACAACTATTGTTTACTTCCTGCTCTTAATTTTGAGTTCTTTTTTAATCTGTTTTAATACTAAATATGTAAGAATAATATAAATATCAGTAATTATGCTTTTATATTATTTCTAAATTAATTCTGTAATACTTATTGTGTATGAATACTGAAAAAATGATTAGCTTGTATTATGTCTGTATTTTTGTAATATATATTTTGTCTTTTTTTGCAGATATTGTATTAAGAATTTTATGAATGATATTTGTTTGAATGTGTTGCACCTGTATTTATAAATTCATGACTGTCAAAGATTATCTTATTCAAATCTAATAATATAATTTCTAATTAGTGTTTAATCTTTATTGCTTTTCTATATTTATTTTTCATTCTATTTGAACTAAATTTTTCTGTAGATCTTAAAAATGAAAAAAATCTATGGTGTGCTTTAGTCATTTATATATTACATCTTTCAGATGATATATGTATATATCATCAAAAATATGTAAAAAAAAGTTTTTATTCTGAGTCTAGTGAGGAACTGGAGGTAATGGTCTTGGGTTACGATAAATATTTCCTGCTGATTGCTGGCTTATATCAGAAGAGTTACTATCCTCTGTCACAGAGTCTTTGTTGTCAGTATTTTGTGTAAGACTTGGTGTGTAGAACCCTCTGGCCACAATTGTTGTATCACTTGGGTAGTTGGTAGTCTGTCCCAATGGCCTCATCTCTGTTTCATGTGTTGGTTGCCCACTTTGTTTTAAGGGTGGATTGCAGTACTGAGAAGTATACATTTCTGAAAAGCAGAGGAAAGATATATCCAATATAAATATTAAATCATTTGAAAAAAATTATTTATATAATTGAGAAAATAAAAACACTACTGTTGTTTTATATGCCTGAAATGTTTTAGTGTCTTTGTTTAAAGTATATTTTCTTTATTTTCACTAATACATTTTTAATGAAATTAAGTGAATCATTACAGTAAATAAAACATAATTCATCAAAATTTTGACTATTATTTTCTTTTATCTTAATTTTTAGTTTCTTTTTTGATTGCAATTGTTCTTTGTTATCATAGACTGATGATCTAAGTGTATTGTAATAAAAATGAAACTAAAAATTAAGATGAAAAAATACTATTCACGATTAATGGTTGACAAATATTTGTCTAAATATAAATTTTCAAATTTTCAAACTATTTTTTTAAAAAGTGAAGTTTAATCCTAATGATATACTTTAGTAATTCTGCATTATTAAAACAATATTCCTGTCAATGTTAGATTTTATAAGTTAACAACATTTATGAAAAATATATATTTGGTATGATAAACCTGTTTCTTGTTTTTCTTCCCTTTCTTTGATGCTTCTCTCTCTTCTGTGTCCAATGTCAATATGGGGTAGTTTTGGTGAGGGATGATTCCTATATTCTGGTGAACTGATCTGATGAGGTTTATTTTTAGGACTAGTTGAAAGCATTACATCATCTTTCACATGTCTTTGCTGTTTATAAAATGAATAAAAATATGTGATAGTTCAAAGCAAAAGAGCAAGTAGAAGAAACAAATATAATCATTATTGAGAATATGTTTTAAAAATCCATCCAATCATATTTATATTTCAATGAATTAATATAACAGAAAAAGAGGGTTATGAAAATGATTTTAAAGGAAAATAACATTTAGGATTTATCATTTGGAAAATAATTTTCCATTACATTAAATTCAAATCATTTGAGCAAAATACACTCTGATAAAAATTATGTGTTTAAAAAACTGAGAATAATTAAAGAATAAAATAACATTTATTATCATTATACAGCAATGTAGAAGTTTGCAGTTTATTTTAACAGTAATTTTGGTATAGATACAAACTTACCAACATGCTGAATAAAATCCTATAGTTTAGTTTTACTATAAAGGAAATGAATTACAAAGATTGAAAGACAATTTGTAGTAAACAGTGTAATACAAGAATTCAAACAAGAAAATATTTATAAATGCTTTAAAAGAAATTATATACAGCTTCATCCAAAATTATTTAGAAAAGTTTACCCAGCACTGATTAAACAAAATAAAAGCTTTCATACATTCATATCAAGTTTTTTTTTTCTTATCTCTAATTGTAAAATAAATGAATTAATGAGTTACCGGTGACAGCATCTCAGAAGTGGATGATGCTTGTGGAAGAGAAGTTGATCTTTTTTGCTGGTTGGGAAGTTTTTCCGTTGAATGAGATTCTCTGCTAGGTTGGTTAGTATGTGCACTT
Organism: Sepioteuthis lessoniana; assembly: GCA_963585895.1. NCBI lineage: Eukaryota > Metazoa > Mollusca > Cephalopoda > Myopsida > Loliginidae > Sepioteuthis > Sepioteuthis lessoniana. The sequence continues at coordinate 69,098,059 of OY757908.1, forward strand.
CTAATTTTGTCTGCATGAGTCTTGTTTACATTAACAGCAGTTGGCCAAGATATTCCCTGCTTTGTAGGACACATCAAATGTCTCTGGTCACTCATATATCTGCCATTTGGACCAACAATGGCACCACCCACATTTGGTGGGTTCATTGCATGGGCATAGGTTACATTCCTCTGGTCATTACATCGAATGATACACACTGAGATCGAAGCAGTAATGATCACCGCTACCGTCACTGCTACAACAGTAATAATAATCACTGATGTAAGATCAACTTTATCTTCAGTGAGTGTATGAACAGCACTTAGCATTTCTGAGGTCTTGTTGCTTACAGTGAGTGTAAAAAACATACTAGTTGTTGCTGATAGAACTGGGCTACCACTATCCTTCACAACAAACACTAGCTCATAGGAGCCAGCATCTTGTTGGCTAAGCACTCGATTGAAACTTAACAAACCAGTATACTGGTTCATGCTGAATATCTGCTTGTCATTGCCTCTGATTATTTCATATTTTAGAAATGCATTCTCTTGACTATCTCCATCAGCTGCCTTTAGATGAGTGATGTTCTTTGAATGATGTCGGTAATATACAACATCCATATTATAAGGATTTACACTGGGAAATGTAAAATATGGAGCATTATCATTTTTATCAGTCACTTCAACAATTACATTCACTGTATTATTCAGAGATGGTATTCCATTATCTTTCACAAATACTTGAAACTTGTAAATGTTTTGAAACTCATGATCAAGTGACATAATGGCTGAGATCATGCCATCATCTTTGATTTTGAAAGGTAAAAACTTTTGTTTCTTATTGGTCAGAAGAGAATACGTCAGTTTACCTCCAAGTCCCAGATCTGGATCTGTTGCATTGATGAAGCCAACAGAAAATCTTGACTTCTGATTCTCTTCAATGAAGAATTTAAATGTCTCCATAGAGAACTGTGGTCTTACATCATTGACATCTGTCACTTGGATAGTGAACTTACTTTTACTTTGCAGTGGAGGAGATCCTTTATCTTGACAGCTGATGATAATTTCATGCTTTGCCTCTGTTTCTCTATCCAATGCTTTTTTCACAATTACTTGGTATTTCTTAGTGTCCAGACTTTGCAGTTTAAATTTATCATAATGGAGATCACAGCTTACTTCTCCATTTTGTCCAACATCATGATCAGTTACTTTTACATATGCAATTGAACTGCCAATTTTGATTCCTTCAGAAACTGATGTTGAGTCTTTTCCTGATGCTGCCAGGAACTTTAGGTGAATAGTTGGAGGATTATTTTGCTGATTTATAACATTAACAACTACCATTGCAAGTGATTCTAATGGTGGATTACCCCCATCTTTTGCTTCAACATATAAATTATATGTCAGAATATTACCCAGTGTGAACTTTTTTTCTAAGAAAATCTGTCCAGTTTGTTCATTTAATTTGAAATGATTTTTAGCGACATCAGATGTTTTTGTACTGAAATGATAAGTGACCCTTCCATTTTTGCCTGAGTCTAAATCTGTGGCTGATAAAGTTGCAATGGAAGAAGTTTCACTTGGATTATTTTTAATAGAAACATTATAAACATTTTGAGAGAAGACTGGAATATTATCATTGATGTCTGTAACTGAGATGTGAACAAGTAAAATACTTTGTTTGGATGGTGATCCTCCATCTCTAGCAATCACTTTAATTAAATAAGAATCCTTTACTTCTCTGTCAAGTCTTCGTTCTAAAGTAATACTCAAATCAGATGTTTCATCTACTTTTTTAAAAATAAATAAACTAAAAGGCTCATCTTTGCTTTTCTTTAAATCATAATTTATTTTTGAATTTACAACCCCAACATCTTTGTCAATTGCATTGGGAATTGATATTTTCATGCCCATAATATCACCTTCAGAAAATTGAATATTAACTTGCTTCTCAGGAAATTCTGGTTGATGGTCATTGACATCTTCAATTATTACTTTGATTTCTAATATTCTACTTATTGTATTTTCTCTTTGAACAGCTACATCAATCATCAAAAAGCATTCTTTTCCATATGTACACAAAGATTCAGCATCCAATGTTTGTGCTGTGTAGAGTTTTCCAGTCTTTTTAGAAATACGGAATAATGGAGAGCTGCTTGTACCATCCTGTTCCATGAGACTAAACGTGATTAGATTTTGATCTTGGATTGCCACATCATCCATTACATTAGAATCAGCAGCAATGTCTCCAAGGTAAGTTCCAGGACTTTTCCCTTCATCAACTTTAAATGTTAGGTCTACACACATATAAGCACTTAACAGACAAAGTAGAATACATGTGTGTAACAACATTTTTCACAATAAAAGTATTGCTTGTATAATTGACAATCTGACCAAACGTTAAATGATCTGAAATATAAGAATAAAACTTAGTTATGAATTGCATAGTTTCTTTATAAATCATTTTGATGACATTTTTACAAAACATTTATTTATATTTTCTAATTATGTATACATAAATAATATTAATTTTTTTCAATTTGACTGTCTCACATTACTTCTCAAAAATATTTTCATCAAATTTAATATTAGGAACAATTTAAAAATCACCCAAAACAAATTTTTATTATAATGTAAAATATAATTTTCATCAAGATTTATTGTAACTATCACTATTATTTGGCACACTGTAGCAGCCATTTTTTGTTGAATTTAAAGCATTGAAGATCTCAAATCTATATGTCCTAACAGAAAGGATCTTTTTGGTAGGCTTAACTAACTTTCTTTTGATTTTAGTTAACAATTAAGAAAATTACCAGGTTAACAGATCTTCATAAACAAACAAAAATCATTGCAAAAATTAGATATTCTTTATCATTTTAAGGCTAATATTTATTATTAAGTCTTTATTTAATTTGATGGAAAAATAATCCAATATGAAAAAATAAAAACTAGAGAATCATAAAGAGTAACATACATTTTTTGAAATTGAATATTTTAAATTTATCCAATAAAATCTATAAAAGTAAATAAAAATTAAAGAGACATATTCATTTACACTGATATCTATTATACCATTTGTATCAAAAACATAAAAATATTAAAAAATTTACTTACCTCTTAAATTAAAATATCTTGAGTATATCCCAAGAAAAAAAGATGAATCCTTAAAAATATTTATATTATTGTTTCATATGAAGATGAATTGGTGTACTAATGTTTCATTTCTTTGACTCATGAGAGAAAGGAGGTGAAGATCCTGGCTAGTGTGCTGTATGTATCATGGCTGCTACAGTAATTGATCATTGATACTCATCATTAAGAAATATGTCCAACTTACAAAAATGTTTTTTTTTAATAGTTGATGTTCTTAAAGTTCATGAATACAGAAACATGAATGTTAATATTTAAAAAAAAAAAAAATGATTCATATTAAAAATTGTTAATCTCAAACCCAAACTGCATCTCTGTATTTCATTGTTCTTTGTTCTCTACTTCCTTCTTGCTATCCAAGTTAAATCACGAAGGTATAATGTCTACATGAAATCGTAGCTCTTAAACAAGTAGGTTTTCTAAGGTAAGTATTTATTATGCATAAACTGCTTTCAAAGAAGCTATTTTTTCTTTTCAAAATAGTTATTTATCTAAGTTAATTGTTTTGCTGTAAAAGAATGGCTGGATTTAACAATTAACCCTTGATTTTTAATTCAACTAAATTATGAAAAATAGTTCCACAAAAATTACTTCTAATGAATATGACATAATTCAATCATTTCAAAATTAATATAGAAATTTCTGGAAAGTATATATTTTAGTGTAAAATGATTTAGATAATTCACTTATTTTTTATAAATGAAATCATTGAAACTGTAATAATTAAAAATAATTATAAACATAAGATAAAACAATAGAAGTACTGAATAAGTCACACAAAAGAATCATATTCTAAAGAAACTGTTTATTCATATCATATATATATATATATATATATATATATATATATATATATAAACATCACATATGGGACTGTTTATCAAATTGTGCTCAGTTTTGTGTCTTGAGATTTCCAAACAGATTTGAGCATACATTTCATTTACATTAGACCAGACAAGTGCTTCTGTTGTGGGAGCACACTCCAACAACATTAAATTTTATTTATCTATAAACTGAAATCATAGAATATTACAACAAATAGATCTGTTTTGAATTTGAATTGTTTTTATGATACATGATGACATATACAACACAGTTTATTAGAACAAGATAAATCCAGATTTACAAACGTTTCCACATTTTCTTGTGGTTATTTTCCTGGATTTATATTCCAGGGTGATTCTGATTATTTGTCCCCATAGGCAGCATGCAGCCTTTTCTTTCCTTTCTTTACATTTTTTTTGCAACATATATTTTTACTACAAAACATTTAACAAATAAACACTATAAGAAAATTAATAGGAATAAAATCATTTTTAAACAGACTCTTTGGTATTGTATACTAGGTTTGTTAAAGCTTGTAGTTCTCATCAAGGAGTGATGTGTTGTATTTTCCTGTTTTTATGTTACAAGTATATGATTACATTGATGTGAAGATTTGGAGGTTGAAAAACTTTCCTCAATAAAAAGCATTAATTCTATAGCCTTAGCACAAATAAGCCGGCTTAAGATGTGTACATCCTATTTAAATGGAATCATTTGGTGAAAAAATATCAATAAATTTGAGGAATTAGATAAATGACATGGTGTTTGTGCTGCCAGTCTTAACCCATACTGAGAAGGAAATTCTAAAATAGTTTTAGTATAAATTTTAATAGAATATATCAATTAATTGTAATGCAATGGATCTAGAAATATCTCAACTTCATGCAGAATGTGTATCAAGTTTGTATAAATGAAACATTGATTTTAGTGGGGTACTGGGGGTAAGGGTCTTGGATTACGATAAATATTTCCCGCTGATTGCTGACTTATATCAGAAGAGTTACTATCCTCTGTCACAGATTCTTTATTGTCAGTGTTTTGTGTAAGACTTGGTGTGTAGAAGCCTCTGGCCACAATTGTTGTATCACTTGGGTAGTTAATAGTCTGTCCCAATGGCCTCATCTCTGTTTCTTGTGTTGATTGCTCACTCTGTTTTGGTCGAGGATTGCAGTACTGGGAAGTGTACACTTCTGGAAAGCATGGATAAAGAAACAGGCAATTCTTATATTTATGCTGCATTTTACTACTTAGAAATTATTAATTGGTTGATAAAGCAGCATTTTAGTTGAACATATTTAAAACCAACAATCACTATCATCAAATTAACTACAAATTTACATATCATTCCTTACGAAATTAGATATACATTATTTTAAATCCTTAGATTTATCTCAAGATTTTTTACTTTCAATTCATTAGAACATCCAAAAAGTCAGGGCTTTGGTATGATGCTATTAAAGAAGGGTTAAAATAAGCATATAGTTTTTAAAAAATGTGCTGTGATCACTCTTATTGTGTACAGTAATGAAATGATACCATCTAAATCTGCATCCCAAGGATTAAATTAAAAAAAAAAACAAAAGTAAGATTTCTTATATGCATGGTTCCAGCTATGGCCAGAACATATGAGATTCAAATTGTGCAATGATTTTTAAATTTTTTAACAAAGACTTATGAATGTTAATTTCATAGATTATGAATCATATATTCAAAATGTGCTTATTGAAAAGAAAGAAGATATACAAAATTTAGATAAATTTTCAAATCTATGTTTTAGCTTTTAGTGTTTATTCAATTTTATGAAACTAGAAATTGATTTTAAGATTCAAGATGAAATCTTCATGTTTACTCATTATGTTTAATGAAGGGCAATAAGAAAACATCAAGTACAGAAATATACAAATATTTCTAATAAAACAAGTTTCATGTAAAAGGATTGTACCTGAAGTTTATTTACTTATCACAGGTTGGATGAATAAAAATTATTTCAATCAAAAAATATTGGTTTGCAATAACAAACCAGCTTAATATTTTAAACAAAAAATGATTGATTCCAAAAGTAATTAGATCTCATGTCATTATTATTCAATATAAGTAATCTCAAAAATATTCGAAAAATTCCCTTAACAAATATGATAATAATATTGATAAAGATGTTCAAAATATGTGTTACTTACCAGCAACTTCTTGTTGGCTTGAGTTTATATCACTTTTGTTATAATCACCAGTGCCTCTATAGGTTGTCTTTGGAGAAGATTGGTTGTCATATTCAGAAGAACTGATTTCCTGTGGTTTAGGTTTTGCATCATAAGGTAAAATAGTTTCTTCTTGTCTGTGGCCCTGTTGAAGAAATTTGTGATTTATCATTTAAATAAATAGAAAATGAATTTACAAAATATATATAAAAGAAAATAACAATTTCCATAACAATTTATCAAATATTTTAAAAAATCAATAAGAATAAATCAAGAAATTAATAACAGATCAAACTTGAAACATGAAAGATCAATTGTTTTTTTTAAACCAATAAATCTAATATTTGAGTGGTATTTTACTACATGACATAATCTTCATATTTTGTAATCAGGAAGATCATGTAAAGCAATAATTCAGAGTCCTTTTTAAACAGAATGATAGCAAAGCTTGAAATGGATATTTTGTCTGTGACCAGGACCAAAGATTAAATATGTTCAGTGAATAAGTATTTTTGCTGTGATTTTTGTGAATGCAAATACAGGGTAGATGTAAAGAAATCAGGGTTCAAAGAGTTAAACTAGTTTCTCAATATGTATCATATATTTCTTAATCATGCTCATGCACATATTCAAATGGGACAATTTCACAATACAGAAGATCAAAGTATTTATAAAATTAACTTGAAGATTGGATTTAATAAACAACAAAAAATAGTTGTTTCCATTTTTATGTTCCTTATATCCAGAAATAGTAAATAATGAAAATTAACACAGAACAATTGAATAGTGTCATATATCATCCATGCGAAAAAAATATAATTTTAACATAAACTGCATAGAATATATATACTGTATATATATATATATATATTGTCATGTGTGTGAGTGAATGTGTGTGTGTTACTAACTCTGTCCCATAACAGTAGCTACATTTTCATATATTTTCCATGTACAAAATATAAACAATTATAATTCGTATTTTATTATGAATGATAAAACAAATTGTAGTTTCCTCAAAAGATTCAAGAAACATTAACTAACTTTTAAGTTGCAGAAGATTATAATTGAAAATATTTCAACAAAAAATAAGAGTTGCAAAAAATTGCCTTTACCTGTGGCTGCAACTGAGAGCGTGATTGTGTCAGTGGTAGAGAAGATGATCTATTTTGCTGATTGGGATGCTTTTCCACAGAATGAGATTCTCTACTTGGTTGACTAAAGTGTGCACTTCTTATTTTGTCTGCATGAGTCTTGTTTACATTAACTGCAGTTGGCCATGATATTCCCTGCTTTGTAGGACACATCAAATGTCTCTGGTCACTCATATATCTGCCATTTGGACCAACAATGGCACCACCCACATTTGGTGGGTTCATTGCATGGGCATAGGTTACATTCCTCTGGTCATTACATCGAATGATACACACTGAGATTGAAGCAGTAATGATCACTGCTACCGTCACTGCTACAACAGTAATAATAATCACTGATGTAAGATCAACTTTATCTTCAGTGAGTGTATGAACAGCACTTAGCATTTCTGACGTCTTGTTGCTTACAGTGAGTGTGAAAAACATACTAGTTGTTGCTGATAGAACTGGGCTACCACTATCCTTCACAACAAACACTAGCTCATATGAGCCAGCATCTTGTTGGCTAAGCACTCGATTGAAACTTAACAAACCAGTATACTGGTTCATGCTGAATATCTGCTTGTCATTGCCTCTGATTATTTCATATTTTAGAAATGCATTCTCTTGACTATCTCCATCAGCTGCCTTTAGATGAGTGATGTTCTTTGAATGATGCCGGTAATATACAACATCCATATTATAAGGATTTACACTGGGAAATGTAAAATATGGAGCATTATCATTTTTATCAGTCACTTCAACAATCACATTCACTGTATTATTCAGAGATGGTATTCCATTATCTTTCACAAATACTTGAAACTTGTAAATGTTTTGAAACTCATGATCCAGTGACATAATAGCTGAGATCATGCCATCATCTTTGATTTTGAAAGGTAAAAACTTTTGCTTCTTATTGGTCAGCAGAGAATACGTCAGTTTACCTCCAAGTCCCAGATCTGGATCTGTTGCATTGATGAAGCCAACAGAAAATCTTGACTTTTGATTCTCTTCAATGAAGAATTTAAATGTCTCCATAGAGAACTGTGGCCTTACATCATTGATATCCGTCACTTGGATAGAGAACTTACTCTTACTTTGCAGTGAAGGTGATCCTTTATCTTGACAGCTGATGATAATTTCATGCTTTGCCTCTGTTTCTCTATCCAATGCTTTTTTCACAATTACTTGGTATTTTTTAGTGTCCAGACTTTGCAGTTTAAATTTATCATAATGGAGATCACAACTCACTTCTCCATTTTGTCCAACATCATGATCAGTTACTTTAACATATGCAATTGAACTGCCAACTTCAATACCTTCAGATACAGATGTTGTGTCTTTTCCTGATGCAGATAGGAACTTTAGGTGAATATTAGGTGGATTATTTTGTTGGTTTATCACATTTACAAGAATTATTGATTTCGCAGTTAGAGACGGACTACCTCCATCATGAGCTTCAACATATAAATTATATGTCAGCATGTTACTTAATTTAAATTTCTTCTCTAAAAATATCTGACCTGTCTGTTCATTTAGTTTAAAATGACTTTTAGCAACATCAGATGTTTTTGTACTGAAATGATAAGTGACTCTTCCATTTTTACCAGAATCTAAATCTGTGGCTGATAAGGTTGCAATAGATGATGTGTCACTTGGCTCATTCTTTATTGTGACATTGTAAAGATTTTGAGAAAAGACAGGAGAATTATCATTAACATCTGTGACTGAAATATGAACATCTAAAACACTTTGTTTTGAGGGAGATCCACCATCTTTAGCAATTACTTTTACCATATAGCTTTCTTTCATTTCTCTGTCTAACCTTTCTTTTAGGATAATGTAGAGATCAGATGTTCTGTCAACATTTTTGGAAACAGATAAACCAAACTGTTCATTTTTGTATTTCTTAAGTTCATAAGTAATCTGAGAATTAACTGTTCCAATATCTTTGTCAACAGCATTAGGAATCACTTTTCTTGTACCTGGAACAACATCCTCATCAAATGTTAGGCTGATTTGTTTATCAGGAAATTCAGGTTGATGGTCATTGACATCTTGAATTTTTACTTTCACTTCTAAAATCTTCATAATTCTTTTAGATTTCTGAACTGCAATGTCAACCATCAAAAAACATTCTCTATTGAATGTACAAAGAGATTCAGCATCTAATGTTTGTGCTGTGTAAAGTTTTCCTGTCTTTTTAGAAATACGGAATAATGGTGAGCTGCTTGTACCATCCTGTTCCATGAGACTAAATGAGATTAAATTTTGATCTTGTATTGCCACATCATCCATCACATTAGAATCAGCAGCAATGTCTCCAAGGTAAGTGCCAGGACTTTTTCCTTCTTCCACTATAAATGTTAAGTCCACACAGGATGAAAAGTGTAGTACAAAAAAGAAAGTATATGTTTCTATGAACATTCTTTTTTTGTTTAAGATCATTTTCATAGACTCACTTCAGCAATTTTTTTCTGAAATGTAGAACAGAAATAATAATGCTCAGAATAATTAAATATTGTTTTTAGCAAGAAAATATTTGTCAATAAGCTTTTACTTATAAAAAAAAAATTGTAAAATGTAATTTCCTCAGTCTATGTCAATGAATTATTTTAAATTCTTCCATGAACTTCAAAAATCCATGTAAAATGTTTGAGTTGCGCATGAATCAAACTCTACAAATCTCAGATATTAATTTACATTTAGCACTATATTTGCTTGATAAGTGAATTTCTCTTATGACAATATAAAGTAATATATCTTCCATCAGACAGTTAAATTCAGATTGTTTAAATGAATATGGTTTATTTTTATTGTCTTTTTTAATACTTAAAATATCAACTTATATACTAACATATAAATTATGTTTGCTACTTAAAACACTGAAATTTAAATAATGTTTTATATTCTCTGCATTAATTTCCACTCAAATTTGTTGTAGCCATGATTTTTCACCAACTTTAAAATCATTTTTCTAATTCTTAGACATTAACAAATTGTTTATGATAATTACTCTTTTCTCAGCATATGAAAATGTTTTTATTAAAAACTGTAGATTTTAAAATCTTGATTTAGAAAATAAAAGGATAAAATATAACAACTTAACTATTTAACTAAATAAGCAATGAATACATTCATTCTATACATTGAATATTGTAAAGCAAATAAATTACACAATTATGAACTAAGCTTTTAAAATTGATTATTATATGTAAAAGCAATTCAAATTAATGAGTGAAAGCTAAAATGAATTAATTTAATAAAGTTAATAAATTTGGTATGTTTTGTTAAAACAAGAATTGTAGGTGGATATATACAATTCATACTCATTTATTTGGGCATTTATATATGGTAGATGATTAAAAACAGAGAAGCAAACAAACAGAAATTGAAAATAATAAAATCTAGTTACCTCTGTTATAAAAAAAGCTTGATTCTCAAATGAGATGGGAATTAAATACCCATATTAAATTTTGCAGCTGTTCTTTTACAAGAATATTATTCATTCAGAATAAAGGTGTTTCTTTTAAGGCTGATGCAAGAAAGGAGGCAGTAGTCCTAGAGAGTGTGTTGTATGTGCAATGGCTGCTACAGTAAGTTATAAATACTGTTTGTCTCGTACAAATAAAATCTCATAGATTTTAATTATTTGATTTTTTTTCAACAAAACTATTCTAAACATTTACATATTCAGAAATACACATATATTAGTGTCTGAATATAAAAAATGTTTAAAAAAAGAAAATTTATGTCATATACCCAAAATGCAATTTAATTAATTCCTTTGTCCTTTACAATCTGTTTTTTTTCTTTCATTCTTACTTTAAACAATGATATCATGGCTTTCTTCAGTTATCACATCGACATTTCCCCATGTAAGTTTAAAAACATATATTCATCTATTAAGTAATCAAGTAAAAACATCTAACATAAATGTTAAGAGATTATTTGCATTTGTTTTTCGAGGAATTAAATACACTTAAAAATATTTTAGATAAATAAATTATAATCATTGTAACTGTTTTATTTTTTCCAGAAGATAGGAATATAGATGTGTTTTAAAATTGATATAATATTGAATATTTTATATGTAAATGGATTTTTGTTACCTTTATACTCATTTTGGTATTTAATTAAAATATCTTAATTTCATAATGAGTGATATTTGTTATTTGTCTAACATTTACTAACTCAATATTTTTTATAATTAAAGTTCAACTAAAATTAATGGCAAATTATGGTTTTAATTTGTGTAACACTATTGGGGTACTGGAGGTAAGGGTCGAGGATTGCGATAAATATTTCCTGCTGATTGCTGACTTATATCAGAAGAGTTACTATCTTCTGTAACAGAGTCTTTGTTGTCTATGTTTTGTGTAGGACTTGGTGTGTAAAAGCCTCTGGCCACAATTGTTGTATCACTTGGGTAGTTGACTGTCTGTCCAAGTGGCCTCATCTCTGTTTCTTGTGCTGGGTTTTCACTTTGTTTTGGTCGAGGATTGCAGTATTGAGTTGTATAAACTTCTGAAATTAATTATGAAACAAAAATTAACACTAAGTTCTCTTTTTGCAGTAAAAATTTCTATCTGCTGAAAGAATTCAGATCTCACTTTCCTAATTTTTGGTTTTATCAATCAAGTTAAATAGATTTTAATAATGTAAGACTACATTTAAGTGTTGCAGTAATCTATAAATATTTTTTAAAATACTGGTCAAGGAATACTTCTGTAAACTGAAATATTAAATATGATTTGATAGTTTTTATTTGTAGTAAAAAATAGTTTGATCACATTAAATAATTTTTCTAATATTTTTTCAGTCAGTTCAAGTAATCATTCTCTCTCTTTTGAAAAGAAGATTTCTAAGAAAATTCAATTTTTTTTAAAGGAATTATCAGCATTTTTTCAATATCTCAAAAAGTATAATACATCAATAAGACCTACTGAATCAATTCAAATGTTACTTATTGATAAATCTATATTATAATGAACCAGTTTTTGTTTTATTCCACAATACAATAAAAATGGCATATTATAGAAAGATTTTTATTGCATAATAGTATTAAAATGCTCTAACTTATAAAACAATTTTCAATCTAATTCACTACTTTATAATAAGTGTAGCGTTTCAAAAAAGATCATTATTAAATGCTAATTTAAGTATACATCTTCTTAATTATTTTCAATTAATCATAATGTAAGTTCTACAAATAGGATATGATTTGATACTGAGTTTAATGGCTGTTGAAGTGAGTATTATGAAAATAAAATTTATACATTGTTATAACCACAATCTAAGAATTATAACAACATATTGATATTTAACTGACATAGAAAAATAAGAAAATATACACATCCTTACCAGGAATTGTTTCCTCCTGTCTTGATTCTAATTCCTTTCTACAATTCTTGTTTTTTTTATGAGGCAATTTTGGTGAGGGATGGTTGAGATATTCAGAAGAAGCTTCTTGATGAGATTTATTTTGGGGACTAGATGGTCGTGTTAATTCATCTGGGATATGTGGCTGCTGAGTAGATAAAATCAAAGGTAAAATTTTCATTTATTTAATGCAATCAAGACTATTTCCTTTTAAAAAGGAAAATACAATGAAAGATCCTGGTATTGACTTAGGAACAGAACTGGTGAGATCAGATTCCAAAAAATAAAAATATATATACATTATGCTAGGAAAAAATGAATAAAATTTATCAAATGTGTTGAATTTTTCAGACTGAAGTAAACTATATATTTCTCACTAATTATATTTAATGGCATAAAGTAAATACTCTTATTCATTATGCTATGAAGGTAGAGAGAACACAAACACAAAAGTAATATTTATATACATATGACATAGATATAGAAACACACATGATACATATGTACATATGAAATATGTATATAAGTTGGAAAGTTGGCAACCACAGTCAAGAACGACCCAAAGGTTCCCTTTTCAATAGCTACTGCACCAATGTGTAGGGAGGGTGCTACTCCTTTCCCTAGATTGCTCAACTTTACCCTTGATAAATACCTTATGATGCTAAATGTTAAGCTAGGCAGTATCAAGTACCATTTAGTATGATTCAACCTGGGATTGAACCTCAGTCTCCCAAGCAATTGGCAAACACGTTACTCACTAGACGAATGGGCCAGGCATATATATATATATATATATATATATATATATATATATGTACACACAACATGTATGCATATATATATATATATATATATTTACACATAACATGTATATCTATATATATATACACACACACATACACAATAAATATATATACACACACACACACACACACACACACACACACATATATATTTACACTGACAAATATATATTCATCACTGTTCTTGAGAGAATACTAAAGACAAAGTCCTATCAGTAATTCTCAAAAACATAACTTTACAAAAAAAAGAAACATCGATTTTAATCAGCAGGTCCACTTAGTATGGTTACACAATTATTCAAAAAATATAGAATATATAAAAAGACTATAGAGCAAGTGAATAAATTTTTTAAAAATTAAATCACAAATCAGAATAATAAAATCAACGAGTCTAAAAACAACAGGAAAACTCTTAAGTAAATGTAAATAAAAACAAAATATGAAGTAAACATTAACCCAAGTATCATCTGCAATTAAAATAAATCCAATTGTTTTGTATTGTGTAATGTTATCATCTGTTCTATTAGTTCTGCCCCACACTATAAATCAAATTCTTTTAAATGGAATACCAAAATCATCATAAACTATCATATTGTTATATAAATAAAAATGTAAATGTTTGTTACTAACCGATAATCTCCAGTTTTATACAAACTAATTGGTTTAAAATTTTCAGAGAGCATTTTATTCGAATTCAGGAGTGTTTTTATATACTTATTATCCAAAAATATTACAATAATTAAAAAAATATTTTTAATAAGTCGTTTTTCTCCAACAACAGCCGAACACGAAAAAATAATTTCCGTTTTACAAGAATTTTACACATGACTTATTTTTTGGGGGGTTAGTCACTTTTCTTTCTTTTTCGGTTGACTTAAACAGAGACACTAAACTTTAAACCATATTTCGTCGGTTCAGTATTAATAAATTTTTTTTATTCTAACGAATTGTTTACAAAATATTTTTTTGTGTTTAAATTTAATGAAAGACATCCATTAAAAAGTTTTCTTTCTTAAACCATATTTCGTTGGTTCAGTAGTAATGAATTGTTTACTAAATATTTTATTTTATTTTTTCAATATGACATTTTTTTCTCTTAAAGTTTAAACACCTTCTATATAAATAAAAATGTAAATGTTTGTTACTAACCGATAATCTCCAGTTTTATACAACTAATTGGTTAAAAATTTTCAGAGAGTATTTTATTTGAATTCAGGAGTGTTTTTATATACTTACTAGCTGTACCCGGCCATGCATTGCGGTTGCTCAGTTTGTTTAAATGGAAAAAAAAAAAAAGAAAATGCATGTTTCTAATATGTTTATTTTTCCAATACTTGGATAATAAGTATATAAAAACACTCCTGAATTCGAATGGTATAAAACTGGAGATTATCAGTTAGTAACAAACATTTACATTTTTATTTGTATAGATTATCCAATTATTGGAAAATTAAACATATTAGAAACATGCATTTTCTTTTTTTTTTCCATTTAAACAAACTGAGCCACAGCAACACATGGCCGGGTACAGCTAGTTGTTATATAAATATATTCATAATAGAATATAATTAATTGGTGAATAAAAAGTAATGGCAGTTAATATCATTGCCAAAATAAATAAACAAATGAGAAAATGAAGATGGAGAAAACATATTTAATAAAAGCATTTGCAAAGATGAACAGAATATAATTTTGACATTAAATAAAATTCATTTCTAGAATAAATGCAGAAAAATGAAATCTTTCTTTCAAAAACAATATTTCCTCAAAAAGAAAAAAAAAATCTTTACCTGAGATTGCTCAGTTTGTACTTGAGGAAGTGAAGCTGATCTATTCTGCTGATTGGGAAGTTTTTCTGCCAAATGAGATTCTCTGCTTGGTTGGTTGATATGTGCACTTCTTATTTTGTCTGCATGAGTCTTATTTACATTAACAGCAGTTGGCCAAGATATTCCCTGCTTTGTAGGACATATCAAATGTCTCTGGTCACTCATATATCTGCCATTTGGACCAACAATGGCACCACCCACATTTGGTGGGTTCATTGCATGGGCATAGGTTACATTCCTCTGGTCATTACATCGAATGATACACACTGAGATTGAAGCAGTAATGATCACTGCTACCGTCACTGCTACAACAGTAATAATAATCACTGATGTAAGATCAACTTTATCTTCAGTGAGTGTATGAACAGCACTTAGCATTTCTGACGTCTTATTGCTTACAGTGAGTGTGAAAAACATACTAGTTGTTGCTGATAGAACTGGGCTACCACTATCCTTCACAACAAACACTAGCTCATATGAGCCAGCATCTTGTTGGCTAAGCACTCGATTGAAACTTAACAAACCAGTATACTGGTTCATGCTGAATATCTGCTTGTCATTGCCTCTGATCATTTCATATTTTAGAAATGCATTCTCTTGACTATCTCCATCAGCTGCCTTTAGATGAGTGATGTTCTTTGAATGATGCCGGTAATATACAACATCCATATTATAAGGATTTACACTGGGAAATGTAAAATATGGAGCATTATCATTTTTATCAGTTACTTCAACAATCACATTCACTGTATTATTCAGAGATGGTATTCCATTATCTTTCACAAATACTTGAAACTTATAAATGTTTTGAAACTCATGATCAAGTGACATAATAGCTGAGATCATGCCATCATCTTTGATTTTGAAAGGTAAAAACTTTTGTTTCTTATTGGTCAGTAGAGAATATGTGAGTTTTCCTCCAAGTCCCAGATCTGGATCTGTTGCATTGATGAAGCCAACAGAAAATCTTGACTTTTGATTCTCTTCAATGAAGAATTTAAACGTCTCCATAGAGAACTGTGGCCTTACATCATTGACATCCGTCACTTGGATAGAGAACTTACTCTTACTTTGCAATGGAGGAGATCCTTTATCTTGACAGCTGATGATAATTTCATGCTTTGCCTCTGTTTCTCTATCCAATGCTTTTTTCACAATTACTTGGTATTTCTTAGTGTCCAGACTTTGCAGTTTAAATTTATCATAATGGAGATCACAGTTCACCTCTCCATTTTGTCCAACATCATGATCAGTTACTTTTACATAAGCAATTGAACTTCCCACCTCAATATCCTCTGAAACTGATGTTGAATCTTTTCCAGATGCAGACAGGAATTTTAGGTGAATAGTTGGAGGATTATTTTGTTGGTTAATCACATTTACCAAAACCATTGCAAGAGATTCTAGTGGTGGATTTCCTCCATCTTTTGCTTCAACATATAAATTATGTATCAAAACATTACCTAATGTAAATTTTTTCTCAAAGAAAATTTGTCCAGTTTGTTCATTCAATTTGAAATGATTTTTAGCAACATCAGATGTTTTTGTACTGAAATGATAAGTGACTCTTCCATTTTTACCAGAATCTAAATCTGTGGCTGATAAAGTTGCAATGGAAGAAGTTTCGCTTGGTTTATTTTTGATTGATACATTGTAGACATTTTGAGAAAAGACTGGAATATTATCATTGATGTCTGTAACTAAGATGTGGACATGTAAAACACTTTGTTTTGGTGGTGATCCTCCATCTCTGGCAATTAATTCAATCAGGTAGGAGTCTTTCACTTCTCTGTCAAGCTCATCTTCTAAGACTATACTCAAATCTGATGTTCCATCCACTTTTTTAATGACAAATAGTGCAAATGGTTCTTTGTTGACTTTTTTCAGTTGATATGTAATTTTAGAATTTATGGCTCCAACATCTTTATCTATGGCATTGGGAATTATTACTTTTGTTCCCTTCTTGTCATTTTCTTCAAACTCAACTGTAACTTGCTTCTCAGGAAATTCTGGTTGATGGTCATTGACATCTTGAATTTTTACTTTCACTTCTAAAATCTTCATTATTCTTTTAGATTTCTGAACTGCAACATCAACCATCAAAAAACACTCTTTGTTGAATATACAAAGAGATTCAGCATCTAATGTTTGTGCTGTGTAGAGTTTTCCTGTCTTTTTAGAAATACGGAATAATGGTGAGCTGCTTATACCATCCTGTTCCATGAGACTGAATGAAATTAAATTTTGATCTTGTATTGCTACATCATCCATCACATTAGAATCAGCAGCAATGTCTCCAAGGTAAGTGCCAGGACTTTTTCCTTCTTCTACTCTGAATGTCAAATCTGTACTAAGACAGATGCAAAAAAGTAACTGAAAGATATTCAGTTTAATTAACATATTTTAGGTTAGTTTGATTCAAGTCCCAAGTGAAGCCTTGATGTGTCTGTAATGCAAAAAAGCAATTATTCATTACTGGAACATCTGGTGGCATAAACCAAAAGCTTATCAAATATTTTATCAAAAGCAATTTAAATTTATACAGAGATTAAAGTTTAACATTAAGTGAGTCATTAAATATCAATCTGTTGATATAATGCAAAAGTTTAAAATATCTTGTGACAGTATATTATAATTCATTGATGTTAAATCTCAAGCCAAGGAAACTAAGTAAATATACAAAAAATATCAACTTATGAATATTTTAAATAGATATTATATTAAAACTACCAAAAATTTCTGTTAAATCCTTTAAGCCCATTATATTTTTGTAATATTTATGATTGTTAAAAGATACATAATTAATTTTGAAAATTCTAATAGATATACTTATTTAATTATTAGGTTTATTAAGAACAATGATTTAAAAAAAAATGCTTGGAATTTAGAAAATTATTTGATGACTGAAATCTTTTTGAAATTTCATTTCCAAAATCAAAATTAAAAATAAACAAATAGAGGTATATATATATATATATATATATATATATATATATATATATATATATATACATTCTTATATTTAAAATCAAAGCAATGCCAAAGATTATTGACAAGTGTAATAAGAAAGTAATTTTATACTTCTAATGAAATAAAATCAATGTCTAAGATTTGATAAAATAATAGTTTCTCAGAACAAAAAAATTATATTTAATAATTTTGATCTGAAATATTTGCTAGACTAATTACTACATCTTTCCAACAGTCATTACTAGATTTGCATCTCAGTATCACACACTAAATATGACTAGTATTAAAGGACAGAGATAGGAAGAGGGAAACATTTTACAAAATCAAATAAACCTGATGAAAAATAAACAAAGAGAAATATTTGAACTAACTTGATTTCTTATAATATCAATGAATTAAAGAATATCGACTAAAAAGTTTCAGACAAACATTACATCCTTTCATTTTATATCAAATAGTTTGGAAGATCTATGTTAAAAAAATCTTCAAAGTTGATAATAATTTTATAAACTGGGGAGGAACACACACATGAATACAAAAGTATAACAAAATTTGTATGTGAAAAATCTTTATGACAATCAAAGAAGTGAGATTATTCTGTTAATTGATTCTCATATGAAATTTAATCAAATAGCAGAACAAAAATATTACAGAATGAATTTTAAATCATAACATTCTTTACTAGCCATTGTATTTATCAATTATAATCATTTTACAAAAGAAAGGTTAAAATCAGAGTGAAAATCTCATATTTCGATATCATAAAGCTATGATACTTCATCAATACTAATGAAATATGTACATCATGGAAAATTAGAAATTTTTTATTTAATACAAAATCCTGAAATACCTATTTTCTTTTAATTAGTCTCCGAGTAAATATAACATAAATGACCAAGAAAAATTGAATACTTCTAGCTTAACACAAGAAAGGAGTAACTAATGTAACAGATATTTCTTCATGTAATATTAAGACAAACAGAATGTAGGAAATTGTCTTACCTTTTTTTTAATAGAAATTCATTATTTTGAGGAATGAAATTTTCATCCTTATCACAAATTCAGCAGCTGTTGTTTTGCATTAATATTATTCAGAGGAAAACTGTTTTTCTTTGCAATGATGTGAAAAAAAGTACAGCAGTCCTAGTGAATTTGTTGTGTGTACAATGGCTGCTACAATTCATAATGGCTATTATTTGTCATAGAGAAATTTATGTTTAAATTTAATTTGGATTATTTTTTTTATATGAAATAATTTTGCATCATGAGATACTTAGAAGTAAACATTTAAGAAGAAAATCAATAAAGAAATTATATTCTAAAAAATATATATATTCTCACTCCCAAAATGCAATTCGTTATTTCAGCTCTTTGTTCTTCCAGTCTGCTTTCTTTTCTCTTCTTCTCTAAACAACATCATAATGGCTTTCTTCATTTCACATCAAAATATGTAGATGATGTAAGTATATAAAAAATTTCATTTATTTATTAATGTTTACGTAATCTTATAACATAAAACCTCACAAATGTTTTTCTATCAATTTAAAATCCATGCAACAATACTTTGAAGAGCAAATGAATTAATAAGTTTGTTAATCTGTGTAGCATACATCAATCTTTTGAAAAGAAAAGACAAGAAATCTTTGTGAAGTAAAATATTAGTGACATCTTTCTTAAAATTCTTGGCCCTTGTATTTTGATGTATTTAATTTATTATTTTTTGGCATTTTCATAATTATTCTATTTTTTATATATAACTTTACTCTTATTATTTTAATTTTAAAAAATCATTTTAACTAAACTTTAACTTATACATAGATCTTCATAATATTGGGTTCAATGAAGTATTCTATCTCTTGAAGTACTTGGAACAAGAGTTTTAAATTGCAATAAATATTTCATGCTGATAGATAACTTATTTCAGAAGAGTTACTATCTTCTGTCATTGAGTCTTTGTTGTAAATGTTTTGTGTAAGGTTGGGTGTGTAGAAGCCCCTGGTCACAATGGTTGTATCACTTGGGTAGTTGACAGTCTGTTCAAAAGGCCTCATCTCTGCTTCTTGTGTTCATGGTCCATTCTATTTTGATGGAAGATTGCAGTACTGGGAAGTGTAAACTTCTGGAAATCATTGATAAAAAATGTAATGTATTTTGATAATGCAACATAAACCAAATTAAAATCTCAAGAAAATATTACTTTTAATTTTAGTCAAATATATTCAAGTAATTTATCCATGTTTTCATTTTTCACAGAAATATTTCAGTAATTTTGCAATTATTCATATATTTTACTTATAAAATATTTTAAAAAATTCTAATGCTCTTCATTTTCTTGTTTACATTAAATACTTCTTGTATACTGAACTAAAGATAAACTTAAGTAAAAATAACAATTGAACCTTTGCTTTGTCTTTTTGCTAAATGAAAGCAATTATCATAAATCAAACAAATATATTTTTTTATGATTGCAAATGTAATAATTATAGTAGGAATGGAAGGGAAAAATGAAATTAGTTCCTTTAATAATCAAAGATTTTTTATATCACAAGGAAAACAAAGTATCTTTTACAACATTGTATTTTTAGTGTTGAGATGTTTCACAGTAGCCGTGTTTGGAGATTAAATAATTTTTTTTATTTCTTTATATCTTAAAAAGACAAAGTAAGCTTATATAGGATTTACACTCCTAAATTTTTTTAAATGGCCGTGATACAAGAAAATTCTAGAAAATATGATACTGATTCACCTGTTCCCAAAACAAAGATGGTGGACGTCAGTAAACTAATTTGTTTTGGGAACCTATTGGTCAGGAAAGTCACATGATTTATGCTCCCAACTATGTCCACACCTTTGATTTTGTCCTGCGCAAAATACACAGTGGGTTTGGAGCCGAACACATGACAAGGTTTAACTATATATACTCTAGGCTTCCAATAACTTGTCCTCTTATATTTTGACTTCCAGAGACAGCTCTCATTCCTTCCTACATTCTGAATCCTAGCTAGCAACATGTAGCTCCAAAAACATACAATGTGCATATGTATAGTATGCAAGTTCTTTCTTCTCATGTTCTGCCTATCTGCTGAAAACCTTCATACAACCTTAGACTCTTCGGCAAAACCAGAAAGAGATAAAAGGCCGGTGTATTAGTACTTTTGTGTAAAATACTTTATCAACATGCACATATAGCCTATAGGACACTGTTGATATTTAGTCTACTTGCATACACCTAGATAATAACCACTCACACACGCACACATGAATATTTGATGAACTATATTTTGAACATTCTTGATATTTTTTTACAATGTACTTGTTCATATATAAATGTATTTTTGTTTGTATTGCTTTGTTGTGAATGTTCTTTTGTCAGCATCATTTATATCATTTACCTTTCAATAATGAGCCACCACAAATTGTGAGAGCAACATATCTAACAACTACACAACACCTATTATATTTTAGAGGAAAGGATACACAATTGCTATGCTCTCTACTGAAAATATATCTATATAAAATTTTTAACAGGAAGTAGAATGCTTTAGAAAAAAGACAATATTAAATTAGAGTAAAAAAGCAACAAAAGTAAATTAAGCATCAGAGATATATTCATTTTGAATAATAAACAAGCTCTATATGGAACTATATTTTTAAAATTAATTTTCAAGAAATTAAATGAAATTAAATATAATAATGGATGACAATCAAAAGTTGGTTGGAATAATTGTCTTTGTAAATAACACAACATCTAATGGATTTTACAAACTTGATAAATTCAATACATCCAATATAATCTATGTCTGATTTTACTTGTTATAAAAGAAAAAAAGTAAAAGTTGAAAACTATATAATTTACTTACATTTGTTGTTGAGAAAGTAAAATTCTGTGACAAGAGGTGAAACTAAATTTTCATCATTTCTGCTGCTGTTTTTTAAAAGAATCATTAGAGTAATGGACTTATGGTTGATGTAAGAAAGAAGGCAACATTTCTAATTAATGTCAGCTACACTAAGTAATAATTACAATTCACTTCATGAAAATTAAACCTGATTAGATTTAGTGTGAATGACTTATTTTTTTAGATGAGGTAGTTTTGACTAGATACATACTTAAAATTATGAGAGAAGATTTATAATAAAACAATTTCTTACTGGCTGCTTTTTTCTTTCTCCCTTTATATACATCATGACAGCATTTCTCACATTAGTATAAAATATATTTTCATTGATTTATAATCAATGTCAGCTTAAGTATATATAATATTTCTAGAGTGGTTTATATTTTTTTTCAATTATGACCTCTAAATTAATGTCATTTTAAGGAAAACAGAACTGGTTTTACAAGAAAAACTTTATAATCTCTAATTTGATAAATAATTGCTTTAATTACTTCTCCATGTAATTCACTAAAATTTCAAAGTAACTTTTGTTGAGATAAATCTTTGATATTTCTTTTTTATCTTAATTATTTTAATTCCTTAAATTTGCATGTAATGTTTATAATTTCAAAAATCAATAAAAGTATTATTTGTTAATGGATATTCATGTCCATGAAAAATGGCATTTCATAAAAATGTTATTCTGTTTAGAATATGCCAAGTGTTAAGATATCACTGAGGTACTGGGGGTAATGGTCTTGGATTGCGATAAATATTTCCTGCTGATTGCTGGCTTATATCAGAAGAGTTACTATCCTCTGTCACAGACTCTTTGTTGTCAATGTTTTGTGTAAGGCTTGGTGTGTAAAAGCCTCTGGCCACAATTGTTGTATCACTTGGATAGTTGACAGTCTGTCCCAGTGGCCTCATCTCTGTTTCTTGTATTGGTTTCCCAATCTGTTTTGATTGTGGATTGCAGTACTGTGAAGTATAAACATCTGCAAAGAATTATACAGAAAAATAAACCATAGACATTTTTCTAAGTGTGGACTATTTATTGAATTTAAAAACTGATTATAAAACATCATTTTCATCTTCCTATTCTAAAATTTTTTTGTAAAATTACTTATGACAAAATATCATTAAATACTGTTATATAGAAAACTGAATAATTTTTAAAATTTGTTCATGTAAAAGCAAACTTATTACATTTTTCACAAATACCAATGAATTTTATATCTAAATACAGCACTTTCACTAAGATATCCAAACTATTGCTAAGTTTCAAACATGGAAAACAGCTCAATCAGCTGGGGCTGTAAAATACACTAACTGCATTTCTGCAGATGGGTAAAATCCCCACCAACAAGTGTCCTGGATATGAGACTAAATAATCTGATGGTGAGGCTGGAAAATGGAGTACCCCTTCATTGCTATTGCTCCCAGGTCCACCATAACCCAGAATGGTAGCACCTGATAGGGTCCTATCTATGGATCAAATAGGACTGTTTGACATTTAAACTGTGTCTAAAAAATGACTTTTATAAAATCGAATTGTTAGAAATTGAACTGTTTGACCATTTAACTGTGTGTAAACAAATAACTGATGTTTAATTTAATTGTTAGTGATACATAGCAATACTAGGAACAATTCAACTGTGTGCTAAAATTGAATTGTTAGTATCATATAGTGAGACTTGTAACCATTTAACTATGTACAAATAAAACTATTTATGCAAGATAGCAATATTTGAAAACATTTCAGTGAGTGTAAACAAATGATTAATACTAAATAGAACTCTTCATTTTAGAATATTTGGAACCATTTAACTGTGTCCAAACAATAGTAATACTTGTAAGCAAACAAATCATTTTATAAACATTTAATTGTGTGCAAACAAATGACTCCTGGCTCATTTAAAAATTTATCAACAAACTATGTGTTTACAAATCATAATATGTATAAAGAGGATTTGGCATTAAATAACCTACAATGGTTGACATGCTATAAAAACCCAACTAAACCAAATCAAACATGGAAAAGGAGAACTAATAATGATTTAAATTTGATATTTTCTACAATAAATATTCTTATATTAGATGATTTTGTGCCATTTTCAACTTTCCATAACACTTTTTTATGTAACCACTTACATAAGGGCTGTTTTCAGTAGTCATAAAATTTAATGTCCAGTCATATCCTCTTTTTAAAAACATAATTAAGTGTAAATAAACAATTAGAAGAAAGTACTCTACAATCAACATTTCATAGTTATCTTTCCTGAGAAATTGTAATGATCAGAGTGAGTGCAAACTCTCTTATTACCAAGTTGCAAACTGGATTTAAATGCTATTGTACAAAAATAAATGTAATGATATATATATATATAACAGATCATTTTAATAGAGATTATGAAAATATCATTTTCTCTAAGACTTCTGACAAAGATATACATATCAGTACCTTAAAAAGAGTAATAACATATAAAAGGTGAAAATGAATTAGAAATTTCAGTGGGCTTAAGCAAAATATCAATTCAGCAACTTAAATAAACATTATCTTTTGAGATTTAAATTACAAGTAACAATGATTTATTTTTAGTCGATTCAAAATTAAATATAGCTTTAAAGATTCTTTCAAAAGAGACTGAAAATACAATTTACAATAGTTTATACTGAATTTATATATTTAAATTCACCTCAATTTTCATATTATTCTTTGCATATTAAAACTTACTATTTCCAAGAACTTTACATTATCAACATCAAGCATTGTGTAAAAAGTAGCAATAAGGTGAAAGAAAAACTAGTCCAATGTTACTAATAATTACTATTGTCAGTGTAAAATAAATCTGACCACTCTTTTCAAATAGTATTTATGCGTCAATATAATTCAACCCTTTAATTAGTAAAATATTTAATTTTGAAGGTAAGATAACATGTAACCAACTGCAACTTCTATAGACAAATTAATAAGGATTATAAAGAAACAGCAATGCAAACCTTTTCAAATGATTTCAATTCATTTTTAGAAAAAAACTACCTCTATCCCATAATAGTTGTTACATTTAGTGTATGAAATATGTATATGCAAATGTAACAATTTTTAGTAAACAGAGGTAATATCATTTAGAATGCACAGACACTTATTTGTAAAAGTAAAGTCCAGCTGAATATAAATCAAATAATTTTGTATTGAATTCCTTCACAAAAAGTTAAATTGTATTTCTGAGTGAAAAAAATTTTGTTTGAAACTTGGAAACAATCATCAACCAAAAGTTATTCTTTGTTACTGTAAAAGAATTTTTTAATTATAAAATGAGTGAATATTGGTTGAAGGTACTTTTACCAACCTGGAATTTCCTCATTTTGATTTGAGTTTTTTCCCTTCTTACTATGCTTACTGTTGGTACGAGACAATTTTGGAGATGGGTAGTTGAGATATTCAGATGAATTGACCTGGGATTTACTTTTTGGACTATTTGCAACCTCTACATCATCTTGGATATGTGCCTGAAGAAGATGGATATGAATTAAAATATAAAATAACTAGTTATTTTTTAAAATACAAAGTAATAGAGAATGACATTTAAATCAAAAGATAGACAAAGTTTTACTAATTCCTCTTCAAACATTTCCTTTATAGTAAGAAAACAAAACAAGAAAAAGCATGAGTAACAATTATTTATATTTGATATTTTTTGCAATAGATATTCTTATACTAGATAATTTTATGTTATTTCTAATATTTATACAAACATTTGTTTAAAGGCCACTTTCAAAAGCCATTACATTGATGTTGAGTCCCATCCTATTAATAGAATTTATCATATAACTGAATACAAAAAGTAAATAGATAAGTGGAAGTATCGATTTTCATAAGCAATCATTCAATATTGCCTATAAATAAGTACAATCTTAAAAAAGGGGGTGTCCTCATGGTCGAATGGTTAAAGCGGTGGTCTGCAGAATCGTAGTAAGTGAATTCAAACTCCATTCTCTCTATTAAGTTCACTTTCGGACAAATACCCTTGGGAAAGGTATGAACCCCTTATCCTCCCAGATATGGGTTAAATAGTACTACTACTGTCCTTCTAGAAGGATGGCTTTGGGATTAAAATAACCTACAAAGGTTGAAATGCCATGAAAACAAAGAAAACAAATCTTTAAAATTTGTTTTAAAAAAATTTAATTTTCTTCTAAACTAAAGATACAAGGATTTTGTTTTTTCTATGTGAACGTAATACAATTAAAAAGGATATTATTAGGTATCATTGATCATCAGATACTAAAACATGAACACTTCATAACCAAAAATAAAATTGCATATATATATATATATATATATATATATATATATATATAGAGAGAGAGAGAGAGAGAGAGAGAGAAAGAGTATACTTATTTCTAGACAAGTATATATTCCTATTTTTTGGTACAGTTTCAGTGCTATAGAGTTTATTATTAAACCAAATTTAACAATATGTTTTGATTGTATAATATTTCATTAGAGTAATAAAATACTGGTATCTTTGGTTAAAAGGAAAATTAACTTGTTATTTTAACAAATTTGTAAGAGTGTATTTATTTATCAGCAACAATGTATATGAAACCATGACAGAAGGTGTAAAATGAAATATAAAATGCAAAAACTTGAAATCAAAATTATTTGTGCTTTGTTTGAATCAAAGAAAAACAGTTAAATTTATATAATAAAGATTTTTTTAAAGCTTAAGATAAGAAAAATGGTAAAGATATACACTATACTTTCTATATTAAGTTTAATGCATTTAGAATAAAAAGGTATTTCAACTAGTACAGTTGATTTATTACAAAAAAAATTTTTTTCAAAGAAATATAAAAAATATACATGACAAAAGCATTTACTGAGGGTAACAGAATATAATTTTGACATTTAGTATTTTTCCTCTTTAAAATAAAATCCATACAGAAAAATAAAATCTTTCTTTCAAAAACAAAATTTCCTCCAATAAAAAAAAAATTTTTTTTACCTGAGATTGCATTTGTGTTGATGCTTGTACTTGTGGAAGTGAAGCTGATCTATTCTGCTGATTGGGAAGTTTTTCTGCCAAATGAGATTCTCTGCTGGGCTGGTTGATATGTGCACTTCTTATTTTGTCTGTATGAGTCTTGTTCACATTAACAGCAGTTGGCCAAGATATTCCCTGCTTTGTAGGACACATCAAATGTCTCTGGTCACTCATATATCTGCCATTTGGACCAACAATGGCACCACCCACATTTGGTGGGTTCATTGCATGGGCATAGGTTACATTCCTCTGGTCATTACATCGAATGATACACACTGAGATTGAAGCAGTAATGATCACTGCTACCGTCACTGCTACAACAGTAATGATAATCACCGATGTAAGATCAACTTTATCTTCAGTGAGTGTATGAACAGCACTTAGCATTTCTGATGTCTTGTTGCTTACAGTGAGTGTAAAAAACATACTAGTTGTTGCTGATAGAACTGGGCTACCACTATCCTTCACAACAAACACTAGCTCATATGAGCCAGCATCTTGTTGGCTAAGCACTCGATTGAAACTTAACAAACCAGTATACTGGTTCATGCTGAATATCTGCTTGTCATTGCCTCTGATTATTTCATATTTTAGAAATGCATTCTCTTGACTATCTCCATCAGCTGCCTTTAGATGAGTGATGTTCTTTGAATGATGTCGGTAATATACAACATCCATATTATAAGGATTTACACTGGGAAATGTAAAATATGGAGCATTATCATTTTTATCAGTCACTTCAACAATCACATTTACTGTATTATTCAGAGATGGTATTCCATTATCTTTCACAAATACTTGAAACTTGTAAATGTTTTGAAACTCATGATCCAGTGACATAATAGCTGAGATCATGCCATCATCTTTGATTTTGAAAGGTAAAAACTTTTGCTTCTTATTGGTCAGAAGAGAATATGAGAGTTTTCCTCCAAGTCCCAGATCTGGGTCTGTTGCATTGATGAAGCCAACAGAAAATCTTGACTTCTGATTCTCTTCAATGAAGAATTTAAACGTCTCCATAGAGAACTGTGGCCGTACATCATTGACATCCGTCACTTGGATAGAGAACTTACTCTTACTTTGCAATGGAGGAGATCCTTTATCTTGACAGCTGATGATAATTTCATGCTTTGCCTCTGTTTCTCTATCCAATGCTTTTTTCACAATTACTTGGTATTTCTTAGTGTCCAGACTTTGTAGTTTAAATTTATCATAATGGAGATTGCAACTCACCTCTCCATTTTGTCCAACATCATGATCAGTTACTTTTACATAAGCAATTGAACTTCCCACCTCAATATCCTCTGAAACTGATGTTGAATCCTTTCCTGAGGCAGACAAGAATTTCAAGTGCATAGTTGGTGGTGTATTTTGTTGGTTTATCACATTTACTTGAACCATTGATTTTGCAGTTAAAGAAGGGCTGCCTCCATCTGTGGACTCTACAAATAGATTATATGTCAACATATTACCTAATGTAAACTTCTTCTCTAAGAATATTTGTCCAGTTTGTTCGTTGAGTTTAAAATGACTTTTAGCAACATCAGATGTTTTTTTACTAAAATGATAAGTGACCCTTCCATTTTTACCAGAGTCTAAATCTGTGGCTGATAAAGTTGCAATGGAAGAAGTTTCACTTGGTTCATTCTTTATTGTGACATTATAAAGATTTTGAGAAAATACTGGAGGATTATCATTAACATCTGTGACTGAAATGTGAACATCTAAAACACTTTGTTTGGAAGGAGTTCCACCATCTCTAGCAATTACTTTTACCATGTAGCTGTCTTTCACTTCTCTATTCAATCTTTCTTTAAGAATAATGTAGAGATCAGCTGTTTGGTCTACATTCTTTGAAACAGTGAGGCCAAATGGTTCATCCTTATATTTCTTAAGTTCATATGTAATTTGAGAGTTAGTAACTCCAATATCTTTGTCAATGGCATTAGGGATTGATATTTTGGTTCCTATAGCAATATCTTCAGAAAATTCAATGGTTGTTTGTTTATCAGGAAATTCTGGTTGATGATCATTCACATCTAGAATGATGACTTTAACTTCTAAAATCTTCATTATCCTTTTGGATTTTTGTACTGCAATATCTATCATTAGAGAACATTCCTTGTTAAATCTGCATAGTGACTCAGCATCCAATGTTTGTGCTGTGTAGAGTTTTCCTGTCTTTTTAGAAATGCGAAATAATGGAGAACTACTTGTACCATCCTGTTCCATAAGACTGAATGAAATTAAATTTTGATCTTTGATTGCCACATCA
This sequence comes from Sepioteuthis lessoniana, assembly GCA_963585895.1. NCBI lineage: Eukaryota > Metazoa > Mollusca > Cephalopoda > Myopsida > Loliginidae > Sepioteuthis > Sepioteuthis lessoniana. The sequence continues at coordinate 69,127,531 of OY757908.1, forward strand.
TCCATCACATTAGAATCAGCAGCAATGTCTCCAAGATAAGTGCCAGGACTTTTCCCTTCTTTAACTTTAAATGTCAGGTCAATACAGCCAGAATGTTGCAGTAACAAAAGCAGGAAACATGTTTGTAACAACATATCTGTGGTAACTATTTGATACTTCCTTTTAGTGAGATGCCCACTCAAACTTTTGTGGTTCTGTAATATAAAATAATATGTTCTGTGAGTTAATTTATAGGGTAATTTAACAAGCATTACAATATGTATATAACTAATGAAAACTTGTAAATATTTTCATATAATTATATGAAAAAAATCTGCACAACATTCAAATATATGTGATGAATTCATTATTTTAAAAAATATTGATTTCTTTCATAGACTTTATATTACAATTAATTGCCAATATATATAAATAAGGGAAAGTACATTATAATTATTAATTAATAGTAATCTCCTTAGGAAAATTAAACTAATTGTTGTGAGTATGAATGCACACTGTACATCATTATCAACTGGCTAATTGATTTATTCTTTAGGAGCATATAAAATCTCAATTTAATGTATCATTTTTTTCTGTGTAACAAAGATAGAAATATCAAATCCTTTTAATATAGATATCAATGAAAAATGAGGTAATACTAAAACATCAATGTCAGTCCAATAATTCATATCAATTCTGACAAAAATCATTAAAGAAAGAAAAGTCCAATCATGTTCATTATTTATATCTTAAGTGTCAGGTATTTAATGAATAAAACAATAGATTTAATTGTACAAAATCTATTTTGATATATTAATTACTTTATTCACTTTAGAATAAAATATCAAAAGGATTTCCTCTATATAAACATGATTAATTGAACTGTCTTTAATTTTTCTTATCTCTTAAAGAATAGTAAAAGAATCTAAATTAATATTAAACCGATCAGATTTGGATCAGTTTGAGATCAAAAAAGAAAAGAAAATAGTCCTATAAGTAACATATGATTGCAATCTGGTAAAGAAAATTTTTTAAATTCAAGTTCTAATTGATATTACTTCTGGCCTGTAATAGTTGTTATATATGAATATATCATAATAACAACTATAATGGAATAGAAGTAATATCATTTATTATTCTGTTAAAAGTATTAAAACTAAATCTGTCAAAATATTATCTTGACAGACTTCCATTGCTTTATTCAGGTTTTTTCATATTAAATTCTTAAACAAGAAAGAAATTTTTTTAAATACATATTAAGCAGTAACAATATTTTTATCTTTAGTGATTGTTTTTATTGATTAATTTCTAAAAATATCTTCTAAAAATAGGAGAAAACCACTTCCTTTGATTTTAAACATAAGTTTTGAATAGAAATATTTAAAAAACTGAACTTGTTTATTATTTTACAAGTAACTAGTTTCTCTTAATAAAGAATGAGTGGGATCATTTTTTGAGTTAAAAGTATATATATATATATATATATATATATATATATATATATATATATATATATATATATATATATATATATACACAATGAAGAAATATTTTAAACGATTTTTCTTTTTTATAAAACTAACTAAATATGCTTTCTGATAGAGAACCCATAGCTATTTAGTTATATTTTTTACCAACACAAAGAAGACTTAGTAAGTAGAAATTAAAAACTTATTAAATTATAAAAAGAAAAAATCAACTAAAAGTTTATGATTTCCTTTAGGCATTTTACATTATTAGCTTTTGCTTATATACAATAATAAAACTGTGTAGTTTTATATTTATTTTGTCTGTAATACTTAAGGGAGATAACTATTAAATACAAATTATAGAATCATCTCTCTTCTTTCATTCTTTATTTATATATTTTGAAATGCCAAAATGATGACTGAATGAATCATGGTTATTCTAGTAAAATAAACAAATGAGCAAAGGGGCTCCAAGTTTAGATTGTAAGAAGACTGACGAATTGGAAAAGACATAATGTCCTAATATTTCATACAGCTTTAGAAAAATCCAATCAAATTAAATGAGCATAAGAAAGCATAATTTGATTTTATAAATTTTTAATATCAGGCATACTGAACATTAAAATATTTTAAATTCATAAATAATGGCAAATCAGTTTGTTTCATAAAGCATAAAAATTAAATTATATATACATAGAGAAAAACAGCTAAAATACAATCCTAACACTAATGCACAATATGCAAGCTATTTATATTAAAATGAATCAGTTAATGATTTTATTGTTGTAGCTTTAAAGATAACTGTAGTTGGAAAAGAACACATTCATACACAAAGATATTTGAGAAAATGAGAAACTGTTTTTGCATGTAAATTTACAATTGAAATATTTAGGGACACAAATGAAATACTTTAAAAAAAGCAGTTTGTCCAATTATTACTGAATCATTATATATTAAATATGATATATTTGACATGAAAATATTGGTTAATTAAAAATTTAGATGTTTTAAAATACTATGATATTTAAACAATGATATCCAAGATATTTTTAGTACATTGAAAATCTGATAAAAATAATTGCTTAATTTCAATCCAGTCAATATTTTTATGCACTTTATTATTGCATAAATAAAAGGCAACTTGGATTTCAGCTTTTTCTGTAATTAATATTTTTCTTGTTAAATAAATAAATCATTTATGTTTTCTAAAAGTTTTTTTCTGAAAATCAGTGTTCAGTCATTACAGTAGAAAAGAAATGAATATATACAATTTTTGACAGCAAAAAAATGTCATATTCTTTTACATGCACAGATAAATCTATCACATTATTTGTAGGAAAATACAAAAGAAAGGGTATAAAAATATCTTACCTTTTTACAAAGATTTCTGTACTTCAGATTCCTTAAATGAAAATTTTCTTTTTATATTACTTTTTGCAGATGTTTTCTTAAGAATATTATTAAGAAGAAAAGCATTTGCTTCTTTCTGTTAGTGTGATACAATACAGGGAGAAGAAATCCTATTGAGTGTGTTGTATGGGTAATGGCTGCTACAATAAGTAATGGCAACTATTCATCAGTGAGGAAATAGTTTTCATTGGTTTAAATTATAATTATTCAATTTTTTTAAACAAGCCTATTTTAGATACTTATATATTTTAAAATAAGATACAAAAGAAACATCATTAAAAAAAGATGAAAATTTTTTTTGATTCCCATGATGCATTTTGTCAGCTGAGCTCTTTGTCCTTTAAAATATACCTTCTTTTTTCTTTCTTTCTCTGGAAACATCATAATGGCTCACCTCAAATATCACATCATGATATATGACACATGTAAGTATATTAAAAGGCTTGTGTCCATTAGAAAATTGTATATACTTACTGATTGTTTAATTAGACTAAAATTTGTATTTTAAATAAGCTACTTTTATTTATAAAGTGCACTTCATCAATAAGTTACGACTTTAACAGAGGTGATCCTTTGTTTTCAGAATGAAAGAGGAATGTTGTAGAATTGACATATTCTTGGGATTTATTCAAAGATGATTTTTATTTCCCCAAACTATAATCAGTTAAAATTTTTTTAATCATAAAGTTAATTATTTATCTTATCTCTTATTTACCTAGTTAATATTCTTGCTATTATAATTAAATTTCAGAATTAAAAAAATTAATAAATATTCATAAAAATTTCCATTCAAAACAGTACGAAAATTGTATGACTAAAATTTTCATCAAGTGCTTGTTAAAATATTGATGTTTAATAAGAGCTTTCAGTAGAATTTTATAGGTAGTTTTATTTTTAAGAAATTGTCTAATATTCATTCTTTATTTAATTTCTATTGCCTCAATCACTAAAAGTATTATTTTTTGATAGATATTTTATATCCCTGAAAAATGGCATTTTACTTTTAAAAATTAGAACTGATTAGAATATATCAGATCTTAAAACATCATTGTGGTACAGGAGGCAAGGGTCTTGGATTTCGATAAATATTTCCTGCTGATTGCTGACTTATATCAGAAGAGTTATTATCCTCTGTCACAGACTCTTTGTTGTCAATGTTTTGTGTAAGGTTTGGTGTATAAAAGCCTCTGGCCACAATTGTTGTATCACTTGGGTAGTTGACAGTCTGTCCCAATGGCCTCATCTCTGTTTCTTGTGACAGCTGCCCACTCTGCTTATGTTGAGGATTGCAATACTGGGAAGTATAGTCATCTAGATAATAAAAAGTATTAGGCAATGAAAAACTCATTTTAATTATATAGTTTCTGGTAAAAAAAAGTGATTCAAATCCTTTTCAGTTTTAATCTATTAACAGCAATATTTACATATCTCTTTAAGTAGTTATGAAATGTTACATTGATAGGTGTAAAATTAAAATTTTTTTGAATTCTTCAACAAAATATGAGATTTATAAAATTATACTAATTTAATAGATCTTTATGTTTGTAATTTTGATATATTGTTGCACTTCCTTAGATGTAATTTTCATATCTTCAAAAAAATCTTTCTTTAACACAATATATTTACCTCTTTCAAGATAAAATTGAAACAAATAATTTTTAATCCATTTTGGCCAATCCATCTGGAAAGGCTTAAGCAATTTGATAGAATATATTCTACATTTTTTGCTTTAAGTTATCATGGAAAAAACAAAGTGATGAATATAAATATATCTTTGATATAGCCAGATATTCATCAATAAAAACATCTTTTCCATATAGCTTGAACATAATCTTAAAAAAATATATATGGTTAACTTGTGTAAATAGCTCAAAAACTGAATTCAAATTTGAGTTTCTTAAAACTGATAAAATTTATAAAGAAATTGTCTAAAATGCAATTTTAAGAGATTTCAATGTAATTTCTAATGATGTTAGTTGAATATTTCTTTTAACAATTAAAAAAATTCAATTAAGATTTTATGGAAAAAAAATATAAATTTTCTGATAATTAAAAATGTCTGCTGTAAATGATTTCAGATATTAAACCAGTATTACATGTATCGTTATTAAATTCTTTTTTGAAGAATATTGTTGTCAAACCCACATTCTTTTTATTGTTAGATAATAATCATGATTTAAAGAATTCAGTCAATAAATTTAACAAAAAACAAATTAAATATATATCTTACGAGAAATCTCTTCATCTTCTCTTCTGTTTGTATCATTTCTCCTCTGTCTATTGTTGACATGAAATAATTTGGGAGATGGATGATTGAGATATTCAACTGAACTAAACTGAAGCTGTTCATTTTTGGAATTATTTGGAAGTATCAAGTCATCATGGTCCTGGGGCTAGTGAGTAAAAAACAAATCTAAAATAAGAATTCTTGTTATATGGGAAAATATTTTTCTGGGATAAAAAAGAATGAAATACTAATTAGAAAAAAAAAACATTTACAAGTCAGAAAAAGTCTGATTATAATGAATATCATCAATGAAATGTGAAGATCAAAAGTATATTAAAATTAATATATTTGAAATACTTAAGTAAAATATGAGAATAAACTAAACCTTCTTATAACAATTTAGTTATTAATATAAAATATTCAAACAATTCTTATACTTGATGAAAGCAATAAAACTATCATGCATATACATTAAAAAAAATTAAATGTGTAAGAAAACTAACTTTAGAGTTGTCTTGTATTTGAGCATGAGACGGTGGGAGAGAAGCTGATCTCTTCTGCTGATTGGGAAGTTTTTCTGCTGAATGAGATTCTCTGCTGGGTTGGTTGATATGTGCACTTCTTATTTTGTCTGTATGAGTCTTGTTTACATTAACAGCAGTTGGCCAAGATATCCCTTGCTTTGTAGGACACATCAAATGTCTCTGGTCACTCATATATCTGCCATTTGGACCAACAATAGCACCACCCACATTTGGTGGGTTCATTGCATGAGCATAGGTTACATTTCTCTGGTCATTACATCTAATGATACACACTGAGATTGAAGCAGTAATGATCACTGCTACAGTCACTGCTACAACAGTAATGATAATCACCGATGTAAGATCAACTTTATCTTCAGTGAGTGTATGAACAGCACTTAGCATTTCTGAGGTCTTGTTGCTTACAGTGAGTGTGAAAAACATACTAGTTGTTGCTGATAGAACTGGGCTACCACTATCCTTTACAACAAACACTAGCTCATATGAGCCAGCATCTTGTTGGCTAAGCACTCGATTGAAACTTAACAAACCAGTATACTGGTTCATACTGAATATCTGCTTGTCATTGCCTCTGATTATTTCATATTTTAGAAATGCATTCTCTTGACTATCTCCATCAGCTGCTTTTAGATGAGTGATGTTCTTTGAATGATGCCGGTAATATACAACATCCATGTTATATGGATTCACACTGGGAAATGTAAAATATGGAGCATTATCATTTTTATCAGTCACTTCAACAATCACATTTACTGTATTATTCAGAGATGGTATTCCATTATCTTTCACAAATATTTGAAACTTGTAAATGTTTTGAAACTCATGATCAAGTGACATAATAGCTGAGATCATGCCATCATCTTTGATTTTGAAAGGTAAAAACTTTTGCTTCTTATTGGTCAGAAGAGAATATGAGAGTTTTCCTCCAAGTCCCAGATCTGGATCTGTTGCATTGATGAAGCCAACAGAAAATCTTGACTTTTGATTCTCTTCAATGAAGAATTTAAACGTCTCCATAGAGAACTGTGGCCTTACATCATTGACATCTGTCACTTGGATAGTGAACTTGCTTTTACTTTCCAATGGAGGAGATCCTTTATCTTGACAGCTGATGATAATTTCATGCTTTGCCTCTGTTTCTCTATCCAATGCTTTTTTCACAATTACTTGGTATTTCTTAGTGTCCAGACTTTGCAGTTTAAATTTATCATAATGGAGATTGCAACTCACCTCTCCATTTTGTCCAACATCATGGTCAGTTACTTTTACATAAGCAATTGAACTCCCCACCTCAATATCTTCTGAAACTGATGTAGAATCTTTTCCTGAGGCAGACAAGAATTTTAGATGAATACTTGGAGGACTGTTTTGATTGTTGACAACATTTACTATGACCATTGATTTTGCAGTTAAAGAAGGACGGCTTCCATCTCTGGCCTCTACAAATAAATTATATGTCAACATATTACCTAATGTAAACTTCTTCTCTAAGAATATTTGTCCAGTTTGTTCATTGAGTTTAAAATGAATTTTAGCAACATCAGATGTTTTTTTACTAAAATGATAAGTGACTCTTCCATTTTTACCAGAGTCTAAATCTGTGGCTGATAAAGTTGCAATGGAAGAAGTTTCACTTGGTTCATTCTTTATTGTGACATTATAAAGATTTTGTGAAAACACAGGTGGATTATCATTAACATCTTTGACTGAAATGTGAACATCTAAAATATTCTCATTTGGTGGTGAGCCTCCATCTTTAGCAATCACTTTTACCATGTAGCTGTCTTTCACTTCTCTATCTAAACTTTCTTTTTGTATTATATACAGATCAGCTGTACCATCAACATTTTTGGAAACAGATAAACCAAATGGTTCATCTTTATACTTTTTAAGTTCATAAGTAATTTGGGAATTAATATTCCCAATATCTTTGTCAATGGCATTTGGTATTAATACTTTTGTTCCTTTCTTGTCATTTTCTTCAAAAAAAACAGTTGCTTGTTTATCAGGAAATTCTGGTTGATGATCATTCACATCTTGTATTATTACTTTCACCTCTAATATTTTCATTATTCTTTTAGATTTCTGTACAGCAACATCAACCATCAAGAAGCATTCTTTTCCATATGTACACAAAGACTCAGCATCCAATGACTGTGCAGTGTAAAGTTTTCCTGTCTTCTTAGAGATGCGGAATAATGGTGAGCTGCTTATACCATCTTGTTCCATAAGACTGAATGAAATTAAATTTTGATCCTGGATTGCCACATCATCCATCACATTGGAATCAGCAGCAATGTCTCCCAGGTAAGTACCAGGACTTTTTCCTTCTTCCACTTTGAACGTCAGGTCAACACCTTGACATAAATATTGAAGTGAGAGCAGAATGCATATTAGAATCAGCATACTTTCTTAATGAAGTTAATTCCTTTTTAAAATATGCTACAAATATCACCTGAAATTGAAAATAAATATTTTTATAAATTATCATTTTACTCAGAGTTTTGATTACTTGGAAAAAATATATCAAATATAATTTAGATAATAATAAACCCATTAAATCTTTGGCTGAGTTTCAAAAATCAGAAAAAATTGAGCACAAACTACATCTAAAATTTACTACTGGGATCAGTCATGTTCAAAGCTATCTCATCTTTCCATTAAAGGAAAGGTTGTAAATGGCTATTATCCTAAGCTTTTTCTTAGTATCTGACATGATCTCCCTGAGCCCAAAATATCAGGCTTATAGTAGAATAGCATTCAGCCCAAAATATTTAACTATTGAATAATATTGGTGTAAAATAGCATTTAGCCTAAAATATTGGGCTTTCAGGTTTGAAAAGTTAAGTGTATATACACAAAGATATTCTGATATACATTCACAGTTAAAACTTATGATAAATTTATTATTATCATTATTTTTTTTTCTTCATTTAAGGTCATTATTTAAAATAACATAATCTAACACAATGCCAAATATTTTATAAGATAGATAAACAATAATAATAAAATTGGATCTTCATTTTTAGCAGCCATGTTTGTTGATGTCTCACTATTGAACTTTTTTTTACTTAATAAAAAAATATCATAAAAAAAAAGCAACAAAAAGAATAAATATTTTTTCTAAATAAGAAATTATATTTTAGGATTATAGAAGCATAAATCATTAGAAGTTAATTTAGTAAACTTAGTGAGATATATATTTCATGAACATTGATTTCAAAAATCAAGAAATAACAAATCTGCAATTATTTAAGATTACCGTAAAAACTTGAGGAATAAATGTGTAAACAATTCAAACTTATAAATTCACTTCATTCAAATTAAAATCAGCTTAAAAATCTTCTTGAAATTAAATAAATACAAAACAGATTTTGAAATTGAAATTAGACTATACATTTACATGTACATTTTCACAAATCTTAAAAAGAAAATTAGCAAAAGAAAATCATTAAAGAATCTTACCTTTAAGCAGATAAAACTTGTATCCTGTATATTGAAATGAGATGAAATTTACACTCTTACTTTATCTTTTGTAACAATTGATCAAAAGCAGAATATGTGAAGTCCGGGGTCCATTCTTTAGTTGACAGTCTGCAGCAATCCTAGTGAATGTGGTGTGTGTACAATGGCTGCTACTATAAATGATAACTACTATTTATTAAAAAGAAAATTGACCTAACATATCCAATTTTTATTATTTCATTTTTTTAATAAGTTAGTTTTAAAGACAGAAATATTTAGATATAAATTTATATGTAAATAGCAATTTTTAAAAAAAATCAATTGTAAATTCCCAGGATGCATTTTGTCAATTCAGTCCTTTGTTTCTTTCAGCTTGCTTTCTTCTTTCTCTCACCAGAAACATCATGGTGGCTTTCCTCAATTATTGCATATAAAAGTGTCTCCCATATGTCATGTAAGTATAAAATATGTTTCCATTGACAATATCTAAATGCATTTATTGCAAGTAAGTTATTCATGCTTATAGATTTTTTTACAAATTCTGATCAAAATAATGAGATATGTCTAAGTGGAAAATCTTTTCAAATATGTGGGTTCATTTTTCAACTAAAATTAATCTTTGTTTCAAAGAAGAAATGCAACTGTTATCAAATTATTATAAACTTTTGTATTTGAATAAAACATTTTCATTAGACTTCCTATAAACTGTTTGATTTTATTAATTTTTCTATGAAAACTAGTTCATACTTAATTTTGTTCTTCCAGTTATCTAATTAGCATAGTTTATTAGGTTTATATCTAAAAATATTAATAAAAAGTAAAACTAGTTAATTTTTTCTTCCTAGAAAATAAAACTTAAGGAAAAGTGAATGAAAATGAAAATATATTATACAACAAAAATATTACTGTGGTACTGGGGGTAAGGGTCTTGGATTACGGTAAATATTTCCTGCTGATTGCTGACTTATATCAGAAGAGTTACTATCCTCTGTCACAGACTCTTTGTTGTCAATGTTTTGTGTAAAACTTGGCGTGTAAAAGCCTCTGGCCACAATTGTTGTATCACTTGGGTAGTTAACAGTTTGTCCCAATGGCCTCATCTCTGTTTCTTGTGTTGGTTGCCCACTTTGTTTTTGTTGAGGATTGCAGTACTGAGAAGTATACGCTTCTAAAAAATATATACAGTTAAAATCAATATCATTATTAAGGATGTATTATTTGTCAGATAAAAATATAATCTAACAAGGTCAATATATTTTTCATTTCTACTCACCAATCTGAAAAACTATTAATTGATTCCTTTGTACATAAAACATAAATTACACCCTCATATAATTTCTATCTTTTAAATTTAAACAATTATTATTATCAAGCATTATATCAAATTATTACAGAAGAGGATAATAAAAATTATGTATGTGTGTGTGTTTACATATATATATTTGGCATTCAGAGAATTAAATCTAAATAGCTTCCTTTTTGAATTAAGTAATATATATTTTGGAATTATAAATAATTTAAGTGAACACATTTTTAGTGATACAAATGTTGAAAGTAAGCAGAGATGAGTATGAAAGTCATGCAAAGTCATTTGTTTGTTTTGTCACAAAATGAAAAAAATATGTACAAATTTTCATTGTTATATCATTACCCCGTTACTGATTTTTAACATGATGAAAAAAAAATTTTAACTGCATCTTTAGTAACACAAAAACTTCATGCATATTAATGAACTGATTTTGGGTGAATTTATTTACATCAATTTATCTTCAGATATAATTTATCAACACAACTATTTTGGGGGTCTTAACATATTTGATAACTTAAACCCAAGAGCATGGTTTAAATCAATGATATTAAATTTCATGTATTAACTCTAACCTTATAATATTGATTGAATTGCTTATATACACATATTGATAAATGATAATTGATAAAAAGTATCTGGAAATAAGAGATAATCATAGGATATTTGTGATTAAATTTACCATACACCTACTGAGATGAGCTTATTGTTTTACTAAAAATTAGATTTCTCTCAATTATCTGTCATTTTTAAGCATGAAATATGTAAACAAGGTTGGATATTTCAATAGTAAACTTTATGCATAATACATAACATATATTTCATTACTACTACAATTCATGACATAGGTGAGTTTGAGTTTGAATTTTGTTCAATGGTATATCAACCACTGGGTTATTTAATACCAGAAGGGTTAGATTGGTTTTGTCTTTTGTATATGTTTTAGTGTATGAGTATGGGTTTTTCTTATGTTTTATTATATTTGGTTAGATTGTAATGAAGAGGTTGGTTTCTTTTAGAAAGCTCAAAATTTCCTCTGATTTGATGTTTTTTACGAGGTCCTTTAAGTTGCTTTTCTGGTAATATTTTGGGCAAATATTTCTAAACCTGGTACAGTTTATGAGAGTGTATTAGACTGTAAGGCATACTTTGCATGATGAGCAAATTGGTGGTTCTTCCCTTTTTAGAAGGTGTGAGTGGGTAATATGAGTCTGGCAAAAGTGAAATCTGGAGAGTATAACTTCTTTTCTATATCTTCAGTGGCCTACCAGCCAATTACCTATGGTCACTAGTATATGGTGGAGTTTGTTCTGCATGTATCATCCTAATATTTCTACCATTTCTTAAGTAGTAATTTGTTAATAATTAGTTTTAGGTCAGTGAATGGAATTTTTGTATTAGAGCTGCCTTCTGGCAGTGCTTTTTTTGCAGCTTTGTCTGTCCTTTTATTTCCATGTATACTAATGGGGCTTGGTATCCAGGTGAGAATGGTGCTATTATTTTTGGAAAGAGTGTTCATTTAGTCAAGGAGTCTTGTGATGAGGGGAGTTGATGTATTTTTGTTCTGTAGAACTTGGAAGGCTGATTTGGAATTTGAGTAGATGATGAATTTACAGGATTTGTGGTAAGCTATCATGTTCATGGGTGGCTCAATAACTGTGACTTCTGCACTATAGATTGAAGATTCATTTGGGAGACGCTTTAGCAGTTCTTGGTTTTGGAGGATAGCTGTATGACCAACTTTCATTCTATCTGCATCCATCTCTATAGATGTGGTGGTAATCTGGGAAGTTGTTTTGGATGTTGAGGAATTTCGCTTGGAAAGTGATGGGGTGTGTTTTGGTTTTGGATAGTCTTGTTCTAGTTTTTCTATTGGTTGATTTCTGGTCCATGGTACTGTTTTTGAGAGGATGGTATTATGTATGATTTTGGGATTGATTTTCATTTCATTTAGGAGGGTTTGGATTCTTACATCAAAAGGTTTGATGGTCTTTGTTTTATTTTCAAACAGGTTTTTGTATCTTATTTCCATAATGCATTTATGGGCAGGGTTTTGGGGGCATGAAATGAGTTTAGTATTGGAGTGCAAGTTTTTATCTTCTCAAGGAAAGTGGGGGTTCACTGGCTTCTATGAATAAGCTTTCAGTTGGAAAGTTAGTGAAGGCTCCTAGGGTAATACAGAAGCCCAGGAGGTGGATGGTTTCAAGTTCTCGTAGTTAGGATATTTTGGCTGCTCTATATATGAAGCAGTTATAATTAAACTTTGATCTTTTTAGACATCTGTATAGTTTGATTAGGATGTTTTTGTCAGCACCTTAGACTGTGTGGGCTATGGCTTTCAGGAGTTGATTGTTTGGTTGCATTTGATCCTCGGTTATTTGATATGGGGGATGAAGGATAGTTATAGGTCCATCATGCCTAAGAATTGGTATTGATTGGTTATGGGTATTTCAGTACTATTTATTCTTAGGGTAGGTTAATTATGCATTTTGATTATGCATTTTGTGAATTTGCAGAAGTGCATGCATTTGCTTTTGTTATTAGAGATTTTAAAACAATTTTTCATGGGTCATTTTGATATCTTGTTGATGCATTATGGGATTTTTCTTTCTATGGTAGCCATATTGGATCTATAACAAATTAGGAAATCATCGACATACAATGATCCAATGATTTCTGAGGGGAGGCAGGTTGTTATTTTATTGATTTTAATCATGAACAAGATCCCAGATAGGATGCTACTCTGAGGTACACTTATTTCTTGTGATTTTGAATCGGAAAGTGTATTGCTTATTCATATTTGAAAGGTCCAGTCTTCTAGGAAGTGTTTTATGAAGGTGGAGGAGTCTACCTTGTACACTGAGATCTTTGAGTATGCCAAATGGCTATGATGTGTCATAGGCTTTTTCAAGGTCAAAAAGAATTGCAACCATATGTTCTTTTTTGATAAAAGTGTCTCTGATTAGAGTTTCTGTGCAAACTATTTGGTTTGTGATATTTCTCTTGGCTCTGAAGCCTATTTGTAGATTTGAGAGGATGTTATTTAATCTAAGGACCCATGTCAGTCTTAGATTGATCATCCTTTCATGAGTTTTGATAGGGTTTGTCGAAACTTCTTTATTTTTTAAGGATAGTGATGGTTGTGACTTGCTTCCATAAGGTAGGAATGTTGCCAGAGATTCAGATATTGTTGTATATATCTAGAAGATATTTCAGGGATATTGTTGGGAGTTCTTTGAGAAGAGTGTAGTGGATTTCTTCTGGACTGGGGGATGAGTTGTTGGATTTGGATATGAAGGTTTTCCAAGAGGATCTTTTGGCTTCTTTGATGGTACATCAAGTTTTGGCTTTTTGTTGTTTGTATTTATTTAGATTTTTCTAGTTGGTTTCAGAAGTCTAGTCGAAGAGGAATCAACCTATTGGGCACTAGTCAACTTGAAAAATGAACTGATGGATGTTCACCAATCAGACATCAGCAAAATGCTGCTCTTTTCCCCTTCAAACTTAGTCTCTTTTATGTTCATCAAATCTTGCCACTTCACATGAGCTTATCACGTTCTCCTCCATAAAACAAGTCACATCTCTTGCGTCCTTTTCTTCTTCTGGTTTCTGCATGCCAGTAGCAGATAGAGCACACCTTCTGTTTCTTCAAGGTAAGATTGTTTGTGGCATTACTACTACACCCCCGCTGATCATATGATCACACATGAAACATTCTGATGAAGTGTTGTTTGGAATTTCCTGAGGGTTGCTTGACATTCTCTTATCATGTTTTTGCACTCCTCTATGAATTATGGTTTATTGTGTTTTGAGGATAGTTTTATTGGCTATGGTGATAAGGCTATTGGTAAAATGTATTATGGGTTTTTCTTGATTTGTATTTGATTCCGGGATTAGTATGGTAAGACATAGTTTTTTGTATGATTGCTAGTTTGCTTTTTCAAAATTCCATCATAAGGGTTTTGTTTGTGGTTCTGAGTTTTCTTTTATAGAGTTTCCATTATTATTAGGTAGTGGTCACTGCCACAGGGATCTTTGCATACTCTCCAGTTATAGTCTATGAAGATTGATGGATTACTGAGGGTTAGGTTTATGGCAGAAAATGTACCTGAGGATGGGTCAAGGAGAATCTGAGGTTTCTTATTGTAGAGGCATAAATTGTTGCTATTGATGATTTGTTTTCAAGGTTCTGGCCTCTTTTGTTTGTTGTTTTACTTCCCCATATTATGTTGTGGCTGTTGAAATCTCACATCAAGATAAATGGTTTAGGGATTTGTTTTATCAAGTTTTTTACTTCTTTTTCATTGATGGGTCATGAGGTGGGATATAGTGAGCAAATGGAGACAGTTTTGAGTAAGGTTGCTTAAACTGCAATTGCTTTCAAGTGGGTGTTGATATTGATTTTATTTTAGAGAATATTTTTCCTAATTAGATTAATACTCCACCTAGAGTGCTTTGTCCAGTATCATGTATGTAGTCATATTGTTTAAAGGGTTTTGTATTTGGTTTGTCACTGCTTTTTATGAAGGTTTCCTGGAGATATATGGCAGTAGGGTTGAGTTCAGCAATTAACAAAAGCAGTACATTGTAATTTGCCTTGTAGTTACAGCAGTTCCAATGGATTATTTTATGAGTCATGCTTTTAATCTTTGTTGTGTATTTGATGTTTATGTAGTTTTGGTTTAAGTGGGGTTTTTTTTATTTAGCTGGATTTGGTGATTTCCATTGTTACTAGGCTTTTTGATCTGGTACTTTTTTTTGGTACTTCTACCAGTAAGGTATTGTTTATTAGTGTTTTGACAGATTTAGGTTTTATTAGAGAGTTGAAAGTTTTTTAATAACATAGGGAGACAATTTAGTGATTGGGTTATCCTTGGCCAACTACAGCACTATAAATTTGGGAAAGATCTAGAGTAATTATCTGAGTCAGACTCTGCTGTAACATATTGACCTTTGACAGACTGGTTAGTTTATGGATTTCAAAACAGGATGTGCAATTGTATCTTAAGATAAAAAAGGGACAGTGGAAATGCCATATGGATTGCATAGGCATCTGAAAAATATATAACAATAGCAGTCTTCAATCCCAAAGAGAGAGCAGTCAGTCAGCAGAGTCAGTGGTAAGTAGTGAGCAGTCACACTGTTTTGGGCATTTGCCCAGGGGTTGGGGGGGCAGATAGCTCTGGATTGTAAAGTGGCTCTGAATCAGTCTCTTGTGAAAAGAACACAAAGAAGGACTCTCTGAAGATGTATCTCAATCAGAAAATATTGTATCTTAGCAGTTCCCTGTCTATACAACTCTCTCTCTCTTTCTCATGCAACCTTTTTGTAAATAAAAAAGAGAATATATTTTCATACATAAGTATTATTGTCACTTTTATCTCTGCTATACAAATCTGCATGTGGATGCTTTAAGGTTTTAAATTTTTTGCTTTGGTTTTGCATTTTTTGTATCCATGGGAATTTTAAATCAGTTCACTGACTGTGCTCTTCACCCACCATAGAGCTCCATAAAAATATCAGGGGGGAAACCCATTCACCTTGGTAAATCAGGGTTACACATTCAGTATACTCACCCTGAGAAAAGGGAACAACAATTTTCATTACCACCTAGTGATAAAAGGGGAAACATAGGAATTTCTTCAGTATGATTTCCCCTATAGCTACTGATTTCGAATTCAGAAACTTTCAAAATTCTTTGGTAAGCCTCCAAAGAAAGACTTGATGTGATGAGTCGATTGATTGGATCAGGCCTCTCCAATCACCTATCTAGCCAATTAAGGGCCAAAGAGGAGTGTTGCTAATCATGTGGTCACTTAGGCAACTAGGTCATTGACTGCTCAGCCACAAGGATCCTGTCCTGAAGCATCATGGGTCATCACTGATGAGCAACAGGTGTCTTCATTGGGAGGGAGTTTAATCCCTCTATAGAAGTGCATTTGGCATATTCTATAGCCACAGCCAACAGAGAAGTTACGGAGGGGAAACAAAAAATTGATTGGGAATTTAATTATAAGCATAGAGAAAAAAATTTAAACTGTTTACTTACCTGCAGCTTCATCATCCTGTAGAGAGCTTATTTCCTTTTTGTTTTTACCATGGGAATGGGTCAGTTTTGGTGAGGGATGGTTGAGGTATTCTGGAGAACTAATTTGTTGCGTTTTATTTCTTTCACTATGTGGTAGTATTTCTTCATCAAGAATACGTGTACGCTAAGAAAAGAAAATTATAAATGGGTCAATTCAGTTATAATTTGCCAATGCTAAATGAAAATTGACAGAATTATGGCTTGCAAAATCTTATATGAAATATTTCTAATTCAATCAGAAACATTAACAGCATCATACATGAAATGAAAGCAATGAAAGAATTTTTATGAAAACAGATAATCAAATTTAACAAGACTCTGAAAAAGTCATATGAAAATGTTATAGAACAGAAATGATGAGTAAAGGTTGAGATGAAATATCTAGAAAAAAATTCTTAACAGGTACATGTTTTAATTATTAAAACAAAAACAACTTTACTAAATATATTGAATAAGGAAATATAAATACAAAGTAAAATTATGATTCCAGCTGATACTTTCAATACAATTCTGTTGTTATAGATTACTAATATTTCTAAATAGTAGCATAGCAACAGAAATATAATTGTGGGTAAAATACAAAATGAATAAAATGACTAATTTTCTTACCTGACCTACATCCTGTATATGAGATCCTGTCTGTGGTAAGGAAGCAGATCTTTTCTGCTGATTCAGAAGTTTTTCTGTTGAATGAGGTTCTCTGCTGGGTTGGTTGATATGTGCACTTCTTATTTTGTCTGTCTGAGTCTTGTTTACATTAACAGCAGTTGGCCAAGATATTCCCTGTTTTGTAGGACACATTAAATGTCTCTGGTCACTCATATATCTGCCATTTGGACCAACAATGGAACCACCCACATTTGGTGGGTTCATTGCATGAGCATAGGTTACATTTCTCTGGTCATTACATCTAATGATACACACTGAGATTGAAGCAGTAATGATCACTGCTACCGTCACTGCTACAACAGTAATGATAATCACCGATGTAAGATCAACTTTATCTTCAGTGAGTGTATGAACAGCACTTAGCATTTCTGACGTCTTGTTACTAACAGTGAGTGTAAAAAACATACTAGTTGTTGCTGATAGAACTGGGCTACCACTATCCTTCACAACAAACACTAGCTCATAGGAGCCAGCATCTTGTTGGCTAAGCACTCGATTGAAACTTAACAAACCAGTATACTGGTTCATACTGAATATTTGCTTGTCATTGCCTCTGATTATTTCATATTTTAGAAATGCATTCTCTTGACTATCTCCATCAGCTGCCTTTAGATGAGTGATGTTCTTTGAATGATGCCGGTAATATACAACATCCATATTATAAGGATTTACACTGGGAAATGTAAAATATGGAGCATTATCATTTTTATCAGTCACTTCAACAATTACATTCACTGTATTATTCAGAGATGGTATTCCATTATCTTTCACAAATACTTGAAACTTGTAAATGTTTTGAAACTCATGATCCAGTGACATAATCGCTGAGATCATGCCATCATCTTTGATTTTGAAAGGTAAAAACTTTTGTTTCTTATTGGTCAGAAGAGAATATGTGAGTTTACCTCCAAGTCCTAGATCTGGGTCTGTTGCATTGATGAAGCCAACAGAAAATCTTGACTTTTGATTCTCTTCAATGAAGAATTTAAACGTCTCCATAGAGAACTGTGGCCTTACATCATTGACATCCGTCACTTGAATAGAGAACTTACTTTTACTTTCCAATGGAGGAGATCCTTTATCTTGACAGCTGATGATAATTTCATGCTTTGCCTCTGTTTCTCTATCCAATGCTTTTTTCACAATTACTTGGTATTTCTTAGTGTCCAAACTTTGCAGTTTAAATTTATCATAATGGAGATTGCAACTCACCTCTCCATTTTGTCCAACATCATGGTCAGTTACTTTTACATAAGCAATTGAACTCCCCACCTCAATATCTTCTGAAACTGATGTAGAATCTTTTCCTGAGGCAGACAAGAATTTTAGATGAATACTTGGAGGACTGTTTTGATTGTTGACAACATTTACTATGACCATTGATTTTGCAGTTAAAGAAGGACTGCCTCCATCTGTGGCCTCTACAAATAAATTATATGTCAACATATTACCTAATGTAAACTTCTTCTCTAAGAATATTTGTCCAGTTTGTTCATTGAGTTTAAAATGACTTTTAGCAACATCAGATGTTTTTTTACTAAAATGATAAGTGACCCTTCCATTTTTGCCAGAGTCTAAATCTGTGGCTGATAAAGTTGCAATGGAAGAAGTTTCACTTGGTTCATTCTTTATTGTGACATTATAAAGATTTTGAGAAAATACAGGAGGATTATCATTAACATCTGTAACTGAAATGTGAACATCTAAAACACTTTGTTTAGGAGGAGATCCACCATCTTTAGCAATTACTTTTACCAAGTAGTTTTCTGTCACTTCTCTATCTAAACTTTCTTTTTGTATCATATATAGATCTGATGTCCCATCAACATTTTTAGAGACTGACAGGCTAAATGGTTCATTTTTATATTTCTTAAGTTCATAAGTAATTTGAGAATTAATATTCCCAATATCTCTGTCAATGGCATTAGGTATTAATACTTTCATTCCTTTTTTATAATTTTCTTCAAACAAAATTTTTGCTTGTTTGTCTGGGAATTCAGGTTGATGATCATTTACATCTTCAATTTTTACTTTCACTTCCAATATTTTCATGATTCTCTTAGACTTCTGAACAGCAACATCAACCATCAGAAAACATTCTTTTCCATATCTACACAAAGATTCAGCATCCAACGTTTGGGCTGTGTAAAGTTTTCCTGTTTTTTTAGAAATGCGGAATAATGGGGAACTGCTTGTACCATCCTGTTCCATAAGACTGAATGAAATTAAATTTTGATCTTGAATAGCTACATCATCCATCACATTAGAATCAGCAGCAATGTCTCCCAGGTAAGTACCAGGACTTTTTCCTTCTTCCACTTGGAATATAAGATCTACACTTTGAGAGAAGTGTAGAAAATAGGGTAGAACAAATATTGAAATCCACATAATTTTTTAAATGGAATCTTTTTTGAAAATATTCAGCAAATATCACCTGAAATTGAAAGCAGATATGAAAAGTCATTTTTAAAGTGTTTTGATTACTTTTTGAATATATCAGTTTCGACTGAAATAATTATTTGAATAAATAGCCATTTGGCTTTCAGATATCTAAGCTTATAAAATTCACAAAATGAACTGAGTCCAAAACACATTCAAACTTTACTCCAGAGAAGTCATATTCATATAATTCTATCTCTTTTTTCTATGAAATAAAAAGCTTGAAATGGTCACTATATTGTACCCAAACTATTGGGTTTATGATATATAGTAAAACAGCACTCAGTTCAAAATGTTTGGCTAACAGATACAAATGTTGAGTATATATACATCGATATATATTCACAGTTCAAACTGACAATAAAACATTTTTTGCAATTTATTTTTACTTCATTTAAAATCATTGCTTTAAATGGCGTTATACTAAATATTTTCAAAGATAGACATGTTTTTAAATATTATTTACAACAATTTTTTTATGTATTAAGTTAGCTTCTGTAATTATAGTTCATGTTTCACAAAAGAAAGTTTAAATGATATTGGGTGTTTTTTTTTAATATATATATTACTGGATCTTTATTTTTAAGCGGCCATGTTTGTTGATCTAGTAATGTCTCATTATTGGTTAAATGATAGTATTCATTCTTAGATTAAAGAAATTTCATAATGCTAAAATTTGGGGGCAACAAGAATTAGAATATATATATGTAACAAAAAATACATTTTAGATT
The DNA here is from genome assembly GCA_963585895.1 of Sepioteuthis lessoniana. Classification (NCBI taxonomy): domain Eukaryota; kingdom Metazoa; phylum Mollusca; class Cephalopoda; order Myopsida; family Loliginidae; genus Sepioteuthis; species Sepioteuthis lessoniana. The sequence continues at coordinate 69,147,859 of OY757908.1, forward strand.
AATTAAAACTTAAACTATAAGGTGTCAGTTAAGTAACTTGAAATGAAGCCTATTTTCAGGAAGATTTCAATGAAAAAAAAAACAAAGCTTCAGCATCACATTAAACTTACAGTAAAAAATGAGAGATAAATGTTAGAAAAATTCAAATTTATATATTGACATTATCTGAATTAAAATCAGCTTAAAAATCTTCTTGAAGTTAAATAGATCTATAGCACATTTTTGCATAAAAATTAAAGCACATGCATATGTATGCATTATTATAAGTTATCAACAGAAAATTAGCAAAAGAAAATTATAAAATCTACTTACCTTCCAATAGAGAAAACCTGTATACTGGATATTGAAATGAGATGAAATTTACACTCTTACTATATTTTCAACAGCAATTCATTAACTGAAGAATATTCGGTATCAGGAATCCATTCTTTATTTTGAGACAGTCAGCAGCAATCCTAGTGAATGTGGTGTGTGTACAATGGCTGCTACTATAAATTATAACTACTATTTATCAAAAAGAAAATTGACCTAATGTATCCAATTTTTATCATCTAATTTTTTTTAATAAGTTAGTTTTAAAGACAGAAATATTTAGATATAAATTTATATTTAAATAGCAATTTAAAAAAAAATCAATTGTAAATTCCCAGGATGCATTTTGTCAATTCAGTCCTTTGTTTCTTTCAGCTTGCTTTCTTCTTTCTCTCACCAGAAACATCATGGTGGCTTTCCTCAATTATTGCATATAAAAGTGTCTCCCATATGTCATGTAAGTATAAAATATATTTCCATTAACAATATCTAAATGCATTTATAACAAGTAAGTAATTCATGCTTATAGATTTGTTTACAAATTCTGATCAAAATAATGAGATATGTCTAAGTGGAAAATCTTTTCAAATATGTGGGTTCATTTTTCAACTAAAATTAATCTTTGTTTCAAAGAAGAAATGCAACTGTTATCAAATTATTATAAACTTTTGTATTTGAATAAAACATTTTCATTAGACTTCCTATAAACTGTTTGATTTTATTAATTTTTCTATGAAAACTAGTTCATACTTAATTTTGTTCTTCCAGTTATCTAATTAGCATAGTTTATTAGGTTTATATCTAAAAATATTAATAAAAAGTAAAACTAGTTAATTTTTTCTTCCTAGAAAATAAAACTTAAGGAAAAGTGAATGAAAATGAAAATATATTATACAACAAAAATATTACTGTGGTACTGGGGGTAAGGGTCTTGGATTACGGTAAATATTTCCTGCTGATTGCTGACTTATATCAGAAGAGTTACTATCCTCTGTCACAGACTCTTTGTTGTCAATGTTTTGTGTAAAACTTGGTGTGTAAAAGCCTCTGGCCACAATTGTTGTATCACTTGGGTAGTTAACAGTTTGTCCCAATGGCCTCATCTCTGTTTCTTGTGTTGGTTGCCCACTTTGTTTTTGTTGAGGATTGCAGTACTGAGAAGTATACGCTTCTAAAAAATATATACAGTTAAAATCAATATTATTATTAAGGATGTATTATTTGTCAGATAAAAATATAATCTAACAAGGTCAATATATTTTTCATTTCTACTCACCAATCTGAAAAACTATTAATTGATTCCTTTGTACATAAAACATAAATTACACCCTCATATAATTTCTATCTTTTAAATTTAAACAGTTATTATTATCAAGCATTATATCAAATTATTACAGAAGAGGATAATAAAAATTATGTATGTGTGTGTGTTTACATATATACATTTGGCATTCAGAAAATTAAATCTAAATAGCTTCCTTTTTTAATTAAGTAATATATATTTTGGAATTATAAATAATTTAAGTGAACACATTTTTAGTGATACAAATGTTGAAAGTAAGCAGAGGTGAGTATGCAAGTCATGCAAAGTTATTTGTTTGTTTTGTCACAAAATGAAAAAAAAATATGTACAAATTTTCATTGTTATATTATTATCACGTTACTAATTTTTAACATGATGAAAAAAAATTTTAGCTGCATCTTTAGTAACACAAAAACTTCATGCATATTAATGAACTGATTTACGGTGAATTTATTTACATCAATTTATCTACAGATATAATTTATCTACACAACTTTTGCGAGGTGTTTGTAAAGGCTGTATGTTCATTTCAGTCGGGTCACCATTCTTAGTGAGGAAGATTATTACGGTAGTTCCTTGCTACGTTGTTGTAAAATAAAGGAGTTGGAATGAGATATCGAAAAGTTTTTGTGAAGGTTTTTAATGGAAGCCAGAATAAAGGGTACCTTTATGTTGGAAGTCTCGTAGGAAAGAAGGAAAGAAAATAGTTATTGAGCCGAGAAGGAATTATAGCAGCTAAATGCCTGAGCAGAATGCGCATCACTACAGTTAAGGCATTGTTGAATGTCTGAGTGAGATATGGTCGTCATAGGTGTAACAAAAGTTTTGTTTGCTGGTTAAGGACATGAATGATGTAGTCACCTATGAATGTGTGGTCCTGGTTGTTGTAGGAGAGAAGCATAAAGTCTCTTGAAAATGTTGCCCAGGGATGAGGTAGCTGGATGTCTAAGCGGAATTGCGTGTCGCGGGAGACATAGCTAAAATTAGAGGTGACATGAAGGTGTTCCTGTGTGTGGCAGATTGAATGCATCTAATTCATGTCCAACAGGGAACCCTTGGTCTAAGAGAGTAGACTCAAGACATCCATAAATTAGATAGCTTTCCTCATAGTGTCATGATGCTGCTGCTATGAAGGGAGCGGACAGTAAGTATGTCTGTCCAGTTTGAAAGGTTCTGAGAGAGTTTTTGGCAGGCTTTCACCATTTTTATGTTGTCAGAAAAAATGGTCTGAATAGGATAAGTCATCCTCATTGGGTGAAAATATATGTCAACTATAACAGTCAAATTAATTTATGCGCCAAATAAAAATACAAAGTTCTTTCTGCTACACAACTATTTTTGGGGTGTTAACATATTTGATCACTTAAACCCAACAGCATGGTTTAAATCAATGATATTAAATTTCATGTATCAACTCTAACCTTATAATATTGATTGAATTGCTTTTATATACACATATTGATAAATTATAATTGATAAAAAGTATCTGGAGATAAGAGATAATCATAAATTTACCATATACCTACTGAGATGAGCTTATTGTTTAACTAAAGATTAAATTTCTCTCAATTATCTGTCATTTTTAAGAATGAAATATGTAAACAAGGTTGGATGTTTCAAAAGTAAACTTTATGCATAATACATGAAGTATATTTCATTACTACTAAAAATTCACGATACTGGTGAAATAGAGATTTCATCATGAATTTAAAAGTACAAAGAAAAAGATTTAATCTGGTTACTTACCTGCAGCTTCATCATCCTGTAGAGAGCTTATTTCCTTTTTGTTTTTACCATGGGAATGGGTCAGTTTTGGTGAGGGATGGTTGAGGTATTCTGGAGAACTAATTTGTTGCGTTTTATTTCTTTCACTATGTGGTAGTATTTCTTCATCAAGAATACGTGTACGCTAAGAAAAGAAAATTATAAATGGGTCAATTCAGTTATAATTTGCCAATGCTAAATGAAAATTGACAGAATTATGGCTTGCAAAATCTTATATGAAATATTTCTAATTCAATCAGAAACATTAACAGCATCATATATGAAATAAAAGCAATGAAAGAATTTATATGAAAACAGATAATCAAATTTAACAAGACTCTGAAAAAGTCATATGAAAATGTTATAGAACAGAAATGATGAGTAAAGGTTGAGATGAAATATCTAGAAAAAAATTCTTAACAGGTACATGTTTTAATTATTAAAACAAAAACAACTTTACTAAATATATTGAATAAGGAAATATAAATACAAAGTAAAATTATGATTCCAGCTGATACTTTCAACACAATTCTGTTGTTATAGATTACTAATATATCTAAATAGTAGAATAGAAACAGAAATATAATTGTGGGTAAAATACAAAATGAATAAAATGACTAATTTTCTTACCTGACCTACATCCTGTATATGAGATCCTGTCTGTGGTAAGGAAGCTGATCTTTTCTGCTGATTCAGAAGTTTTTCTGTTGAATGAGATTCTCTGCTGGGTTGGTTGATATGTGCACTTCTTATTTTGTCTGTCTGAGTCTTGTTTACATTAACAGCAGTTGGCCATGATATTCCCTGCTTTGTAGGACACATCAAATGTCTCTGGTCACTCATATATCTGCCATTTGGACCAACAATGGAACCACCCAAATTTGGTGGGTTCATTGCATGAGCATAGGTTACATTTCTCTGGTCATTACATCGAATGATACACACTGAGATTGAAGCAGTAATGATCACTGCTACAGTCACTGCTACAACAGTAATAATAATCACTGATGTAAGATCAACTTTATCTTCAGTGAGTGTATGAACAGCACTTAGCATTTCTGATGTCTTGTTGCTTACAGTGAGTGTAAAAAACATACTAGTTGTTGCTGATAGAACTGGGCTACCACTATCTTTTACAACAAACACTAGCTCATATGAGCCAGCATCTTGTTGGCTAAGCACTCGATTGAAACTTAACAAACCAGTATACTGGTTCATGCTGAATATCTGCTTGTCATTGCCTCTGATTATTTCATATTTTAGAAATGCATTCTCTTGACTATCTCCATCAGCTGCCTTTAGATGAGTGATGTTCTTTGAATGATGTCGGTAATATACAACATCCATATTATAAGGATTTACACTGGGAAATGTAAAATATGGAGCATTATCATTTTTATCAGTCACTTCAACAATCACATTCACTGTATTATTCAGAGATGGTATTCCATTATCTTTCACAAATACTTGAAACTTGTAAATGTTTTGAAACTCATGATCCAGTGACATAATCGCTGAGATCATGCCATCATCTTTGATTTTGAAAGGTAAAAACTTTTGTTTCTTATTAGTCAGAAGAGAATATGAGAGTTTTCCTCCAAGTCCCAGATCTGGGTCTGTTGCATTGATGAAGCCAACAGAAAATCTTGACTTCTGATTCTCTTCAATGAAGAATTTAAATGTCTCCATAGAGAACTGTGGCCTTACATCATTGACATCTGTCACTTGGATTGAGAACTTACTCTTACTTTGCAGTGGAGGAGATCCTTTATCTTGACAGCTGATGATAATTTCATGCTTTGCCTCTGTTTCTCTATCCAATGCTTTTTTCACAATTACTTGGTATTTCTTAGTGTCCAAACTTTGCAGTTTAAATTTATCATAATGGAGATTGCAACTCACCTCTCCATTTTGTCCAACATCATGGTCAGTTACTTTTACATAAGCAATTGAACTCCCCACCTCAATATCCTCTGAAACTGATGTTGAATCTTTTCCTGAGGCAGACAAGAATTTTAGATGAATACTTGGAGGATTGTTTTGATTGTTGACAACATTTACTATGACCATTGATTTTGCAGTTAAAGAAGGACTGCCTCCATCTGTGGCCTCTACAAATAAATTATATGTCAACATATTACCTAATGTAAACTTCTTCTCTAAGAATATTTGTCCAGTTTGTTCATTGAGTTTAAAATGACTTTTAGCAACATCAGATGTTTTTTTACTAAAATGATAAGTGACTCTTCCATTTTTACCAGAGTCTAAATCTGTGGCTGATAAAGTTGCAATGGAAGAAGTTTCACTTGGTTCATTCTTTATGGTGACATTGTAGACATTTTGAGAGAAGACGGGTGGATTATCATTTATATCTGTTACAGTGATATGAATATCCAAAATACTTTCTTTAGCTGGAGATCCACCATCTCTAGCAATTACTTTTACCATGTAGTTGTCTTTCACTTCCCTGTCTAATCGTTGTTTTAATATGATATAAAGATCAGATGTTCTATCCACATTTTTAGAAACAGATAGCTCAAATGGTTCATCTTTATATTTCTTAAGTTCATATGTGATCTGAGAGTTGATAATTCCAATATCTTTATCAATTGCATTAGGAATTAATATTTTCATTCCCATAACATCACCTTCAGAAAATTGAATGTTAACTTGTTTGTCTGGAAATTCTGGTTGATGATCATTGATATCTTGTATTATTACTTTTACTTCCAGTATTTTCATAATCCTTTTGGATTTTTGAACAGCAACATCAACCATCAGAAAACATTCTTTATAGAATGTGCACAAAGACTCAGCATCTAATGTTTGTGCTGTATAGAACTTTCCTGTCTTTTTAGAAATACGGAATAATGGAGAGCTGCTTGTACCATCCTGTTCCATAAGACTGAATGAGATTAGATTTTGATCTTGGATTGCTACATCATCCATCACATTAGAATCAGCAGCAATGTCTCCAAGGTAAGTGCCAGGACTTTTCCCTTCTTCCACTTTCACAGTGAGATCTGCACTCAGTGAAATGTGAAGGACAGAAAATATGATTATTATTTGTACCATATCTTTACATTTTGGTTGAAGCACATTAAAAGATTTCATAATATTTATCTGAAATATAAAACAAATTTCACAATATGGGACTATGCATTATTCAATTCTGTATTTCGTAACATTTTTAATGTAATTTTTAATTTTTGATAGATTCATTTTTCTAACACATGAAGTCCTTATTTCATAATAAACATATATATACTTTCATTTTGCATAAAATATTATTGCTATCTTTCGTGTTCTGGCTTTATATAACATCTAAACATATATTAAAAACAAAGCACAAATCAAATAAATAAATAAGTCTGTTATCTGATACAGACATTGAATTTTGATCCAATAATTTCACTTTATAATCATCAGTTTATTTGATTAATGGAGACAAATTGGGGTCAGTGTATTGACCAGAAAAGTGGTAATTGTTAAAAAACAAATTTGCTTTGTATGAAACAAGTTTTCATCACTAGACAACAGTCTTATTGATATACTTATATATGATATAATATCTTCATTGTATTGTTATAATTTTGTATTTTTTAGTTGGGAAGGGAAAGCAAGAAAAAAGATAATCAAATAAAGCAGATAATTTCCTTTCAGAAATTGTATTTTTCTAACTCAATGTTTTACTCATATTTTTATTGCATTTTATATTATTCACTGTAATAGAGAATGTTCACACTTTTAGCAGCCATGTTTGCTTTGTGATATTTTTTCTATATTCTAATATTTTGAGTTTTGAACTAGAAGTGACAATTTCATCGTCAATACAATTGAAGCTAAGAAATTCACTTAACATACTGAAAATAGTAATATATTCATTACAGAAATTTATTTTAAAATGCAAAAAAAAGGATTATTGCTAAGAAATACTGATATATTTAAAGAATGAATCATTTTTAACATATTTAAAATTTTACAACAAATTCTTACTGCTATGATCATTTAACCAAACTCAATGCTTAAAAATCAGAATAAGTGTATATCAATAAAGTTATATGCTAAAATTATAAATTCACCCAGATCAAAAAAGCCAAATATATACCAAGAATTATTTGAATGGCTTGAACATGTTTAGAATATTGGTGTTTTCTTTTTATTGTAAATAAAATAAATATGTTTCATCATAATAGACACAAAAAAATTCTAAACCTGAGAACTGAAACATAGAATGCATATTGCTTTGTATATACTTTTAAATCTTTTCACAACATTTTCATGTGAAAGTGGAAAATAACAAAAATAGAAAATTATAAAATCTACTTACCTTTGTTATTAGATTGTTTTAAGTCTGGAACAGATGAAAGTTATATCTCTATTGTAGCTCCTGCAGCTGTCGTTTTTTAAGACTCTCATTGAAAATAGAAGTGTTTAGTTCCTTCAGGGAGGTGAGAATACTACAACAATCCTAGTGAGTGTGTCGTATGTTCAATGGCTGCTACAATTTGTAATATCTATTATCCATCATAGAGAAAAGTGACCCCCCTCCAAAGTAATCAGTTTTAGTATCATTTGACATTTTTTAAAAGATTGTCTTAAATGATTACATACTTTTAAAATTAAGACATAAACATTAGAATTTGAATGAAAATTATATCTTAAAAAAAAAAGATTAATATCAATCTCCCAAAATGCATTATTCAGGTCTTTGTTCTTTTCAATCTCCTTTCTTCTCTCACTCCAAATAACACCATGATAGCTTTCCTCAGTTTTTGAATTAATGTTTCATACGTAAGTATATAAATATTTTGTATTTATTGTTTAAAAAAAAACATACGTATATATACCTAGAATATGAACCTAGATAATCTATGAAAGTTGTTTCATAATTTATTTTATACACAGAGGAGAATGATGTAAAAATGATTTTCAACAACAAAGTTACAGGCATAAATGAGATTATTCTTTGTTTCAAAGATCACAGCTAGATTGTTTTAGAAAAAGAATAGACTACTAGAAAATGTCCCCATGAATATAACTATCAGCTGTTTCTCAAATTATAATAATCAACATGGTTTAAATTATTTTTTAAAAATGAAAAACTGTATTTTTGAATTTATTTCCAATATTTCTCTTAATTAATCATCTGATATGGATATTATAAAAATGATGTATGTTTATTAGATCTCATGTATCTTGAAACAATTGTATTTGATGAAAAGTTAATATTGATTCGAAAATATCAAAAACTTAAAAGTTTACTGGGGTACTGGAGGCAAAGGTCTTGGGTTTCGATAAATATTTCCTGCTGATTGTTGACTTATATCAGAAGAG